>JAFELO010000253.1:307257-323499 GCA_017140195.1 Eumaeus atala | reverse complement strand
GTTACCGTCGGCCGAAGCACGCACTGCACGACGCCGACGACGCGATAGCCATAGCAGTTGCTAAGTCCGCCCTTGCACACAAGCAAAAACACACCCAGACACGCGTGCATATAGTGTTATAACAAATGTGACTGACAGAGTGTCAAACTCAAAAAATAAAATAAAAAGACTGTAGACAGCTCTAATAATAATAAGTAAATCAAGCTGATTTGTAGCGCCAATCAACCCCTCCCGTCAGAGGGGGCTCAGATAAGCCAAACATTAAACTATTAAACAATTATCCTTGTCCACGACACCGCAACTTAAACGTCATCGTGCGCGCGCCGTCCCACTAGTGTGTGGAGGGGGACCGCTTCCCCCTTTTCAGTCCCAATAATAATCACCATATGGTGACGCCCATAATATAATTCCGGTTCATCTCTTCCCATCTGCGGGAAAGGAAAGGGGGTCTGTCCCCCTATCGTCTCCCTAAGCCTGAAGACACAAAAGTCTTCGTAGTCATTCGCACTGTTAAGGCTGGACAAGCGCCGCCAATCAGTAGTAGGTCCCTCCGAAAAAAAAACTTTGCATCCACTGTCATGGTATGGATAAGGGCTAGTTATGTAACCGTGTGTGTTTTTTTGGGGCCGGGGTATTTTTTTTGTAAATGTTTTTGTTATGTGTTTTTATTTTTTTATTATTGTGTGTATTATGACCCAGTGGAAGAGTTGGTACCTTAAACGAACGAACACTACGTTGTAGTTAGTTATAACGTTTTAATGTATCACAAATTAGTTAAACTTTCTTTCTTTCAATAATCAGAACTCAAGAGCTCCCGGGTTTGAAACATGTTTAGCATGTTATTGCTCATAAATAGGGCTGCAAAGGACACTGACGACAAGTGTTAAATATGTGATGGAACTGGCAATGCTGTAACAATGGCGGTGCGGTTTGTATTCTGATGACAGACTCCCGGGGCGCCGCCCCCATGAATAATGGAGGCAGGCGCTTACATTGTCTGCGCTACTCGCGAGTCACGGCGCACCTATCACTTTCTACATTATTAAACTGCCGTCCAATTGTTTATTTTTTTAAGGAAGGTGAAGAAAAAGATAATAAAGTATATATTATACCAATGTATATACAGAAGTAGTTATATATTGGTAAAATATCATTGCACTAGTATTATACCTAAATAACATTTTTTTTTTCGGAGGGACCTAACTACTGGTTGGCGGCGCTATATCAAGCCTCTACAGTTCACCGGACTAGAGAAGACTTTTGTGACTTCTGGCTTAGGGGACAGACACCCCCTCTTTTCCCGCAGATATGAAGAGATGCACCGGGTTGTTTATGGGCGTAACCTGTATTTTAAATATCAGACATTTTCATACATGAATGCCAATAGGTCAATAATGAATTATACTGCGTAGATTGTGAATATAATATCTTTGTTTGGGCACAGCCATTTATTAAATATTTGGGACTATTACTGTAACTAGATCTAAGATAGCCAATGCTTACATAGTCGGTCTTTTAGGTAAATTATACATCGCCGTATTCGAGCCCTCATAGACCGATGTAGTTTCCTATAACATATTAGGAAGTATGTACATAATTGGCAAAAAAGAGAAGTTAGATCATATTTCGTTCATCATCCTTCACCAGGGAATGGACACCTCGGCACAGACTTCCGTGGCGAAGCACCTCGTGTTTCTGGTCTGTTCATGTCGGACAAAGCCGTCACGGTGCGCCCTGCTAAGACTTACGCGCCCAGGGCGTGAATGCGCAAAAGAAAGGTACTCGTAGTAATTAATCACTACCGTGTCTCTAAACAAATTCACGAACCATGTAATATTTTTTTGATTAAGCATTGATTAGAAACAAATAATGTTTCCGTGTGTTGTCCGTGACCGTGTCAAGTTGGATGCGAATAATAGACCTGGACCTCGCCAGCGGTGGACCGAGAAAGTTTAATGATTATGATAAGCCTTATAAACTGATTATTTATAGTCTAAATAGCACTACGTAATAAATCCACTAAGCATTGTAGCTCTTTTAGTTTTTACACAAACATAGATTCTCATAGACTAGCATCACCCCGCGGTTCACCCGAGTAACTCCAGCCCCATAATTTGTAGTCATGGTGTACATCCTATAGCCTTCCTCGATAACTGATACTCGATAATTCAACACAACAATAACTTTTCAATTTTGGCTTGAGATTGACGCGTTCAAAGATACAAATTTATCAGCTTATCCATATTATTAGTATGGATTTTAATTACCTGCTACGTTATTGATTTATGTGTGTAAAAAATAGAACAACTAAAAAGTAACTGCCAAAAACTTGTTTTGTTACAAAAAATGTAATTTTATTGGTAATAAAGGGTGCGGCGCATAGACGGCCGCAGCAGGGGGTTGCATTAACACCTTGTTGCCCACCATGGGGTCCTTGTGGCTTCTTGCGCCCAAGCTGTACATGACTCTCGATATTGATCTTCGTTTTTGATAAGACAGGAATCATCATCATCAGTGTTAAACAAAAGCATGTTAATTACTTCGCATTGAAATCGAAGGTGACCTTAACTAGATAAAAATTTAAAGCTGTGACGCATTTTTCAGAGATCCATATGATTCATTGCAGCAGAATAAGGCCAGCACAATCGGAGAGGTGCCTCTCGATCACACGATGCGGCCTTACATTTTAAAGTGACAGGTACGTGTCGCGTTTCGTGCGGTATATTAGTTTCCGGTCTGTCGATCCTCTGAGAAGGTGGAAGCTGGGCAACCTTGATTCTATAGAATTTATGGCGGCTCTAAAACCAGACAACTGTAAAATAGGTTATGGTGTTATTTCTGCTTTGTAAACAAGATGACAAACTTCGTGTTTACATGAAACGTTCTGTCCAATGAGCCACCAAAAGCCCAGAAACTATATGAAACTCGACGACTTTGTTACCTTCTAGTTTATACTTATAGCAAGTCCGTCTGTTATGGTTAATGCAATAGCATCGCCAACATATGTAGAAAAATCCTCCACAAAAAAAAACCACCGAAAAAAAATTGTTTCGTGTCGTGCCGATGTGGTTTGTGACATTTTGCATTTGACATTGGCCTAAAAAAGGTAATAAAGACTTGCATGCATAATATGGATTGTGCGGCTGTATATGGGCTCAAGATGGCCTTACTAATGTCACAACAAATTCTTCATGAAATAAGTAATAAAGACTAGATTGAGTACTTGTACCCAGTTATATTAAGGATAATCCTGACATCCAATTTGCTTGGAGTCCAACAAATAAAATGTCATGCACTGGGTTTTCATTTGTGATAGTTTTTGCGCTGGAGCGCTTTGTCCCAGACGGAATTCCGCGCAAATTGTAGCCGGAACGTGGTGACCATACGTTAGATAAAATAAATAAATATCCCAATCAAACGGACATGAATGAATGATTCGTTTTTTAAGACAAATATTTGAAACTCTTAAATTGTTTACTACGAACATCGACATTTAAATAGGCGGGAGTATGGTCCGATTTCAAAACTATAACAGTTTAGTAATCGAAACATGCTTCCGGAACGGGAAAAAGATCAAAGGCACGACTAGGGTAGTACTTCTCGCTGACATAACACCGTTAAGTGATGGCTATGCTGTGCAGTTTGTAAGTAGCCGGTGCAGTGGTCAATTCGGCAATGCATGTGTATAACAATGATACCGATGTGTGTGGGCGTCGGTAATCGTCAAAAGGCACCGATTCCTCTTTTGCCTCCTTATTCTATAAAAAAAAGTATTTAACCTTTGTGTAGTAGCTATGATTAAATCATAAATTGACGTGAACCATAAACCTTACAAAATATCTATTTGGACAGATGACCCCGAAGTTGACATTGGGGCCGTCCCCTGAAATACTGATTCCAAAATTGTACCAGACACCGAATATAGCAAGAAATCACTCGGGAAAATTTTACTCCTTCCGGGGCTGCTTTAAAGTACCTAACTGAAAAAAATAAATCCACTTACGTAGTTTTATTTTAATAACCACACTCCTCGTGATATTACAAGAGCGGTGAAAAAAGATAAAAGGTTTTGGTCCTGAAAAAAGTAGAAGAATGTTGCATTGGAAAAGCTGTTTACCATGTTATTCTCACTGTCGCAATGATTTTATCATAAAATAAATAAATATAGAAGTCAGCCAAAGATTCTCATAACAGCGATCGCATGGACACCATACACAAACTTTTTTTTTTTTTACGGACGGCTTTTTACGGACCTCTGGCAAATTTAGTTAATTGTGTCTACGACCCCAGGCTACGCGAGACGCGCAATAATTAAGCCAGTCCTCATCATCGCCGGCTTTTGGCTACCAGTTTCCGCTAACCTTAGGTTATACTGGGAAACGCCCCGTGTTATCTATGGCATGATAATGACAATGTTTTATTTTATGGCCTGGCTGTACCGCCTGATAGGCCTACGTTTATTTTCAACGTCCACCATGTATGATCAGGGTTACATAATAACGGCCATGTAAGTTGCTTACACACGACAGTATGGGTAACCAAGGACAAAGTTAAGGGCGGTCAGTAACATTGACTGTGTAACATGTACCATTTAATACGGATAGAAATCTTTAACAAATTTGTCTTTACTTCCTTAGTCCCTACTTTCGCTAATTTATTAAAGTTGCACAATAAGTTAAGTTAGCTATATATGTTTTTGCTAATACGATTTATATACGTCACACCTTTCTAGTGGATCGTGTAATAAATCAAATTACTAAAGTCTATCGAGCGAAGTCGTCACCTTGAATTAACTATGCGGGTAATCGTAAGTGACAGACGTAAAAAAGGAAACAATATGGAGGATATGATATTTTAATAAAATTTATATTTCGTACCATACGATTGCGTTACATTTGCATATGACATCAATTGTGCTGTGCGCCTGCAGACTCATATCTGACGTTTTAATTACAATTCCTTGCCCAATATATACGGAGTGTGGTCCAAGAAGTAACGGTTAGCGTTATATCAAGTCAGTTCAATGCACAATAAACTCAACCGCTACTCGCTTGCACAAAAAATCGTAAATCGAGTTCATGTAGTTAAAGCCTTAAGACTTGAGTAAATAGTTAAAATAAAAGTGATCGCCCAGCGATGGAAATTCGATCTCAATGTATAAAGTTACGGGTAAAACCATGTCTTAAAAGATTTAAAAATTCAAATTATCATTATTATTAATTAAAATAATAAATGTAATCTTAATTTAGGTAATGACTAATAATGCATGTCATTATTATTGTGTTTGTCATTTGTCACTTCCATTACAAACCGTGTCTTACACAAAGACAGAATGCTATTCTCTGTCTACGGTATCGTACAAGAATGCAAATTGCGTTCCCTAAATTAAAAAAAAAACTCATTAATCTAGATTAATATTTTAAAATACTATACTAAATCGGTTTCAATTGTTAAACTTTGTGTTTGCGATATTTTTAAAACTATTATAATAGCATCAGAAAAGCGTGATCGAGTTTACACCTAGTTGCAAGTCTATCACAAAAATGAAACTGAAACAATAATTATTATTTACTTAAATATGACGGCAAGTCTCATCCACAATCACTTTCCGTTATGATTTTTTCACGGTCCCATTTGATTTAGGTCATGACCCAAATAGTGAGAATGTGAAAAACGACCGCAAGTTGATAACATTTTTGCCCTACAAATTGACGCACAGATAAGAAACCCATTAATGATGAGCCAGTGGTAAAGCATCCGATAACGTTTATGCTCTGTATTTTGCCGCACGTGATAAGAGTCGTATGAAAACAACAACTTATCTATATGTATGCAGTGATAGTAATGTCGCCCTAACTGAATTTGGGCCACGACGGCCATCTCTATAGAGACTAGCCAACTGCGCAGGACATATTTTAGTGTACAAGTGTTTGTGTAGGCAAAAGTGCACTCCCTTTTCTCTCATTCGTACGACTATTCCATGTAGTAAGCCAAGAAAAAATGCGATTATGACCGCATTTGATAATTACACAGCAATATATTGCTACATAGTGAAACTTAGGAAGGTCTAAAGTTACGAAGCAAGAATTGTGCTTCCCAAATATAAATGAATGTATTACTGATGTAGACTTTGGTCTATCCGAACTAGATGAACCTTTCAATTTCTATTTGGTCTTTGCACAACACTGCGATCTCTTATTTTATATCCCTTAATTCCATATATCAATGCATTGTTCGATAACTTTCACAATCTACATTCTGCTGTCTAGCCATGACAGTGCTTATCTCACAAATGGATCACGTCGGATTTGTGTCAAAGCTACAAATCTCTCATTAGTAACCAATGTCTGCCTGGCTGAGTGAACTGATGATTTTCACATATAAAGCACGCTCCATCTCCCATAGAAGGATCGGACAAAGTAATGACTGCCATTACGCATTTCCATGGGTTTCTTGGTCATGAACAATGGATGTACATTTGTGTTGCCCTTTTTTGGCCACCCGGATTCCCACAAGCAGTAATAAACGTAAAGGTGCTGATATCACGACGACAGTATTTATGAGAGATGCAGTTTCGAAAGAAGCGACCCGATTTATCAACAATTCAGACTATAGCAATAACGGGTAATTTTGTGTAATAAATAAAATATAATCATAACAATGTAATGCATAATACCTAAGTATTAGGTTCGAGCATTACAATACATGGTCAAATTAAAGATACAAACATTTGATAAGGCCCTATAGTAAACTTAATATTACCTTCTCTTGTACCATACACCACACCCCAAAGTCCACGCATGCGTCCTTAATTAGGCATTCCTCTCTCGTCCGGGCTGCGTACGCGCTGCTCTGGCGGCGCCTTTGACAGCGACTCGCCCTATCCCGCTCGCACAATACAGCTATTCATACCATAGACCAGTACAACATGGACCTCGCTACCCTTTTATCATCAAACACTTCAGCTTAGATTGCCGTTTCCATGTATTCTGGTCGCAATAAGCAAAATGTGCATGGAAACTGTTAACATATTCTATGTGTTATATTAAATGTAATAAGGATTAAAATCATTTGTTTACGAATCCATGTTAAAGGTGTTATTTGAGTGATGTAATGAAGGGACCTAATTGTATATTCTACTTGGGATGTCCGCGATAAAAGAGGGAGCGATAAAAGCCCTCAGTTATTTTACTTATTTTACAGAAACGCAAAAGGAGTACATAGGTTTTATATCTAACATTTTAAACCTATATTAACCTGGACTAAAAAAGAATGTCAGACTTAAAGTCGGGACCCACAAGATCCATTGCTCAAACGTTCCTTATTTAGTTAGAATACATTTATGTGTATTTTTTCTTCCCATTGAAGACAATGAAGATAATTGAATTGATCATGAAGACATGAAGTTGAAGGCTGAAGTCAATTTATTAATTATATACATACTCATGTCTTAATTATATACATGTTCTGTAGTCCCGTTTTGTTTAGAGAAACGGTTACCCTTATAGATGCGTATGGTTCAGCGGAGGAAGAGAAAGACGGTGATAAAATTAATCGACTACCAATAGATAAATATTTTCTCTATATATCGGAAACTAAATTCGGTTTTTAGCATAATCTCAATTTTGACGTTTGTAGTAGGTGCAACAGGTAGGTACCTACCTAGTTACCTACATAATGCACTAAGTCTTAAAGTCTTAATTTATAGAAATTACAATGTATAAGACAGCCTATTATCCATAATAGAATACCTATAATAAAAGTTCTGAAATTCTCAGTTGTCCAACACGTTTATTGCAGTAATTTCGTGAAATAAAATTCATCCCCATGAAAAGATACGTTTATTTTAATACGATCCATTATCTTGCATCGTTTTCTCACCGACGGGTATCGGCGATACAAAATTACTACTACTGATTGTGTTGAGGTTTGAGGCTTCAGCCCTGCACGAATTAGGCTCCTCGTGTTTTTTTTGTAAAACCCTATTCAGGCACGCTTATACTTGTATATTTATATGAGTATTCAGCAGAGCGCTCAACTCACCGGCTGCTTGGCTGACCGGTTTCGTTCCTTTGCCTTTGAAGCGCCGCGCCGCGTTCGGAAATTCGAATTTTAAATCAGTCTGTTTAGAGCACAGTCAGTGGGAGGACGTTGCCGAATTAAATAATATGTACAAAACTTTTACGTATAAACAATTTGTGTTTTTGTGACATAATATGACAGTTTATTTTGTGTTTTAAGAATTGTACTCGTGTTAACATGATTGCGGGGATTTTATGTGTTGTTTTATTGTCGTGGTCGGCTCTTGCTGACCAGGAGGAGGTGGAAGGCGGCAAGTGTGAGAGGATAAAACTATCTCAATGCCAGGATCTGAAATACAATTGGACAGCAATGCCCAATCTTATGGGTCACAGCGACCAAAAAGAAGCGGAAGAAGCGGTAATTTATTTATTTAGTAATTACAGCTGTTTAATGGGTTCCAAGGTTACTTAATCTCTCCAATTAGCATTACATCGTATTAGAACTACTACATAGTACAACTACTGAGAAACTGAGTCTGAAATAACGGAAGCTATTTTTAATATGACCTTTATTCATATAGTTAGCGTTCTATTTGAAAGAAAACATTATACATCGTGAGAATGTTTTTAGTTCTAACTACAATGAGCTATTCATCTGGCAAATCAAATTTCGCTAGTCTGTTTACATCCGTCCATTATTAATTCCTGTCTGATTTTTCAAGAACATGGTATGGTTTACGTAAGAAATAAGAACTTTAGGCATATTAGTTTTGTATTTCTTTTTTTTATCTTAATTTGACATAAATATGTTGAATTCCACTGCGAGTTACAAAAATATTTATTAGGTAGGTCTGTGTATTTTTTAAAATGATTGAACGCAATAATTCAGTATGATATTTTTTTTTCGGAGGGACCTACTACTGATTGGCGGCGCTTGTCCAGCCTTAACAGATCGAATGAAAATTCAGTATGATAGTAAAGATACTATTATTATGATTTTTTTGTTTTTAATCTACACACACTGGCGCATCCAGCAAAGTTCAGAGAATAGGAAAAGGGTATGCGCCCCTGTGGTACACAAAAAACTTTGGACCGTTTTTATTCTTTTACAGCTTGAAATCTCCTTTAGAAACCTCCGTATCATTCAGAAAGACCTATCTAATGATACCCTTACAGGAGGAAGGCCCTCTCAATTTTATTTTCATCCCTCAGTATGTACACATGTATATATTACATGTAGCATGAAGCAACTTTAAAAAAATATAAAAAAGTAAATGCATAAAAATCTAACCGAAAGAGCAATAACGGCTCATCATCATTATCATCAGCCGGATAACGTCCATTGCTACTCATAGCCATCCCCCCATAGAGCGGAATAGGTCACGCTTACACTTGTATCCGGTGGCTTTAATTCTCGCACTGTCAAAAAGTTAAACTTGGTGCCTAAGTAGTTAGCAGAACCTCGAACTCTGATGAGTTGAGATGCTCGCCCTGCATGTGAGCGGCCCCATTCTGCTGCAAAGCATACACGGTCTGTTATAAAAAAGTATTGTGGTACTCCCTTTTAACCCCAAACGCCGTCCGACTAGCATTCCTAGAGATCTATTTATTGTTCCCGTCGTTGCCTCCACAGTATAATTTCAGATCCGAAAATAAATTCGTAACATAAGACATTCTTAATTCATCCCACGAAACGACTTGTCTAACGTGGCGGGGTGCCGCAGGAGACTCGTGACCTATGCCCAACAGTGGACGTCGTCCAGGTGACCATGATGATTGCAAATTATTTCACAAGCCTTAGATCCTGTTTCTCCACTTTTGACTTTTACCACAATAAACATGACTCTGGACACGAGTTGGTCTGCTCCGCTATTAGTGGTTAGAGTTATCTATGGAAACGTAGCAGTATATTTGATTGTATATGGCCACACAAGGCAGACTGGTTCTGTATCGCGGAGCGGCATCGTCGGCGGCGCCTTTGTGCTCGCTTTAATGGCCGCAACCTTATCGCTTGCAATTACTAAATGATAGCTTGAAATTTATATTTCATGGCGGTCTAATCAACCAGTCGTTTAAGAACGGATTAAAAACGTAGCGTAATGAGAATCTTGTGTCATTCCCGTTTGAGAAGTTTTAATGCAGATGCTTTTAATCTAATCTGACTTTCGGTAGTTTTAATTTAAGATACGAGCTCTCGTGTATAAATGTGGAAAGTTTTGAAGCCATCAATACTAGATAACATTGCAGAGTTTATAAGCTATCTGCAATGTGCTAAGACAGCTGAAGTCTTCTGTATAAATATCTTATTTCTATGAGAATTTCATAGAAATAATCATCATCAGACTGATGACGTCCACCGCTAGACATAGGGCGACTTCCATCCATCAGCTCCCCACCAATGTATGCTATCACTACCCATTGAGTATTTATATATACATATCACGCAACGCATCACTGAAGTTCGTTCGCTGAAGTGGCAACGGGCTGGTCACGCACTCATAAGTACAGATGGCAGATGGGCCAGTAAGGTTCTGGAGTGGAGGTCGCGTTTAGGAAAACGAACTGTTCACAAGGACCGATAAGGGCTGACAATGATGATGAGAATTTCAAAGTACGTACCTATTTAGCAACACACAGATGGTGTGAGTCTAATAATATTACCCTTCGTGTTTGAAGGAAATACTATGAAACTCTGCTGAACTCTGCTAGTGCTCTGGAATTACCCGATACGGGACGCGCGTTAGTAGTAGGCCAGTTCCTACATACGTACGACGTACCAGTCTACGTCCGAAAAATACTTCTTCAGTATCAGTGCTTTCATCATCAAGTGTTATCCTTTTTTCCGGTGGTACCTACTAGTGTTAGCGATGCTATAGCATTTTACATAACAGTTCATTGGACCGGAGACTGTTATCCGTCCAGTGTCTAGACCTAAGCTACATAAACACTTTTCGCTTGCACATTACACACGACTTGTCGCATGTTGAAACGTGCCGTTATCAATATAATATAAACATTAAAAGCGGATAATGCCCTATATGTTTATAATACTATTTTCTCATAACACGATAATATATATCAGCGCTGTTAAGATAACCATGAAAGACATTGAAAAGATTACACAATAATGTCATTTACATGCGAATTGACAATACAGAATCGCACGAAAGAACTCACTCCCTGAAAAGCATGTAATTGATATAAAATATACTGGGTGTAGCGAAGTGAATTTAAAGGGATTTCTAATATACCTTTATGTTTTATATGAAAAAGCAACCTAATCAAACGAATAGGCATCGGCTAAAGCAGCTTACAGCATAGTGCCTCATAGAGATGATGGGCTGTGTCTACCTCGTACCGGTAGCGGAGAGGGGATGGGGGGTGCATCAGCCCCTTCGAATCCAAGTCTAGTCCCGTCCCGGTGAGCATTCATAGTCATCTAAGCTGTGTCGGGCTTCCCACAGCTGTCACACCTGTCATACGAGTCCTACAAAAGGGAAGCACGGCTTTGCACAGAACTAGACGTTTGATATGAAAATAACAAATTCATAATTCTAAACAGTGGTAGACGAAACCATGAGTAGCAGCTAGTAGCTACTTATTGTAGAACATCATACAGGTAATAGCTAACAGAAGACTACGTCAGCATGAGGGGAAAAGAAAATACGAAACATTTAGTTTATAAAAACATATACATTATAATGTTAAGTGTTAACTTATGTTTATAAGACATGTTTCAATTCAAATTAACACATCAATGACTAGTACAACTAAGAATATATTCATAAAATTATCATACATATCATTTTTTTATGTCATAATTGATTTGGATTTTAGCAAAATGACATTTGTTTCGTACATCTGAAACGGTCGTCCACGGGGCCACGGACCTGATCATTTTGACTAAGGTTAGTGAAGTAAGGGCTTGTAGAGTCAGGGCGTCGTGTAGAGCTAGAAGCTTGGCTTGACAAAATTCTGACTTCACGAGACTAATTAGATGAAATGATTGTAAATAACACTTCATAACCCAGCCGATGTCCATTTCGAACAACAAAAATATCCCAGGCGATGACAAATTCATTCCCATGGTGTTGGTACCTTTAATAAATTATCTTTGTCGTTAATACGCCTTTACCAGGATCAAAAGCTGTTTGATTTTTTTTTTATTTATTAATATGAAAGTCTACCGGGACAGTCTCGTGGCCTGTACGAGATTATATATATTGCTAGCTAACTACAACGTTAAAACAATACGTATTATTTGTGGACGTGTCTGGTTCGCATAAATAAGATGTTTATTTCACAGGAATATTGTATTTTTGCTATAAACAATCTGCCCGGCTTCGTGAAAAGAAGGCCAACAAGCTGTACACTAAAACTTTCCTCGAAGATCGCTCTGCACATTGGTGAAAATCGTATGAAAATCCGTTCAGTAGTTTTAGAGAAAACCGATGATATAGAAATATACAGTTTTTGAGGACTTTGTTTTATAACAGTCACATAACTCTATTCATTTCAAATATTGTACCATATTAAAATATAAAAGTATATATACAACATATAAACAAATTCTCCAGGAATCCATCTTTGTTATCATTCGGCGCTTTGATAGCGCGTATTAAACGATACGGATCGGTACTTAAGGCCCACATATCAGATAAGGGGCATAAATAAAAATAAATTGTGGGCCGCTCTCTGAACGTGCCGCTATCTGCGATAGCCCTGATACCGCGACTCCGCTCGCGATAATAACATCTGCGAGGTCATTAGCCTGCTGACATTTGGCTGATCACGTAAATCTCGTTAGTTGAGATAACCGAACTAATTGGAATATAATAATATTTGTGAATTAGTCAGTGTTACAGGTATAAGGTATTCATCATCATCATATCATCATCATCATCATCACCATCATCATAATCATCATCATCATCATCATAATCATAATCATCATCATAATCATAATCATAATCATCATAATAATAATAATCATCATCATCATCATAATCATAATAATCATCATCATCATCATAATCATCATCATCATCATAATCATAATCATAGTCATCATCATCATCATCACTGTCAGCCCTTATCGGTTCACTGCTGGACATAGGCTGAAAGAGGCCTATGTCCAGCAGTGAACGCCAAGACGGCCGATCTCCTACTACTCGCATCCATCCCGGACCGGCTACTGCACGGAGATCGTCTTCCCACCTGGTGAAAGGTCCTTGGTGGACCTTCACTTCGTTTTCCTAAACGCGGCCTCCACTCCAGAACCTTAGTGGTCCATCTGCCATCTGATCTTCTGAGTGTGTACCAGCCATCGCCACTTCAGTGAGCTTATTCTTCGCGTGATATCGGACACTTTAGTTGAGTATAGGAACTTTAGTAAGGCAGAGAACTAAAGAACTAGATAATAGTGATGCGAATTATATGAGAGGATATGGGTTCAAATACGGATGCTTGGTGTATGGTGCTTGATGTGAGTGTATGGAAACTGATATGGATTTTAATTTCCTCGTAGAAATTAACATCAGCTGTACGGTCGTTCGTTTGGAGTATTATTCTTTTATTTCCACGCTACCTAGTAAAAAGATTTCGCTTTGATTGTTGCCGCAAGGTGTGCCCGAGATTTTTTTCCGTGATAATTAAATTCAAACTAGCACTGAGTGATTACATATAGATTTTTTTTCGTGTATCTAAGAATCCAAAAACGTAAAAGATCCACCGTAAACATCGCGGTTACGGATACGCAACAGGCAGCAGCAAATATCTGTATACCTCTGACATCCGTCTCGGGTATACAGATATTTGCGCTTCTTTAGTCACCGTCATCGCTACTAGATGTCATTGTAAATATATTTTAATAATTTTAAGAAATGAAATTTTCTATACACCTATCGCTTGTATAAATGATATTTTCTATACACCTATCGCTTGTATAAATGATATTTTCTATACACCTATCGCTTGTATAAATGATATTTTCTATACACCTATCGCTTGTATAAAAAAAAGCATAGAATGTGTGAACGTATTTGCTCAACGTGGCCACTCCTACTGACTCCCATCCAATGAAGAGTCTATCAAATCGCGACGTCCTACGAGAGTACCTAAAAGATGACGCGGTGATGATGCTGAAGTTCGAGCAGATCGGTGCCCTGTCACCATGTTATATATATCATCACGTTAATCATATGCTGTAGGAAGTAGGGCCATGCTGCATCGCAGCCGATCGGGCCGGACCCACCGAGGTGGAACCTTTCGCTTACATGATACCGCAGCAAAACAACATCTACGTAATCGCGTCTTGCTATTTGTGAGTTTCCGGTGACCCTAGGGGGTGGATGGGAGGGCAAAACATGTGCATGACGTTGGTAGTTTTCGAAACGGTCCAAAGGCTCGCCCAGTAATATATACCCGAATAATATTTAAAACAATTTAATATGTATGTTACTAGCTAACGTAATTAGGTAAAAAAATAACATGAAACCTGATTTAAAGTCAAGTTCGGGGATATTTTTGTTATAGTGTATGAGAGCAAACGACAAGTCGGAGCCCTTTGGTGAATACCGACGCTCATAGACATCCGCATAATTGTTACGTAGACGGGTTGTCCCCACTCCTGCCTCTCCTACAATAGAACAACGAAAACTCACGAGACGCGACAGCTTAGGTGTCTAAGGCATTTTTACTGTGATATTTGAGCGAAAAGTACCTCCCTGGCCTCAATTCGACTGCATTTCGGCATGGCGCTACCTTCTACTAACACTACGTTTATGACGAAACAGTTAAAATTTTGGTCTCCCATCGCTGCCCCAATCCCATGATTATTGTATATAAAAACCCTCCGCCGGTGTTAGCGTAACACCCCTCAGTTATTAACTATAACTTTCAAATCCGTCGGCATTGAGTTTTAAAACTACCCTATCATTAATAACCTCAATAAAAACTCTTTTATTGCGCTGAGTTGTGTTTAATTTTTTTTATTATCTTCTAACATGAAGCGCGCAGTCTTTAATAGACATGCCATGAAAGTGATTTGGACAAATTACGAGGCGGACTCTTCTCATTTTGTACATGTATTGCTGGGCAATTTGTCTATAAACCCGAATAGATAAATCCTTGTTTTTTCGGAAAGTGAAAAAAAATAATTGTCCAGTGGCGTTGTTTGGCAACAGGAATATCACGATATTTTCCATGGGTCACCACAAAAACAAACGCCATACAACATGTAAAACTTTTGTTTTTAAATCCATTAAAAATGGCCTGTGAAAATATATTATTTAGTAGATTGACAAATAAATTGTGATGAACTCAGTTGAACCACCGCAACAAACAAAAATCACCGTCTAATGATAAAAGAAATCACGAAACCCATTTACCGAGCCCGGTGAGCCGACGGTAAAAAAAAAAACCGAACAAATTGCCCATCCTAATTGCTGGTAGGCGGCGGATGGACGCACAAAAAAGTGTTAATTTCAGAACTGGTTCTGTACAAATAATAGACCGACGGAAAATGTAACTTAGACGCATTTCGGGCAGACGTACGTGTATTAGTTCATGAGTGTATATAAATACACTAATTAAATATTGCTCATAATCATCATCAGCTGACGACGTCCACTGCTGGATAAACGATTCCCCATAGAGCGCCATAGGCCACAGTCACGAGCCACTTGCATCCAGTGACTCCCTGCCACTTCAATCAAGTCGTCAGTCCACCGGGTAGGAGGCCGTCCAACATTCCATTTTCCCCATCGGTTATCGGTACTGCGAGTAATATTTCTCAAAGAACCACATATTCAGTGTGGTGGTTCCTGGTGTTCTACCGTCTAAGTCTGTCAGGACTAAGTTTTCTGTGACTTTCTGGAGACATTGCTGCATTGTAGCCTAATCGGGCAACACTACATAAGAAGTTACGTCGCTCATATAACAGCCGCGTGCACGATTTAGCTTTCTTTGTTATGTAATAATTGGTATTGCACAACCGAAGGCTGACCAGTTACTCAGTACCCATTAGATAACTGTCAAGTTCGTTTGTCCCCAACGGAAAAAAATTGTGCAATGTGTGACGTGGCGGCTGGCAATGTGTGACGTGACGGCTGGCAATGTGTGACGTGGCGGCTGGCAATGTGTGACGTGACGGCTGGCAATGTGTGACGTGGCGGCTGGCAATGTGTGACGTGGCGGCTGGCAATGTGTGACGTGGCGGCTG
>JAFELO010000253.1:280966-306179 GCA_017140195.1 Eumaeus atala | reverse complement strand
ATATTTATTTGTCCACACCAACTATTTATCAACTTCAAAAAATCCCATAAACTTGCATGTTAAAGACTCAACCTAATTAACATAAAAGAGCCATAAAAGTGTGCAGTCGTGTTTATTTGTCGTAAAACTGGAAATAATCGATAAACGATATTAAATATCCATTTACAATCATTACAGCCCTTTTCGCCGATCAAAAGGAGCCGATGCGCATTTTATCGTGCGGGCCGACGCTCTTTAGATTGTGTTTTATAATGAAACCCATTCATTATTTATATGATAATGACAATTGATGATAAATTTATAATGACTAATTAATAATCTAGATGATGACTAATACGGACTGTATGAATGATGAAATACAAATGCAAAAGTTCACTTCACTCGCAAAGTAAAAGAGAAAAAAAAAACTAGAACCCAAAGGGAACAAAAAAACTACGATTTTTTTTGTAGATAGAAGTAACAAAAAAAATGCATAATATTTTTTTTCGATTTTATGGCACCAGTTTCGCAAGTTGGTTCATAACAATTAATAATCGACTGGAACATTATATTATATATCTATTTCATAATTATATTATTAAAAAATAGGAGGTCCTAGGTCTGAAGATTGGGAACCCCCTCTCACTATGGAGCGGCCCCGTTAAGATTTTAATTTGAATTACGAATGTTAATTCTATGGTTTTTTCAATCTTTTTATTTAAAGGCTTATATATAATCCATCATAAAGATTAAGTCAGTCAGCTCTATGGTTAATACGGTAAGATTGAATAGACTATCGTCGGCGCCCTAGATCTCATCACCACACCGCATTGCTGTGCAGATTACAATTAATGAATACCTAAGTACCTACCTACTGCTATTTCATTTTTTTTTCTTTTTCATATGTTTATTTTGTCTACGGTGTTGTGAATCTGTGAATAGGTGTCATTATCATCATCATCATTATCAGCCTTTATCGGTCCACTGCTGGACATAGGTCTCCTGCAGTAACGCCAAGACGACTCGCTCTCCTGCTACTCGCATCCATCTGACCAGCTACTGCACGGAGATCTTCCGTACCTGGTGAAGGGCCGTCAAACACTTCGTATTTCTAAGCGCGGCCTCCACTCCAGAACCTTACTGGCCCATCTGCCAGAAATGTGTAGAAGTGTATTCCTGTTTCATTTCTATTCTATCATCACCGTTGACCAGGCAACATCTAATTAAAGAGTATGCACGCTTTTGATGTAATGATAACTGAGTGTCAATGTTTACGTGACCCCGCAATTGTTCTGCTGAGCGTGTGTAGAGGCAATAAATTTATCGATCTTTTTTTTTTTAATTATGTCTCTACATACTGACATTCAGCCATTTATGTGCGTATTGAGTAGTTAGCAATTCTTATGAGCCATTAAGAGCATCTGTCTTTGGCTTGCGCACATTTTTAAACTGCTATAAAACATCATCATCTTATTTTTTTATTGTAATGTCAATCGAACAGATCAAGTTTTTTAAGTGATTACTTACCCGCACGGTCAACTGCCATCCCCGTTATCGCAACAATGGAAAAAATGCGTTATTTTTCCTTAGAAATCATTGGCGGTTGGCAATTTTACAGGTGTAAAACATGACAAATTATGTACTGAATAGAATTCGATTATTTTAGAGATCAAAAGCGCAGTAGTCCGGAGACATCTTATTTCACAACATAAAACTGTTCTATGGACGTCGTCTGCTGCCCGCCACCCGTACAATATACCACCGGAAACTCACAAATAGCACGAGACGCGACGTCATACCACTTTAAGTCTAAGGTAATATTTATTGCATCCATAAAGTGTATATTCACAGTCCACATGCATAATTCAAAATAGGAAACGGCAAACGTCTATATATGGGTTGCGAGCGTTGGACTCGTACATCGCGATAAAAACAAATGTGATCGTTTATCAGCGGCACGACGACGCACGCCCGCACACTTGTCAATTGCCCGCGCCGCCACTGAAGCTTGAATGGGTATCTTTTTTGTACGTGCGTCGTTACAAAACCGCTGGCGTACGCGCTGACTGCATGTTGTAACTTTAATAACACTGCGTGTATCGACTGTTCAACCACAGATCGGAGAGCTAGGGATCAAATAAATAAATAATATATATTTTTTATAGTATACACAACACAGGCAACGAGAAATCAGAGACTCACCGACGTCCATGAATCAACATAATTATGCCGATGCGTTGCCCTCCTTTTCACCCCCTACAATGGGCCCCGGTATTAAGTGAGCGAGAGGTAACTCCCCGGTCGTGCCGGCTCAATTCCATTATATAGGAGGATGTAGTGTCATGCACCACGCATGGCACTACCTCCTCCTATGCAACATGGCACTACCTCCTCCTATGCAACATGGCACTACCTCCTCCTATACAACATGGCACTGTCTCTTTACTAATATCTTATAAATGATATCCTCATACATACAACCAAAATAGTCATTTTAACTGAACATTACGCAGACGCGTGGTTCTCCTCTCCCCTCTCCGATGAGCCTCCGAAACTCGCAACACAAACCGCAGGAAATCCAACGGTACAACTGTCAACTTGCGATTGTATCGTGTGAGCGAGTGGTACCAGGTACTACCTCGGTCGTGCCAGCCTAATTCAGGTGCAATCCATGCAGTATGGCCTAACACTTGTACGTATACATATAAAATTAATTTAATTCTAGTTTTTAGCGTTAAACACAACAATTCCAATTTTTTTAATTTTTTGATAATAATATCTGTGGACTTATCACACCACGTTAGCTTGGCCCTGTGCCTAGTACCGTAAAGACTTGTGTTACAGGTTTATATATTTGAGATTTTTATTATATAAATACATATATTACATTTATAAACATCCATGGCCTCGACGGATTCGAACCCACGATATCTAGCGGAACACGCGAAATAACCGCATTACCAACTGAGCCAGACGGTCGTCATGATTATTAATGGGACCACCCGAAACGCTTAGGAACTCAGTACTACGTTGCTTTTTTAGATATTGTTATTCAGTGCGGCCAGATACAGCAGCAATTCCCAACATTTAGATTAAGCATCACAGGTCAGCAATTAACAATTTCATGTGCAATTTTTTCTTTCAAAAACATTTTTTGACTTAAAAACAATCCCCTCCCCTCCCCCCTGGGCGTACCTCACAGGAGGTCTTGTGCTGCGGAGACATATTGATCATGTGCACTCGCAATAAGCGCCTAACAGATAAAAATGTTCTGTTGAAGAATGTTCTGTTGAACAATGTTCTGTTGAAGAATGTTCTGTTGAAGAATGTTCTGTTGAAGAATGTTCTGTTGAAGAATGTTCTGTTGAAGAATGTTCTGTTGAAGAATGTTCTGTTGAAGAATGCTCTGTTGAGGAATGTTCTGTTGAAGAGCTGTCCCGCTGCCGGCGCCAGTTATCAGCCGATAACACAATTGGGACAGCATGGAGTCATTAAGGAATGTTCTAATACATTTCTGAAAGTTCATTAAATTTATTCCCCGCCTCTTGACATGCAAAGAATCGAGAGTCACTCGACCATATTTGTTAGTGTTTCGCTTCATCAATAAACAGCGGAGAAGGAGTCCCTTGGCAATTGCTGTCCTGTTTTTATCCGTTCTTACCAGTTTCGACGTCGAGTTTTATGTCAATGTATCAAAACCCTGGGCGACCCCTGGCTTATGCTCCGCGAGTGAAGGGTGAGTGTCACCAGTTACTACACAAAAAGTATTTACCATGTATGACTCCTAGAGCCTCACATTTATAGACATGCCTTTGGAGACTATTAGGAATATACCTTGTACGAAGCATAGAATCAGCAAATTTTGGTAAAAGGTAGTATACCATGCTCCATTACAGCTGACCACTGGTCATGACCTCTCGCTCCCAAGATATAACCGTAAAGTGACAGCTATGTTATCGCGTCTCGTGCGGTGAGTGGTTCCTCACTCACTTAACCGATGGCCCATTGGAGAAGGTATGGTGTCAAGTATGACAACGCATTTGCTTATGCGGGTGTTTATAGGCGTCGGCAGTTACCAAATGTCTATGACTCGTTTGTCTCCCGATGACAAAAAACACGGAGACATTCAAAATAAATTTAGAGCATGAAATGACCATGACCGTAATTAGTAAATTTAAAGTAACCTACTCGTATTTACGTTCTTCCTTGTTGGTAGGTTATAAATGTTAACCCAAAAAACACTAGTTGGCGTGATAGTTTTTCTAATATCCCTGTTTCGGGCGCCTCTGTCTAATTAGACAGACTCTGTCTAATTAACATATAGCCAGCTGAATAATTCTTAAGCAGGCTATATTCAACAGCATGAAAGTGGATTCGTTCCTGAATATCGTATGCACTTGTCTGTACACTTGTGTACTTAAAACGATTACGGCGACATGGCTCCTGTAATTGCAGCGAACTCATATCAACCATTGTTTGTTGAGCTTGAGATAACCACGGAATGCGTCCATCCGTCTGTGCTACTGTTTGTCAAGAGACCTATCTGTATGTGGAAAATGGGAGGCATCCGGAGAAACGTATTCAAACGTTTCTAAACGTGATATAGCTTTACTATTACTAGGAGTCCCAGCTTCGCACGGATAATTTACACATTCGGCTAAAATTCATTGTATTACAATAATACAAAATTTTAAATTATTCTTAATTATTTTGGACCCATCTGATTGGACGAAGGTTATGAAGATGCGTTGCCTTTTTCTTCCCCTTCCCGAATGGGCCAAAGGAAACTCATAAACCGCACGAAAGACCAGCATAGCCTTTATCCGCAATGCTGACTACCTCTACTACGGAAGCTTCTTAGCAGATGTAGCCAAATAAATTTCCGTTGGCTCGAAGTAAGCTGTAAAAACTAGGCGTGCCAGAGAAACTCGTTCTCATTCCAAATTACATGTCGAATCACAGTATTTGAGGCTCGATTAACTACACCTGCCCCAAGCTCCGATATTATGTCGGAATGTAATACGGCAATCGGATACGTAACGAATCTTACCGAGTTTCACCGAGACCGTCTGAACACGCCGACACCGCATCTAATTCATAATGGCGGCTGCGAAGCGTGACAACGTTGAGCTGAATTAAGGGACAGTCCTAAAAAATTTTTAAGCCCCAGCCAATTCGCTGGACATGTTTCAGGAATAATCCCGATACCTTGACTAATTCGCCGTGAAGAAAATATTTGTAGGACCTATTTCTTCTAATATCCTCAAAACCCTTAGATAAAACAACTTGGTGTTGTAACAAATTTGTTCCGTTATAGAAAAAAAAATATTTTAAAGATTTTGAATTTGGTACATAATGTATATTATGTTAAGTCTAATTATTTTAGTTCAAATGTCTCGTTCCTGTTAGATTATATATCAAACTGCGATAGAAAGGAATAGATTACAAACATAACCTGAGGTTTTTGTATAGTGTGGGAACCCCAATTCTATTTCATGTTGTTTTACGCAATTTTGCTCTTATTATTGGCACATAAGGTAGAATTTTGTGTACGACAATCATTTCCTCGAGCTACATCCCTATGATGAGGTATTAGAGTAGATTTTATCTGATGGTTGATAATAGTGCAGGCTATATAGGGATCGTCTAATGATACAGCCGTATAATAATTAACTTTCTCATAACAATAAAACTACTTTTACAGATTTTATCGCAGTTTATTAAATTATTTATAGAGGCCGAAGTTTCAGAAGCTTTACAGCAATCATGGTCACGGGTATGACAGAAGTCCTGATGTACCAAGTTTTTAAAAGCACTGTCAAAACAATGTTTTGATAATAATACTACGAAGGTATTGGAATTGGGTTGGGTGGAAAAAATTTTGCTGTGACGCCTCGAACAATTCCGTTTGAAGAAATTATTTCCAATGTAGAGGATTGCCTGTATAAAAATAATATTACGAAGGAAGATGCGGAGGCCATAAGGATATATCGTCAGTTTTAAGACTAAGCTCTGAGCCAGAATTGAATATTCCTTTCGAACAATACAAAGCGTTGCAAAACTTACGCAAAATACAGGATATAAATATTCTTCGCGTGAATAAATGTAATGCCACCGTAATAATGGATAAGACAGACAACAAGGACAGAAATTGAACGCCTTTTATCGGACGAGTTCACTTACAAAAATGTCAAAACCGACCCAACTAACAGCATAATAAAAAGTACAAGTGATCTCATTAAGAGACACTCCGAATCATTGAGTCTGGACGTTAAAGACCTAATCCCTTCGTGTGCAAAACCGCCGAAACTGTATGGGTTGCCGAAAATACACGAGACTGTTGCTCCTCTAAATCCAATAGTGAGCCAAATTGATTCACCAACTTATAAATTGGCTCAACATGTGGCGAAAGTCCTATCACCACTTCGTGTACTCACTAAAGCATTTACAAGGGATTCATACCACTTTGTCGAAGAGATACAACGACTACGTCTCTATGACAATGAAATTATGGTCAGTTTTGATTTGCAATCCCTATTTACATGCTTACCAATTCTATGTGCAAAACTAACATACGCGTCAACTTAAGACATCAAATTAACTTTCTCACTTTCTAACATAATTTTTTTTATTATTCTAGCAATTGACGACGGGTATGCCGAGCGCAATACGCCAGAGGTCACGGCTACGGGCTCCAGCTTGGCTTATCTATGTATTTTGCGCATCACTATTATAAAAATCTTAAATGTGTTTCCGTTGTCTCGTATCCGTAACAAAAGTCCTTGCGGTGCTTAGCACAGGACTAGGCTACAATAACGTGGTGTTCACAGTCCACAGATTATTATTATTATTATCTTTATCAACATAATGATTATCATCCCTTTCATAGTCTCCGTACTGACTGTTGAGTTATTTTTATTTCACACAAATTTTAAAAGCGTCTCGGCGTTCACTAAGTGATCTAATTCCAGTAGAGAGAAAAGGCTGCTGATGACAATGTCCCCAAAAGCGTTCCCTTTCTTTGAATAACATTTTCTACCGACCATCTTTTAGGAATAGGAAACAAAAATAATTTAATTGTAGACTCACAAAATAATTCTCGACGTTTCACTATTAGGTACCTCAAAATATACTAATGACTCAATAATCAATTTAAGAATGTTAACTGAACTATAAAAAAATTGCGTCGTTAACCGTATAGTTGCGAATTCGCGATTCTGGAACCGGATCTGGGAAGTGTGGAATTATTCGGATCAGTTTAGTTGGATCTACAGGTTATACCATCGCGTACTTTGCTCCTAATTCTTCAATCGTATTTCATGGTGTGGTTTTAGCACCAACATCGTTGAGGAGATCTACATAGGCCTGCACTCTATGTTACCTGCTTTTTTAACCACCAGTATAAGAACATGGTTCCTTACCAAAAAAAAATCAGAAATGATTTCGATTTTCATCTGCTTTGATTGTATCATACTTTTGAACAGAAGAAACCACACCTTCCTAACAAGCTTTAGTTCTATCAAATCTTAGTAATATAAGGCGCAACGTGAGTGAGCTTCATAGAGCTAAACCGAGGCGTGCGTTGGCCAGTCTTCAGTTATTCTTCACTCCGTTCACTCAGCTGTTCGCGCTTTGCTAACTTCTATTGTTCATTATTCTAAATATTCGTGGACATCGGTCAGGTGACGGGTGGTACGGGACGACTGAGATATGTTCGGCAACGTGACGCCATTTTATCTACACATTTTGGGTGTGTTTGTGAGTGCTATTCATCCGACAGAAGCTCCTACCACCACGAGTACCATCGAAGTCTCCTTGTGTCCTGTTCCGTGCCATCTACTCTCTTGAAATCTAGAGAATATTTCGTACGACGATCATGCATAATGTGGGCAGAACCATCGGGCACAGTTAGTGTGAAACTTGCACACATATGTTTATCAAGAATATTTCCTTTGTCCAGGGCTATCAACTTCACGTTTGTTCTGTTACAAAGTTGTATAGTATAAGTTCTAAAAATACATCGAGGTTAGAGTCACTTGTGCCTTGATTTCAAATAGTTTATCTTTAAAAATCGCGATATAATAAGTGCATAGTTTATATCTGCTTCTTGCTTACCATCGTGGGCCAGTCCATACACAAAGTGACGGATCACGAGTCAGCGTTAGAAATTAGTTTCCTGATAAGATATCTCAGCCTTCGTTACGTAAGTCGTAGACATTGAACTGTTCCCACTTATTACTTGAAGGTCGTATACGATAATATTTAAATTATATCAGTGAGAAAACAATAGACAAAACAAGTGTACAAAGTATATAACAACCTCTACAAACTACAATGCGAGATACATAATTGACTCTCAGATAAGATAATTGACTAAGGGATCTTATTAAAGTGTGAGTTAGGCTATTAGGAACTTAACCGGAGACAATAGATTTTAGTTTCACTGATTCTCTTATAAGTACATGAAAGTTTAATAGTTAGCTGACTAACCCTAATTAGTAAACTGCTGTTTAAATGAAACGTCTATATTTTAAACAAATGTCGAATCGGGCATAGTGTCGGGCCTTAGCCATCAGTTAAAATTCATCGAAATAAAATATGGCTATTTTAAGTTAGACACAGTTACAGAACTGTGTGAAATTTCATTAAAATCGGTCACGTAGTTTTGGAGGTTAGTCCGGACAACGCGACACGACACGAGATTTTTATATAAAGATCCGTTATATGTATTACATGTTTTTAAAAAAAAAACAGAGGCCACATGGTGTATCTTAATTCTGTGTCTATGGTCTGCAGTAGACCCATAAAAGTCAATGGTAATTATAAATAAAAACAGCCAGCCCTAGCTTCGTAAACGTCGGCACTTTCAATCTCAATTCGCACGCGGTTCGAGTAAACAAACGGTAATTCGAGGTAATTTTTATAGCAAGATGGCGTCGTGTTTACGAGAGCGGCGGCTTTGATGTGGTGTGTGATGATACCGCGGTATCGGCTTATCGCGCTCGGGGCTTGTGCAAGCCCAGCTGATGGCTAATCGTGGATGTCGGTCACGTGGCGGGTGGTAGTGGACGACCGAGATATGTTCGGCAACGTAGCGCCATTTTAGAGAGGTTTGCAAAAGTTGAAACACACTGGCTCCAACATTTTACCCCCTTACTTACTACTCAGAATCGTTTGTGAAGAGTAAACTCCAGGCAAAAATTTGATCCAAATCGATTAATCCGAAGCTAATAAATGGGAGTAAAAAAATTGTCTAAATATAATCGACACAATTAGGTTAAATGGAAGACAACGTGCAATTCGTTTGCATTTTATCCACTGATTATCCGTATCAGTTGATCCGGGTATTTCAGTATTAATTGCCGAGTGACCGGCGCGAATATTTCCATTAGGCACGCCCAGCTGATATTTATTTGAGACGAAACGTATCACGCGTGAAGCTTTCCACTTCAAAGAGACCAGGTCGATCCGCCTCGGTGGCGCACAGGAAGGCGGTAGCGATATATTACATGTGTGTGCTAGCTGAATATTACACTACATACATTCATAATTTGTTTCTAGTGATCTTATTACATAGATATCAGATAGAAAGTACAGCCTATTTGAAAGACATGGCTCAACTCAATAAGGTATAGCCAAAAATTACTACTGCTAATAACAAGTGCAAAACTGCGAAGGTTTCCAGACGTGTGCAAATTTCATGCAAATGATATAAATTTGTCCATAAAAGTTTGAGAAATTCAGGTGAATATGGTACAGGCGAAGAACCTCCCTCTTCGGATCGTTTCGTGACGTTTCTTTCCTTTTTTTTTTGTTAACGCAGGGGAATCCACTTACGGATGCTATCTAGGGACCCACAAAAGGACCCACAAAGGGAAGGCCCCCACACCGTATGTCGGACTCGACACTCGGGGTTTCTAAACCCAAGCAGGTGCCTTCGGTCGTTTTAATTGGAGGGACCTGCAGACAACAGAATCCCTTCAGCGACCGGCTGGTTTCCTTACGGACTGCCCGGCTGTCTTTGAACAGTCCCATCCACGTCGTCCCTACACGGGGCCGCGTACTACTGCTATTATCGCCGGAGGCACAAGATGTAGCACCTCCTTCGCAATCTCGACGTTTCGATCACTTTTTTTTGCTGACGCGGGAAACGCATTTACGCGCCTTCACCGGCCCTGGGTGGGGTCCAGTGCTGTGTGGGACTCTCGGCACATGATAGTGCCGAATATCCACTAAAACCACTGCGAGTACCCTTGGTGAGGTGCCCTGGAATAACAATCATCAGGGGACCTCGACGGCTAGTCAGCCCCCTAAGTGACCAACTCCACCTCCACAGATGGGGTTGCCCAACACTACAGGACAGCCCCACCGAATTTGGGACAGTGCAAAGGGGTGAGGTTCCCATTCTCGCCCCTTGCCCCGTGCGCAAAAGCGCCACCTCCTGTTGCTCTTAGGTCCCCTCTTCTTATAAGAGGGGTACCGAGAGCGAATCCTCCTCCTGATCTTTAAGCCCCCTCTTATAAGAGGGGTGCATAGATCCCCCTCGGTTCAATTGGCTTCGCCTGGGTTCATCCCAGGCTACTAAGTCTCACCGCCACGATAAGGCTGGAACCATGGTGGGGACGTTTCGATCCTACGCCAGTGTGCGTTAAGCTCTAAATAATGACCTATCTTGATGATAGTTTGTGATGAATGATGATTACGACGAATTGTTATTAATGAAAGATTATACGTGCATTCCACTTTCATATCATTATCAACGAGTCAATAACAGAAAATGACATTGATAGACGTTGATACTGTAACAATAATGTCGGTGTATCATTTAATCAGGCTAACATTAACTATATTCTGTGTTATCCTTCAGTCCATGGGGCTGAGTCTGCTGCGTCCAAAACAAACGCTTCATGTCTCCCGTCTAACATCAAAGCGTTTCTGTCGGCTATTTCGGGACTCGAATAGAAATTAATTTTTGTTCGTATCCCTTCTTTGTTTATGTAGGGTTGACAAACGTTTAGAAACATTAAATTTAGCTACAGAGGGTACACCATATATCATACGAAGCGTCGCGTGGGCCAGACCAAATCATCATCATAGGTACGCACTAATCGTAAAAAATTGTATAAATATAATATTTTACCGAATAGATATTGCAATTGATTCTTATTGTTTTCAGATAAATATAATTTTACATTCAGTAAAACTTAGTTCTGTTAACATAAGGAAAGATTCCAAGCCTTTTCTTTACACTACACCTAGTGTAATTATAAATTTGCTTTCCAGTCTGAAATCTATTTTGCGTGTATTTGCTCATAGCGTATCACTGTCATCATGGTCAGCGTTTTCCCGTCCGAAGAATTCGATGCCTTTTGATGACTATCGATACCCATAACCAGATGTGAGCGAAAGGTACCCCCCGGTAATTACCAATTCGTCTGTAGAGCATGGCACTACCTCTTGCTATTTTCAAAAACAATCACAAACCGCACACAAGACGCGGCTAATTTCAACGAGGCCCCAAACTCGGCAAATGAACTAAGCGACAATGGCAAGGTCGCCACTTTCCTTGTTTTTTGCGCCGAACGACGGACGGATGTCACGTGATCCGTCTGTCAAGTTTTTCGGGGCTTTAATGCTGCTGGAGTTCTATAGCGTTCAAATGAACGGCACAGTCGAACTGCTGAATAGTTTTTATTAGATAAAGGGTTAAACGAACAGTTTAAGCCTTTTGGGGACTAACGACGCATTATACCTACATAATTGTTATGCTTATGTGATGCCCTCTTTCTCTCCGGCGGAATAGCTGTCACTCGTTGGCGGTATAATGCGAGCGGGAGGTACCTCCCCGGTCGTCCCGCCTGCAATACATTGCGGCATAGCACAACTTCTTTCCGCTTACACCCGCCATTCCTCATTTGTCGCGACATGTTTGATTTATATATTCAAAGAAATATTAAAATTAAAACAGGCCAACAGCATTCGATAGAAATACCCCCGGTTATGATCCCCTCCGCGCACGAGCCGCCCCCGACAACAGAGTCGGGGACCGCGGTATCTCTATTTTTATTTTTTATTATTATTCTTTTTAATTTTTATTCTCTCATGTCTATTCTCATATCCTCTCCCATCTTCGGGAGAGAGGGAGGTCGGCCCCTCTTTGCCAAACCTTGCCTCGTCGCCCCAAGAGCAATAAGATATAGCTGTACTTGGCTTCTCTTCGTTTCCACAGGACCTCCGGAAAAAAAAAATTGCGTAAGAAGAGAATCTGGTTTCGTTGCTATTGATCTATGGGCTACCTGACCTTAGACTGCCGACGATTACCGAACAGCTCTTCGAGCATTCCCTTTGTCTGAAGAAGTATTGGGCTTATCCACATCACGGGTAAAAATAATACACAATGTACCTTTATCCGATTTCTTTTGTTTCTCCTTTTTTATGCTGTACATTTAGTTTTTCTTGTCATGGTCGGTACGCATCAATTGTGCGAGTAAACAAAACTAAAAAGTTCTAAAGATTTTTTCCCACAATTCAATTTTTAACGTAATTGTGTGTAAACGCAATCACCCCTATCACTTAAAATAATAATAAAATGGGTTAAAAGGAATCTAAAAGGGATTTAGCGATGTACACATACTTGAATCTTGAATATCCCCTTTTTAGATTTGGACACAATTACCTGAACCAAATCCTTTTAACAGTGGAGCGGTGTTTGGTTTTTTAGCGTCCCGCCTGACAATAGTCAGCAAACACGCGTGTTTGCGTTCCAAAAAGGTTTTGTATGTCGACAGTCGGCACCATTACGGTTAAGGCGAAGTTGTAAAGTGTATTTTTAGATTGACAATTATAACAAGTTAAATAAACTGTGTAAGTATTTGTTAAGTAGTTCGTAATAGTAATATTTATTACGAACTTGTAATCCGCGCCAGCTTCGCCCTTGAATGACAGGAACCGAATTGTACAATGAAACCTTTTTCGGGAATCGTTCTGTCCATGAATAAAAACCACATGAAATCCGTTTAGTAAATTTTGAGAGAACCGATCACATATACAGCCAGCTTTTGGGCACTTTGTTTTATGATAAGTATAGATAACACAAATGTGAAAGGTTATATTTGTTGTTCCCTTACACAAAAACCGCTAAATGGATTAGGGTGAAATTTGGCATAGATATAGATCGCGTTAGTAATAACATAAAAATACTTTACATAAAACAATGAACCTTGGTAGTAAAGGTATCCGACGATCCGTAACTGAGCAACATCTTTTGAGCTTGTATCTGCTATCATTATTATCGTCAGCGTCCCACATTTAGCATCCGTCATTATACCCCATAGAGTGTTATTTACCTTGAAAATGTTATCAAGTGCGTTCCTGAAACATCAACGGCCTAAGCATCAAAGTCACAGTAGTAGAAGAGAAGGTCCAGACGATATTTATCTATCCTCGAACTTAGGCTAGCAAAATTGTGAAATTTAAAAAATAACACAGATGAAAGTTATGTTTTATAAAACAGTAGGCAGGGCTCTGCGGTTTCACTCGCATTATCCGCGTAATCCGTTGGTGTGTATTGAAATGGTTGTGGCATAATTATGTAGCCTATAGCCTTCCTCAATATATGGCCCACCTAACACTGAAATAATTTTCCAACTCGGACTGATAGTTCTGGACATTGCCGCGTTCAGCCAGACAATCAAACTCATCAGTATTACATATCTGTACATGTTATAAAACAAGTCCCCAAAAGCTGTCTACCTGTATGTGATTGACTTTCCCAAAATCCGTTGAACGAATTTTCAAGTGATTTTCTCCCATGTATAGAACATTTAGCAACGTAGATGTTAGCGTATAATTTGTTATGGTAACAATCCGGCCCCAATTATTCACGGGCGAAGTTGAGGCAGATCGCTAGTTAAGATAGTTACATTTCTAATTGGCTGGAATGTAAAATATAAAACGGCCTTTGTGTTACGAAAACCTTTGAAGCTTAAAATTCGGCGAACGTACATCCCTTTAACGTTGGCTTGGCGTCTAGTCATGCGCACGAACGTTTGAAGTCTCCGGATCAAATAGGGGTTTAAAACTTGCATGCAGTGTATCCGGAGGCAATAAGGCAGAAATTCGTATAGCGACGTTTGTTTGTATGCATTAAAATGTAATCCATTCACTCTGTTCCCAGTACTTAGGTGTATTTATTTGCTTGGATACACATGATATTGAGATGGATTGGTTATTGTTTGTCGAACTCAAATAGCACAAGCCCATCGAATATACGTTCCGTTGACGGTATCAAGTAGCCCTTTTTTCCAAATGCTATTCTTTAATCCGCGTATCCTTGTGTTGTCAGATGATATAATCTTACTTAATTTCCGTTATTTTTTCCAGCATTTTTAGTTATAAATATTATTTTCACATACACTCATATTATTTTGAGCTGTGCGATACGAGGAATAGTTTAGTGTAATGTAAAGTAGAGGTAGAAAGTTTGATGATGATGCCTACTTATACAATGCTCCATTGTTCTTAAAATGCGGCCTAAATATTTCACAAAAAAAATAAATGGGCAGAGCCTTATAACGAGTGTCACTGACCGTTGTGAAGGCATCGTGATTCGTAAACCTTTATGTTCAGTTGGTAATCAAAGAGCAAAAACAGAAACACATATAAAATATATATTATATATTAAAGTTGAAAATATAGCGTCATTTTACCTTTTTTTTTTAACGCCGGATTAAAAAGATTAAGTAGCTAATGAGAATTATCTTGTTGTTACAGATGTCAGCGTTCGCGGGGCTGCTCGCCAGCGAGTGCTCGGTGCACGCGCGGTTCCTGCTGTGCTCTGCCTTCGCCCCGCTTTGCTCGGAGCAGGTGTCGGGATCCGTGAGCGCTTGCCGCGCGCTCTGCGAGAAGGTTGTCGACGATTGCAAGGCGCACCTCAATCTTCTCCCTCCAAACGTTGTGCTGGACTGTTCCGCGTTCCCTCAACGGCCGGACCGGAGACTTTGTATGCGGCCTCCAAACGCAAGCGAGCTGGACCCGGAACCAGCACCACCGCCGCGCTGGCCCTTCCACGAGCTCAGAGAGCACGGATGCCCACCAGCGCATGCCCGAGCCCCGACCGGAGAGTGTTGGCCGGCCTGCGGACAACACGCCCGCTATAGCCAGAGCGATAAGAGAAACGCTGAAGTATGGATGACCACTCTCGCCTGGTTCTCGTTACTGTCCACAGCAATAGCATTGTTGACCTTCTGCGCCGAACCTTCCAGATATCGCTACCCCGAGAGACCGGCCGTGTGGATGGCAGCGTGCAATGCAATTGTGGCCCTGACTCATGTGACTAGAGGCTGGCTCGGAGCTAAGGTCATATCGTGTGCCGATGCCACGTTAGCTGTGGATGGTCTTGCGTCGCCAACGTGCTCGGCTTTCTTTTCTATCACCTATTACTTCACGTTGGCAGCGGACGCCTGGTTCGCAAACGCGTGTGTGGCCTGGTATTTGACTGCAGCAAGTGAATGGTCTACTGAAGCTTTGGAGCGTGCGGCGGCGTATTTGCACGCTGTGGCGTGGGGCTGGGCCGGTGCGTGGACGGCAGCAGCTTTAGCTCTGAGGCGAGTGACGGCAGATGAACTGACCGGAACATGTATGGTGTCGGATGCAGCGGCTGCAGCGCTTATTGGAGTCCCGCGTGGAGCTTTGCTATTGATATCCATCGCGCTTGCCATTGGAGCCTGTCCGGGCATCATGAGAGTGCGAAGAGCGTTGGACACGAGGGGTGCAAAGCGAGTCGGGAGGCTGGCGTTCCGGGCTGCCGCTGGTGGCATGTTGTATTTAATACTGGCTGCTCTCGCGGCTGGATTTAGAGTGTTGGAAGCTCGCAATAGAGAGACTCAGACTAATTTAGCTTTACTAGCAGCTTTGGAGTCCGGTGAAGTGGATGTCACGGCTGGAGCGAGCAGCGTTTCTGGATATCTGTGGTTGTCCTCTGGCATTGCGGCGAGCGCTTGGGCGTGGTCGAAGAAATCGGCTGTCGTTTGGAAGAAGGTGTTGTGTCCCCCTCGGAAGGTGCCATGTTGCTCGCCCCCGCTGCTGAGACCCCAGCATCCTTATTGTAAGAGACCTCTCCACGTCTCTAGGGTTTAGTGTTAAGTCTCATAGCCTGTAGTATATGCCTTCTGTGAAGGTTATCTCGATATGTGTACAAAAACTGTAAATAATTATTCGTAGCATTTAATGTAATGTTTAAATAGAATATACTGTTGATTTTGTACCGAGTGTTTATTTTTTACCACGCCCTGATCTATGCAGTAGAACATGTGCCTAACGGGTACCAAATAACGGAAATAAATTGACAAATATTTACAGACACCCATTAGAGTGGCATTTCAGATTAACAGTGTTTAAGTAGCGTGAGAACATGATTCACTTAGGTATGGCATTTCGGCTCGTGCTTCACATGGGTGGTCCCATTGGCATAGCTTAAGGGGCAAACGGTACTTCGGAGAATTCTGACTATCGAAACCCAATAAACATTGTCATGGAGGCCATTGCAGTTATAAACCATGACAGCAATGCTACATTGCAGCAGAATTGAGCCGGTACTTCCCGCTCACATAACACCGCCGCGCGCCGCGACGTAACAGACATGCCGTCTCATTTTCGGTGATTCATTATATGTTGAAGGGGAGGAACACATCTATCTGTATATCAATTTTGAGGATGTATGAATGTCGGAAATTATCCCAATACTCCGACTGTTCATTTGCCCCCAAAACCATAACCATTAAAGTACAATGATTTTAGCATAAGTCTTACAGCTCGTGCGTTTTTTCGGACGGACAAAACACGACAACTATTTGACACCTGCGCTATGGTACTGATACACAAACACAAAGCCATCTCGGTATAGGAAGAGGTAGTGCCATGCATGGTGAATAACACTACATCCTTCTATGTAACGGAATTGGGCCGGCACGACCGGGGAGGTACCTCTCACTCACATATTACCGCTGTAGTGACATCTTTAGTGCAGCGTTTCGTGCGGTTTGTGAGTAGCCGGTGGCCCACAGGGGCTTATAAAAGTGTTACAACTATGAAGGAGTTTCTGTGTGTACGGTTGCTGGTGGCTTGGGCCTACTAACATCTGGCTATGCTATAGTATTATTGAACACAAACATGAGTTTTTTGCAAACATTTTATTAATAAAACTCTAAACATACAGACATAATATATCTCTATACAAAATAAACAATTAAATACACAATTCACTTTACTTCTAGTCCCACTAATTAGTGACCCTGACGAGTGTCTATTACAAAATACAGAGACCGGCAAATATTTTTAATTCGTTTGGATTCGCCGACTCAAAACAGGTCTCTTTGGCGGGGTGCGGGGCGACGTGCGGGCGGTATATGGGCTCTATTAATTGATTTACAAAAATGAAAGTACACGATTTCATACTAAATTATCACTGAATAGTCCGTAATTGTACATAAATATATTTTTCCCAAAGTCTATACGCGCCTGATGTTAAATCGTTTTTATAAAGCACATTGTTTTCGAAAGAAGTGCATAATTTAAACGTTTTTATTTATAATGTAAACCTCACGCGCACGATTTTACGTAGCTCTCGCAAAGTGTATAATTTGACATGTTAACGTATCTTGTACGGTAGCTCTTGAGATGCTAACTGTGTGTCTTGGTATTTTTGTAAATCAATGCCGCTAACGTATGAAGTTAGTATCGCCAGTAGCAACCACCACTTCGTCACTACTTCCAGAGGTTCCCTGTCTCTGTACATGATGTTTTATATACGCTAAATTTAGAGCCAAAATAATGTTGCAGTGAAAAGAAATTATAGTTGAGACAGTTGTATTTTTTTTTTTGCATTTTGTTAGCTAGATTAGCTGCTAATTGTAAGGGCTAAATTAAAATGAATAAAACACATCAAATATAAATACGTAGATTCTAGATGCCACGGAAGACATTGTCCAGTTGTATTCAATGTGATTCCTTTTACAGGAACAAGGAAAATTAACAAATTTCCTCTTTAGGAAATTTGTTAAATTTCCTCTTTAGTGTGCCGTTTTAATTTTAGGCTCTAACTTTAGAGTAAGTACAATATGATACAATAATAAACAATACTTACTGGAATGTTGTATTAGTAACAAAAAAATTATGGAACGGAAAATTGGTATCATATATAAATAAAGTAAATAGAAGAAGTGTAATTTTTGATAAAGTTATGTACATATATAACTTTTCTACATTTTTAGAACACAAAATTTTAACAAAACATTTAGGAAAACAAATCTACACGACACTGTGCGGTTTTAACACTTATCTGACAAAATATTTTTTTAAGATAAAATTAATTTTTAACATATTATATATTTTTTTAGTTTTATTTATCTTTGTATTTATCAATATTAAAAGTAAATAAAACAAATACAAATAAATGGTATAAAACAAAAATAAATAACAATAAGCAAAAAGTGCTCCGCTCTTTAATTTCCTCTCGTTCATATAAAATATTTTATTTTTCCTTTAGCCACGCCTGTGAAATTATTCCATGTTGAACTTATTAACATTTCAGTTATCTTTGTCAACTTTCCTACTAACTTATCAATTAAAAGTACAATAATAATCGGGACATTTACAATACAACTGCATCACTAAGTAGGCCGTAGCGTGGTGTGAGCTCAGCGGCGGCCGGCGGGCTTCAGTCTGCAATCATCAGGTAATTAATAGTAACCCTTATTCTCCTCCGATGACCTGATGAAGTGCTCTCCGAGACAAAGGCTTTCTACTTCACGAGTGATTAGGACATATTTCCTACCGTGCATAGAGAACATTCATGTACACGATATGTAGGTAATAGTCAGAAAAACGTCATATGCTTTTTTATTGTCCAGTTCTACAGTTTCTAATACCGGTTACAATTTGATATATTATAACTTACAGGGCAAGCTATTCTGTGCAAGACACAGTGATTTTGTTACCACTCACACAACAAATAACACTTTCTATAATCTAAGGTCAGGTCCCAGCCCGTGAGGTGCCAATGATTTATTATTACCGGAACTCGTTCGTTTCGTCAGCCAGCTCCGTTCAATGAGCCTAAGACAAACGCACACTGGGAATTACATTTATTTAATCTATAAATCCGCCCATGTGCGAATGATCGATGAGAATATTTTTGAATGCTAATTTTGCGTTCCGTACCCAATAAATAATAGGGTAAACATTACACTATTACCAAGTCCGCCTATCCGTCACTAGCTGTACCTCATGAACCGATAAAGCATGACAGTTGAAAATAGGATATATTTCTGTTGACATTACAACAACAAATGCCAAAAAATATAAAAAATGAAATAATTAAAGTGGCTCCCATATATCAAAAGTGTTTTCTGGCGTTCTTTATAGATAACAAAGGAACCCTTTCTGCGCGAGCCTCAATTTCTCGTACTGCTAGTTTTTTCTAACATTCATTTATCACATGATTTTGGTGAGAACAGCGAGAATTGTGAACGAATTAGTTGTTTTAAGTCACAGAGAAGTTAGCCCAGTCAATTATTTACAGTTTAATTTTCAATAAATAATATCGAAATAAACCGTCGACTGTGTGATTTTGTTACATATGCGGATCCCTAATGTTTCTGATAATGTCACAGTATATTGTTGCGCATCGTGTGGTGTCTCTCTGCAGTGGTCGTTAGTGCCTACCGATGCCCGCCCGCCCCGGGCGCTCCGGTTCTACAGCCTCGTCCCGTCGCCTCGGCGCGGCTATCCCTCCTGCGTCGACATCAGCGCCTCGAACACTTCTGACCCCTGGTCTGTCATGTTCGACCCAAAGTAGGTTGCGAAGTTGAAAATGCTCGAGTCTTGTCTTACATTATCCGTTGATCCAAATTGAGCCTTATTGGAATGGTGCATGGGAGTGACATTCGCGCTGTACGACTTCTGTGTTATCAGCGGTCGCATGGCGTCCGGTTGTGGCGCGTGCTTAACCTCGTTGTACGGGTCCGATATATACTCGTTGTAGATCTCTTGCGATTGGCTTTCGCTTTTGTGTGTAGACGCGGTGGTTTCGCTGTCCTCGGCTGTGTACATGATGGGTTGTTGTGTTTGTATTGATATTTGCGTAGATATCATCTGAAATTTAAGGATGAACATTAACATGTATGCTCAGTTTTCCACCAGAGCGAAGATTCAAAATGATATCATTTTAACCTATATTTTTCCTAATAAATTTGGACGACTTACACTGCGTATTAAAAAGAAGGCAGACCTCAGTAGTGTTACTGTTGCGCCATCTGTTGTGAACTGCTCGTTAACTTTTTACTTTCATAACAGAAGACGTAGTATATACTTTGTTAAGAAATTATAATTCATAGATGGCGTCAGTAATACAATAAAACTGTTATGAATATACGACACACTGCTAATTATTATAACTAGCGGTCGCCTAGCGATCAAAATTGGTTTCCAATAATAAAAAGTAAAAACTTTTAGTTAAAGAAATATGATAAGTTATATCATTACGTTTGGCAGTTGATAATTTCATTATAAGAATACACAACACTTGTCCTCCACAAACGACTGCATACTTTGCGTGCCGCGGTATGTGTATTGTTTTATGTCATTAAATTAATAAAATGTAAAGCATAATAAATAAAAAATATAATAATATAGACATTCATTATAAAAAAAGAAAGTTATGTAATTAAGATATGATACCTTTTGCGTTAAGTGTAGTACCAAATTGTACTTGACATCTCAGGAACTATAATCTATCTAACGTCAATGAGAATGTCAAAATAATTGCGTTTTGATGTTTTTCTATAATCATTTATAATAATCAAATTTCATTGTATGTAGTAGATGCATATGAACTTACCTCATTCAACGGTTGTAGCAGAACGGACGAGGTAAGTCCGGACTGGTCGTATAGCGGGTTCCGTATGGGCACCATGCCACTCACAGGCTGACTAATGCCTAAAGTCGGGGACACGAGTCCTGATTGGATTTGGGGAGGAGTGGGTACCGGGACGGGGGAGTGGGCTACCGTCGCCACTAGTATGTTGGGGGACTGGGTGGTTGGTCTCTGCGCCTGAGTTGGAGCTGGAGTGGGCGCGGCCGGTAGGATCGTGGGCGTGGAATGTGCCGGTAGGACTGGGGGCGTGATCTGCTGTGGTTGGACCGTAGGTGTGGCCTGCTGCGGTATGATGGTGGGCGTGGGGCTTTGTACGGGCACGATGGTGGGGACGAGCGGTATTGACGGCTGGAGATGACTCGGCAGCCTATGTGGAGGTCTCGAGTTGTCATTTACTGCAATTTAAAAAAATGGACAATATAAATTCATCTATATGATTTTAACATATTTGGCGATCACAAATTAGGATCAACAATAGGAACTCTGTCTTCTTTGCTTAACCTGAAAGATGGGATATATTTTTTCTAATAATATGCATGACCTGCATCAAACCTCAGACCGCTGGCCTAACCACAGCGTCAGTCGGTTTTGTAGGAAGCAGGGAAATTGTGTAAACTTGGGAAACAGATCTGCATGGTTCTAATTGTGCAGAAGTCTGTGGGTGGCGGGGTGCCATAAAATGATTCTACCATTTATTTGCATCGCTCTGCCCCATACTAAGAATAAGAAGGAGAGAGGTTAACTTACCGTCAGGGAACAGCTCTTGTTTAAGGTTGGGAAGGAACTCTCCGATGATTTCCCAAGTGAGGTACCACAGGTCGTTGTACTCGTCTCCGCTCGTGAAGATCTGGAAACCACAAACCGAACTAATAGTCAGGCGCATCCTCATGGAGTGGCGAGGAAGGGACTAAATCAGTAACAAATTAAAGTGAACCTAAAAAGCTTTTTTATTAGATTTACATAGTCAGTCCTTTTTGGTCAAGTCTTTGTTGGAAGCGCGAAGCGAAAGTTATACAACTATAATTTTCTATACCCCCTCCTCGCCTCAAGCCATTCACCACAATTTCCTTCGAGGGCACTGCGTGTCCTATCGCGCCTGCACAAAAAAATCTGGTTACAACGAAATAAAATGAGAGCCCAAACAGTGAGCGCGTGGCGAATAGAGTAACTGTGCGGTGGAGAGATCTGCGGAGTATTTACTGGGACCCTTGTATATGAACGCGCGCCGCTCAGTGAGGATACAATTAACGTTAATTAATTTCTGCTTTTCGCTACTTCGCAAGTGTACCATTGGTGGGCCATAAGTCTGCGTATACGTGCACCATGCAGACACGCGTACCTTGACAGAGTGCATGACGAGCAGCATGTTCTTGAGCGACTCGAGCGCAGCTTCACGCAGCGGCTCGTGCGGCGCTGCGAGCGGTGCGGCCTGCGCTCGCGCCACGCGCGCCCACAGCGCCGCAAACTGCGGGCCGCGACTGGACAGCGCGCCCACGTGCTGTAGGAACACCTGCAAATATGTGTCAACACTTAACGTACTGTAAAATAATAGTATGTTCTAAACCAAAATGTTATTCTGAAATCTAAATACTATTCTTTACAAAAGTTATTTCTAAACGGTTCTATGCTATGATGTGCTGAAACATTAGGATAGTATAAAAATTTAATAACATTTGTTACAGAAGTAGACAAAAACGACACTCTAACGGTCTTATTACAAAAAAATGGTGAAGCCCTGCCTCGATCGAGAGCTAGTTAGAGAATAGCCAACTTTAGATCGTTGTTTTAAACCTGATCTTATTACAAAAAACAAAATGAGCTTGGGCTACATAATATCGAGTCATCGCTCAAACATTCCATTTTACGAAAAAATTAGGGGTATGTACCTGTAGTTAATTTACCTTACCTTTTTTCTATAGAATTGGGAGGCAAACGAGAAATCGGAGCGTTTGTACGACTAAAGACGCCCGTGAACATCCACATAAATAATATGAAAATGTGTTGCCCTCTTTATCCCAATGGGCCACGCCCGCTACTCATAAACCGCACGAAACGCACCACTGAAGATGTCACTTTACTATGTGAGTGAGAGAATATTAGTACAATCTAGCCAAATTTACTACAAAAATTACGTTTCAAATTACTTCACTAATGTATATAAATATTATACAACAATAAAATAACATTCCTTACTACCAAATGTAGCGAGGAACGAAACGTGTTTCTAACAGCTTTATAGAGTCTGTCACGTTAAATTATAAGCAAAGTGTCTTGTTTATATTTCACGTAAACAAAACAAAATAAAAAACCTGTATCTCCGTCCAGTTGTGATAATAATGTGGTCATCTCTATAACAATAGCCAACTGCGCAGGACGTATTATAGTGCACAAGTGACATATTATAGGCACAAGTGCACTCCCTGTTCCGTCGGTCTCCTATTCGGATGGGACGGTAATCCGACACGACCGGAGAGAAACCAGGCGCAGGACCGACGGTGGAACGTACTCTCCGAGGCACGGGGATGTCACACCGCCAACTTCCTGACTCCGGTCCGTTATTAGAAATTGAAAAATTCCAATGACACTTTGGTCCTATCCGGGACTCGAACCCAGGCCCCAATCTCTTCAAAAGACTACACATATATAGGAATGTTCTCACATGTCGTCCATACCTTCAAAATCCCTAGAATCTGTCGAATTGCGTCCATTTTCATTGAATATTCTTTATTAAACCGATACAATCACTCCAAAACTCATAAAAGTACTCGAAGTTATGTGACATTAACACTTTACCTTGATATTTGAATTGCAGTCTATAATTTAAACCAGGACAAGTCCATTGTATAAAAACATAATGTAATAGTTATTCGTACACGGTATAGTGAGGTTCCTAAGAAAGCTTTTTGATTACAATAATACCAATGCTTTACAAGATATATGCTTCTAAAGTGTACCTCAAACTGACCTTCTAACTTTTAAACTACTGAGGGGAATACTGTAAAAAACTTGGAATCATAGAATTCAATAAAAACTTTAAAGGAAAACTGGTTTAAAAAGAATCTAATATATTAAGAGATGTGCTATTTTTTTGGTGTGCTGCTACGGAAACATTCATTGGCGTTACCGGCTCGCTCTTCGCCGGTTCTTTTCCTTTAAATGTAGGTAGTGCATATTTGTATATACGTTCTTGTCAGTGGAGTGGTGGACGGGCTCCTATCCCCGGACTGACGATATGCTTGAGTGTCGCTGGATGCTAGCGGCTCGAGACAGTGCCTTGTGACGTTCTCTGGGGGAGGCCTGTGTCCGACAGCAGACGTTTTCCGGCCGTTGATGGTGTTTACTGGGCTGGTACCTTGCACGTGAGGGTGTGCGCGCGCGCAGCGGCGTCGGCGCGCGCGGGCGGCGCTGCGAGCAGCGGCAGCAGCACGCGCTCCAGGCACGCGCTCCAGCCCGCGCCGCCCAGCGACGACAGCCCGGGCGCCAGCAGCGCGCGCTGCAGGTACGCGATACCGCTGTTGGCCACCTACAAGCAACGACAAATAACTTGACTAAAACCGTATCAAAATCAGATTAATGCTTTAGCTTTTAGTAAGAGGTAGTCGCATGCTGCATTGTAGCCGGATTAGACTGGCATGACCGTGGAGGTACCTCTCGCTCACGTAAAGTGGATAGCTATGCTGACGAGTTTCGTTCAATTTCTAACAAGCCAGTGGATCATTGGGGGGATGAGGGTGAAGAAGTGCAACGCCTACGTCCAACGCGATGTTCACGGTAGTCACAAAATGGCTCTGACTGCTTGTATGTCCTCCTGTGCCATAAAAAGACGCACCAAAAATACACATGTTAAACATGTGGTAGGTACTAATTACTGCTGGCTTGCGTAAATTAAAAATATTTGTCTGCCCTTAATTCTATAGTAATATTAGAAAACGTCAGCCTGTGAAGCCTTTAAGCTCCTCAACTGATATTGCAATTTGGACCACGAGTAATTGAAGAGTTAAGTATTTTTTCAATAGTCAACACTCAAATGGCAAAAAATGTATATCGTAGTTACAATTTATATTAAAATGAAAGGACTTCTGGGAGTAAAGAGACTATAAAGGTTTAATTAGAAAAGGTGAGGGTTTTGAAGTCTTATCTGGTAGTTGTCCGAGACTCAACTTGGATGGTCCTTTATATATATATAATTATTGTTCCATAACCACTAATTTTCACGGGTTGTCCTTCATTTCTTATATTCAATATTTGAATAATATATATTCAACCAATATTTAAATAATATAGTGTTTAATGAAAAGAAAA
>JAFELO010000253.1:244167-280781 GCA_017140195.1 Eumaeus atala | reverse complement strand
TCCAAGCTACGCCGAAGAGAAAAGGGAGTGACATTTCTTCAACACAGAACATTAAGCCTTACAGTCAAAGATGAAAGATATACTTTTTTATACAATATTTAAGTTAAGACATAATTGTTACATCGTGACAAAAAAATTATACTGTATCTGTTATAGTTATATATTTATTGTTATTATATTGTGTTAGTAAATCTGCCCGACTAAGGATCCCCATTCAATTTGGCTCCTGAAGTATAAGGCGATAAAAAAGATCAAAGTATTTCACGCAGTAACGTAGCAGACAGCGGTAGGAAATAGGAACCACAGAGTAATAGTGCAACTATTGCAACGAATAAACTCAAACTACCGTACCTACACTCTCAGGCCACGATGATGATAATCAGGAATTATAATATCATCAGTTTACAAATTAACAAGCATTCTCATATCGGGATGCATCTCACTCATCTGTGGGAGAGAGGGAGGTCGGTCCCCTTTTTGTCCCTAAACCTAGTCTGGTCGCCCGTCGAGCACACATAGCAGAACGCCAGGATTGTATTGGGCTTCTCTTCGCTTCCACACAAAATATACTGCAAAAATTTTAAGTGACATTGTCCAGGTAACGTATTACTATTTTTGAGTTTTAAAAATAGTACGAGTCTATTTATTTACGAGTGTATCCAAGCAATAGGCACCTGTAACACGATTGCCTGGAAGATACCGCCTTATAGCTGTAAGGTCGCCGCATATAATATGATATTCTCCATAAAATTATTTTTTAAGCATTTTCAATTAGGACTTCAATGAAGATAATATTTATTAATAAAACTGATTTTATAGATTTTATCGCAGTTTTGTTGCATATAGGATTCGTGTGATTATTTCTTAAGCTCACGCAAACAAAGCACTATTAAACAACACGCAAGTAAAGCGACGTCTTCGGTGTCGCGTTCCGTGCGGATTGTGAGTAGCCGGTGGCTCATTTGGAGAGGAGAAAAGGAGGGCCACGCATCGGCATACTAATTATGCGGATGTTCATGGGGCGGTAGCCGTGAAATGGCTCGTTTAACAAAAAAGAAAAAAAAGCGCAGTGGCGATTCGAAATTCTAATTTAAAAAACGAGTACAAACCTGCTTTCGTTTGTCAGTACAGAACTCTGAAATGCCCTTGAGAAGCGGCTCCCACGCCACCTCCCATAGATCGTATTCTTCTGCGCCTGAAATGAGCCATTATAACATTGACCTGTGTACTAAACTTCTTAAATAATGCAAGAAAGTTAATAGTTTATCCTTTGGCGAAAGCAGCATAAAGATGTGTTCTGTTGATTTTGAGACAATCGATCACAAACAGACAGACAGCTGTTGAGCACTTTTATTGTAATACACAAAGACTTGCACCAGTGCGTGGCAGATGTAGAATTTTTGTTTGGGGAGGCTCGACTGTTATGCGGTGGGGGTGGGGTATTCTTGATTAGGGTAAATTTAATCACCGGAATTAAGGATTTTGAAGTAAATCACACGCCACACTTGGAGTGTAATCTGGTTAATGGATGATGGGAGCATTACTTAAACGGGCCCAACGGAAGTTGATGAGGTGTGAAATTTGTGTAGATAAAAAGAGAGACAGTTACGTTTCGTATATTACTTACAATAGTGCCCCTATTGAAGGGTGCGAGCAAACATTTTCTCTCAACCTCGCTCTCTCTCATAGCCAGTTACATTTGTAATGCCGCATTTCCGCAGTTACGTGGTCCAAAGCACACTGGTTTTGTTATAGGAGAATCCGCTTGTTAGTGTTGTATTTTATTTCGATTCCTCTAACATAGACCTAGTCTGGCCATAAATACAGTTACAATAAAAAATATTACATTTGAATTAGAAATCTGTCATTTCGGTACGATTGATCATTGTGTTTTCTTGGCGCCAATACATTGTACAATATTTTGCGATATTCAAATGAAGTGGGGTGTCAAAGGTAACAGAATCGCGGTGATTGCATTATACAAAGCAGGTATGAAGCAAAATGCAATCTTTAAAACTCTCCACACGCTTGGTATTAGTCAAATGTTTGTGTACCGGGCTATTATTGTGTACAATAAGACTTCCTCAGTTTGAGACAGAAAGAGATCTGGCCGCCCACTTACCGATCGTAGGGAACAGGTTGTCAAAGCATTAAGAAAAAGAATTAGGAAAATCCTGTCCGAAAGCAAAAATTTTTGTATATATAATGTTTTGCAAGCAATTACAACCATGTCATGTATCTTAGGAGATGACCTAGGACTTACAGCCTATAAGAGATGTACTAGTACTTTCTTTACTTTAATAAATTACTATATTGATAAATTATTTACTTTGATAAATTAAAGGTGAATAGGGTGACAAAATTGAAACAACTACTAAAGCTTTCTTGCGTACTGACGTGACATCCTTTTGCGGTACAGAAAAATTTTGTTTGCAGATGATTTTTTTTACAATTGAGTTGATAAGAGACCACAAACAAAAAGACCGTATTCATGCTCAAAGCTCTAATAAAGTTTCCCAATTAGTTGACAGAGTGCAACGTGGGCATTGTCCGACTTCGGTGATAGTTTGGTGGGGTGTTAGCTATGAAAGAGTGGCCGAGCTATATCTTCGTGAAAAAGGTACCATCGGTAACTCAATACATTGGCGCAAGTGTATCAAGATATCATCCTTGAGTAGGTAGCTAAGCCCCTTAATAATTCAATGTTTAATAACCCAGTATGGTCCTTCCAGCAACTCGGGACAAGATCATAAAGCTCGATCCAGCCGATCTCGGTTAAAACGAACGTTCCACACCTGATCAGAGCTGAAGATTACCTTCTACTTCATCTAGTCCCGATTTTAATCCGCTGGATTGTGATTTATGGTCTATAATTTGGAGTCCCTAAAACAAACCATACGTGAAGAATGTCCCCACGGAAAGCGTGCGTGCTTCTATTGATTGCCGTGCATTGCAGCAAATGGAGACCACTTCTTTTTCTACTTTCAATTGTTTCATATTTGTGTATTAAACTAACACACTGTAACAGTAATAAATGTTATTTGCAATTAAAGTTTTTTTCTTCTTTGTATTCTTCAATATTTATGGCAAGACTGGGTATATAATATTTTTTCTCTATATAAAAATAGATCGTTCCGACATGGGAACCAATAAACAAATATAAACTTCGTAGTCCGGATTTTTTAGCCTAGACGCTTTTGTTAAGTTACGTAGATAGGAGGTAATGTTCTCGCTGCTTCAACATTCGAGTTCACAACTAGCAAAGCTAGATATTTTCCGTAACCTCTCTTCTCTGGCCCGGATTGTGTGACGTCAAGAATACGGAATCTGGATTATTATCAGGGGAATAAGATTAGTGTCGTAGGATTGGACTCTGGACGGTGAAACCAAAAATCCTAACTTGAATTACGCTTTTTACACTATTCCTACTAATTTATTAATTTAATATTGCAATTTGAGATTCGCAATGTTAACAACAACAACACATCTTCAAGCTAGCTTCCTATTGGGGTAAGCTTGAACTTAGAATCGTTAGTATCGCGGTGTCACCCGTCTAAAATCTATGTCATGTCAGGCGAACTATTATTTTGTTCGGGACAAATATTTTTATATTATCTTAAATTACAGTCTTCATCTGTGTCAAATTTCATTCAAATCCTAATTAATTTCTATGTCAAATTTCATCTAAATCCTAAATAATTTCAGAGATAATATCTATAAATATTGTTGATAGCTCTTATGAATGCCATACATTATCGCTATATGATAAACGATATTTTCTCGAGGAGGTGCACATTTGTATGCCATAGCCAGCACTGGGTGTATTACTTGGCGCGCGAGCCAGGCAGCAGGCTTTACTGAACAATACCGGCAAAATTACAGAAACACCACGGATACTACTAATATGTATTCTTCTATTTCCCTTAAGCGTGAATACATTTTTCTCTTTGAGATAAGAATTTCAATTCCATGTTGGTAGTAATAAATTATGATCCTCTGGGCTCTCCCAGTGGATCATATATTCATACCTACCTATATACAATTTACCAAAAATCTTTCAACAATTTTTTTTAAACGCGCTTGTCCCACCACTTATTCCTAACACTGCTACTCCTGTGTCGCCAGGATCGACAGCGGAATCGACTATGGACCCATTGTTATGGTCGCAGGGAGCCCAAGAGAAAATGCTAAAACTGTCATAGGAAAGATAGGCGCAGTAGGAAATAATTACAATTTCCCTTTCTAATCAAAGCAGAGACAGTACAAGACTGCAATGACTTATACAAAGCCGAGAATCTCTTTTCTCGAGACCATGGAGATATTAAAAAATATTTAACTGCTGAATAATTTGCATTTAATTGGTTATTATTTGAACTGTTGTTATGTCTGAGGTACAACCGTATATTTCCAACAATATTTATGACAAAATCGTTTTATGGGACGGAAGTTCCCGACGCTGTCCACAAGGGCGCCATAATATGTTTCTGCTTCTTAGTAAGCGTAGTAGTTGTGTATACTTTACAATGCGATTTGCTTTTGTTTTACTTTATATTGCTATTATTTGAATTGATGTATGGATGTACGAAGACAACTTGCTGCTTAACAAACGATATTGAAGGCCGATGGAATGAAGAAAATATCAGAAGAAAACAGCGTGAAAATGAACGCTGAGTACAACTCTTTACGACAGTGGTTCTTAATATTTTAGTCCTGGGACCATTGGATGAAATTTCTATTCTGCCATGAACAATCAAATTGGTTTATTGATGTAGGGATAATATAGATTACCTAGATAAGTGAAATATCCTGTGTATGTATTCATATTTATATCTCCACGGGCATGGATATTGGGCTTTACTATGGTCTTGGCTTGCAAAAGTCGATGCAATCTTATATTGTATGCACTTTGAAAAAAGAAACATATCTACTAAATATAATTCAATTGACTCTCTGGACTAGATTTACTTTCTACTACTGTTTTCTTCCTATTGAGTTCGTTGGGGTCCCAAGGCAATTTTAGCTTTCCCCTCGGGCTCTCTGTGCTGATTTTAACATAGTGGTTGCCGCTGTCGATCCTGATGACACAGGAGTTGCAGCGGTGGGAGCAAGTCGCGGGCTATTCCAGATTACAATAAGAGTGGATATTAAACTTACCTTGATTCTGGTCGGCCTCGTCTCTCCACCACTTGAATATCTGTGCGGTGCGGCTGTGCAGCGTGTGCATCAGGTCCAATAGCTGTAACGCCAACAATACACACTTTTGTTATAACTACAGACTGTCGTGTATTTGTTAAACTGTGTGTGTTAAAATCTGGTGTGCGATAAACATTGAATGAGTTTATGATTACACCTTAGTTTATAACAAAAGTGTAACGTTGTTGTATATGATTAGTTAATAAATAAATAAAATCTAAATTCGGTAGATCCAATTTCTTCGCCCAACGCTTGTAACAAAGAAATCCCCATGAAGAATAAACATGGTGGCCTCTACATCAATTCAATATAATGTTTACACTACTGCGTTAGAAGGTTTATAGATTTTTATGTCTCCTGTTACACCCTGAAAAGCTGGATGGACTTTCGCTTGAGTTGTCATTAGGCTGGTCTTAAACTTACGAGGGTGGATTTAAAAGTTCGTGGCCTAACCTACATGGAGCTATGACATCTTTTTAAATCTACCGTCATTTGTTAGCATGTGTCATATTGATTTATTGTGCGCAGTTTCATTCCGATACTGCACAATATACATTTTCTGTGATTATTTGTTTGAAGCAATCTGACGCAATTTTCAATAATGGAGAAAATTGAACACCGTGCAGTCATTAAGTACCTCAATAAAAAAGGCCTATCACCAAAAGACATCCATCAAGATATGGTGAGCACTTTGGCGGAGTCTGCTCCATCGTATTCCAGTGTCAAGAAGTGGGTAGCTGAGTTTAAGCGCGGTCGTGAGAACATTAAAGATGATCCTAGGAGTGGAAGGCCTACATCCTCTACCACGAAAGAAAACATCGATAAAATTTGCGATCTCGTACTGGGTGACCGACGTTTGACCATTGGTAAGATAGCTGAGATAACAAACATTAGTTATGGCCGGGTGCAACACATAATAACGGAAGAGTTGGAGTTCCATAAGGTTTCTGCTCGCTGGGTCCCGAGGTTGCTTTCAGCTGAACAAAAACGAGTTCGATGCACAATTTCGCGAGACTGTTTGAAACTTTTTCAGACTGATGCCGAGGACTTTTTGTCTAGATTTGTTACCATGGATGAAAGCTGGGTTCACCACCATACTCCTGAATCAAAGCAACAATCCAAACTTTGGAAAAGATCAAACTCTTCTACACCGAAAAGGGCTAAGGTCGTTTCGTCGACTAACAAAGTCATGGCTTCTGTTTTTTGGGATGCGAAGGGCATTATTTTTGTAGTTTATTTACCGAAACTATAAATTCTAGTTATTACTGTAAGCTTTTACGAAGACTCCGGGAAGAAATAAAGGAGAAAAGGCCGGGAATGTTGCGTAAGAAAGTTTTGTTTCATCAAGACAATGCACGTGTTCACACTTCGGTTGAAACAATGTCTGTAATCCATGATTGTGGCTACGAATTGCTGCCCCACCCACCTTATTCGCCGGATTTAACCCCCTCGGATTATCATTTATTTCCAAATTTAAAAAAACATTTGGGTGGCTCGAAATTTTCGACCAAAGATGAGGTGATAGTCGCAGTAAACGATTATTTCGCCGACCTTCCGGAATCTTTTTTTTCCGAGGGGATAAACAAGTTGCAGGTCAGGTGGAAGAAGTGTGTTGAACTAGATGGAGACTATGTCGAAAAATAAAAATAAATTTAGATCCACTTTTCTTTCATTTTCTTGGTCGGGCTTAGAACTTTTAGATCCACCCTCGTAATAATGCCCAAATAATGTGCCACCAAAATAATTTGGTTCCTATTTTCTAATTTGGCCATATGCTAGCCACCTACGACATCATGGGCCTCAGTACCTTGGCTAACCGTGGGTGGTCTAGTATATCTGCTGGTACTTGTGGTTGTGGATGTACCAGCACACCTCGGCCTACCTCTTCGGGGATAACAGGCGTGAAGTTACTACTACTACTACTACTATTATTTTCCAATTTTCCCACGTCAACAAAAAACTAGTTTAGTATAGGTTAAGGGCCGGTTTTATATTAAGGTTATGATACATTTTTTTTTGGTGACGAAGGGGAATGCATTTACGCATGATACTTGGGGGCCCGGGTAGACCCCAGACCTATGTCGGACTCGGCCATTGGGTAGCAATACCAACTAAACCCCTACGGGAGCCTTCAGCCGCTATTAGTGGAGGGTCCCGGATCTGCAGGCAACAGGACCCCTCCAGCGACAGGCTGGCCTAGGCGTAAAGGCCAGACTTCACCTCCTCGGAGACTGTCCGGCTACGCTATGACAGTCCCCACGACGCCGTGTCTTTATGAAGTGGACATGAAAACACAGTGACATGGAACACAGGAGCACTACTGAAGGCGCTGCAGATAGCGCCTTTTTCGTACCCCCATTCGTCGTCGGCGGGGGGAGGCCGCGTCGGCAGCCTCCTATCTCACCCGCTCGTCGGCTCCCTTCAGGGACATGACGGTCTCGCAGAAGGAAGCCATCGCCTGGTATCCACCACTAGAGGACCGGGCGCAGGGCAGCCGTTATCTCTCTACCGTACGGCTGCCGCGTCAGGTCCTCCCCCCACCTCGGCATTAACGCCACATGCCCCGACCGGCGAACCCGCAGGATCTCGTCATGCGTGGGACACAGGCCGATAGCTCTCCTATCCGAGACATAGGAGCAGCTCTCGGCAAGAAAGTCGGCCACGGGAACCTGATGAGACCTAATCCTATCACAAAATGTTACTTATTAATTTCTAAGCGGTAACTGTGAAACTGAATTTATTTATTTGTCAATTAAGTTTCTAATAGACTAACCGAGACTTTAATATGATTTTATAAAACCGGCAAAAAGGCCAAACGTTTAGGTGTTTCACCAAATAGACTTCGGCACCTAATCGCTTTTTGGCCTAGTTTATAAGTAATATACTTCATGTATGTAGTTTCTATTTTGTCCTATTTAATTTCCATGGAGCAGATAAAATAGTGTGTAAATATGATGGATGTGAGATGGAAGTGAGAGTTGGATAACTGGAATAAACGCGGTCGGGTTATGTTCCTTGCGAAAAATAAGTGTGGCGCTCCGTTCCGAAGCACTGCCCCATTAAGTGAACTGGCGTGAAGTTGAGTTGTGTGTGTGTTGTTGTGTAAATATGGGTAATACCTGAATGCTGACTAAGTGGGTGGAGTCAACTTCTTCGTCGCTGGAGTCGTCGTACCCGCGTCTCCTGGCCGAGCTTGGCCGAGACTTGCGGCCCTCGCGGACCTTATTTTTTTTACCTGTACGATACAATAATAGATATTCTTCTATTTTCCCATAGAAGATTCGGCTGTGGTGGCTATTTCTAGTGAGACTAGCTAACTGTGCTCAACTTTTGTGTATATCCCAGGTCACAATCAGTGGTTTAATATGCCAACCACTAGACCACAGAGACAGTCAATATAATTTTATACCCAAAAACATTTTAATGTTGATAACACAATTCCTGAAAACCTAAAATGAATAGAAATGCTAACATCAACAAACACTATGCTACCAAAAACAATGCACCACCATTTTCAACCGGTAAGAGGTGGGACCTCTCTCTCACATGATACCGCAAAGTAACAGCAATGGTTTCGTTTCGTATGAGTTGCTGTTGGCCCAGGTAATGATTGTTGTGGTGGGGCTCAGTAACATGGAGTGAACCCCGGCGAAGCCAATTGAACCGAGAGGGATGCTCTTTGCACCCCTCTTTATAAGAAGAGGGGATAAAAGAGCAACAGATGGAGGTGCTTTTGCGCACGAAGCAGGGGGCGAGTATGAGAACCTTACGCCATTGGACTGTCGTAAAGTAGTTGGGTTTGTCCTGTAGTGCGGGGCAATCCTGCTGTGGAGGAGGCGACGGTTCTTTAGGAAACAGTCTAGCCGTCGAGGTGCCCGGATGATTTGTTGTTCCGGGGCACCTCACCAAAGGCGGCACTGATGGCACTCGCGGTGGTTTTTGTGGTTATTCAGCACTATAATGTGCCGCGAGCACCACACACCACTTATCGCACTCAAGGCCGGTGAAGGCGCCTAAATGCGTCTGCCCGCGTGAAGAAAAATGCAATGAGGGCAAATGTCTGCCTTTATACTATAAAAAAATCAGTGTAAGTGTTATATGAGAAAGAAAACAAAAATCAACACACTATTGACTTATCTCTTTATGACAAATGTAAAATCGGATCCATCTGGTGACTACTGACGCCCATTAATATCCACATAAGCGTTGTCCTCCTGAGCACGTACCCCATATATGCCACATACATTAGGAACGTAGAATGTTTTAAGATGCTCACCGGACTGTAGAGCCGCCTTGGCCAGCAGTCGGAGGCAGCGCACGACGGCGCCGCAGTTGTGCGGGGTGACATGCGCCACGTCGCGGATGACCAGCGCCAGCGCCTCGGTGCACCTAACCAGCGCGCTGCTGCGGTGCGCGCGCAGCGACACCCGCTCCACATCCATCTCCACGCTTTCCAATGCACCCTCCGCCTCATTTTTCACCTGATTCATAAATTCGTTTACATTTTTTTCTTGAACATAAGAAGAACAATAATCGCTACGTGATAGCGAAGAATACAACTTAATCGTATAACTATGAGTGCTCGTCGGGTGACAAGACTAGGTTTGGTTTCGACACTAAAAATATGGAAGGACTCCAAGCGAGTGGGTGATATGCATCCTGATCTGAGTTTGCAATTAAATTAGCTATTATTTATTAGCTAATTTAATTGTTATTATCATGGCCAGAGGGACCGTGGGATCCCGCATCCCCCAATTCTACCAATTGGGTTTCAACATTACCAGTTGTGTACTATCGTTCGGGGCCCGAGGCAAATATATTGAATTTGTCTCCCACTATAAAGAAGCTTACCCAATTGCACAGTGGCATTGTAAAAGGTAATGCAATGCTACACTGCGGGGGGATTAGCCGGCATGGCCGGGAAGGTACTTGTCTCTCCCTCTCACTCTCTCTCTCTCACATCAGGCCACCGTAAAATAACATCTATCGTGTCGCGTCTCGTGCGGTTTGTGAGTAGATGGTGGCCCTTTGGGGGGGGGGGTTATATTAGTAATTATGCTGATGTTTATGGGCGTAGTAGTAGAAGGGTCAGATTTATCGTCTGTCCCCTTATACTATCAAAAAGAGATCGCAAGATTCTACGGAGATTTGTAGTTCGGCAAAATCCCAACACCTGAATCCCATATCACGGACGAACCACGAGCGAAACTTTGTCGCAACTTGACGGTCGCGCTTGCCGACAGCGAAATGGGTAGGATGAGGGTAGCTCACGGACAATTTGGTAACAACCAAGCTCCGGAGGAGGACGGAGTTACTGCAGAGCTACTAAGAGCAGGAGGAACACCCATCCTAGCAGAGTCAGCGAAGCTGTTCCGCCCTCCATAGTGGCATTACACCGGACGCAGGGGGGTGGTCAAATTGTTTTTTAAGAGGGGTGACGATACCTTCATAGTGGCTTTACACCGGACGCAGGGGGTGGTCAAAATGTTCTTTAAGAGGGATGACGATACCCTTCTTATGAACAACCGACCGATAGCACTTATGTCCTATATTTATAAGTTGTTCTCAAGGGTTATCACGAACCATCTCGTCCAAAAATTCGATGACTTCCAACCCGTTGAGCAGGCTGGTTTCAGAAAAGGCTTCAGCACCGTGGACCACATACTTACCCTGTTGCTCGGTGGAGTGACGACTTAAGGTGGTGGGCGTCGGATGGATGCGGGCTGCCCTGGATAGGGATAACTGGTGCACTATGGGGGAGGCCTACGTTCTCACCATGGTTCAAGCCATGTCGTGGCGGTGGGGGTTAGTAGCCTGGTGTGGACCCCGGCGAAGCGAACTGAACGGAGGGGGATCTTTGCACCCCTCTTATAAGAGGGGAGCAAATTCTATATTCTTCCTATAGGAAGGGGGGCTAAAGATCAGGAGGAGGAATCGCTCTCTGTACCCCTCTTATAAGAGGAGGGGACCAAATTCTCAAGACCAAAAACCAATTCCTGTTGGTCTTTGGTCCCCTCCTCTTATTACAGAGGTGATTTTGCACACGGGGCAAGGGGCAAGGTTGGGCACCTCACCCCATTGCACTGACCCAAAGTCAGTGGGGCTCTCCTGTAGTACGGGACAACCCCAATTTGTGGAGGTGGAGTTGGCCCCTTAGGGGGCTGACTAGCCGTCGAGGTACCTTGATGATTCGTTATTCCGGGGCACCTCTCCAATGGGGGCACTGATAGCACTCACGGTGGGTTTTGTCTGTATTCAGCACTATCATGTGCCGCGAGTCCCACACACCACTGGACCCCACCCAGGGCCAGTGAAGGCTCGCAAATGCATTTCCCCGCGTCAACAAAAAAAAGGCCTACGTTCAACAGTGTACATTTATAGGCTGATACATTCATTCACACATATTTCCACCCACGTGCCATTGCACGTGTAGAGTACATTTACTCTGACTGGGTTCCGTGACATATTGCCATTGATACATCGTAGATATATTGCGGCACGAACGGGGAGGAAAAATGAATATATGAACCGGGAGATAAATCAGTCCACATTTGCCCACAAACAAAAACTGTTTCTCTTCCTCCGTTTCATCCGTTTTTAAGTCCTATCATCTATATTCTATAAAGTGCATGAGTACTCATAAAACTTAAAACAACGCGGTTCGCCGCTTCATTATTGCTCTTAAAAAGAGAGTTCCTATTGGGACAATGAAAACCCGGGCCCCAACAATCAAATATCTAAACGAATAGTGCCGTGAATAAAATTGCAACGAAGGGAAATTAATATCTCACAAACACAATGACAGTTGTATATGTACAAAAGGGAAAACCCAATAAATAAATAAAATATAATTAATCCAGTTAGTCGTATAATCTGTTAATCTTTTGGGTTTTTACAAATCGTTATCAACACGGGTCGCGTCACTAGTTAATACATTCATAATGATAATTATCACACGAGTACACTCTAAGCACTGACTTCATCGACACCATCAATATCTGCAGCCAGCAGACATGCTCTGTTGGACGTAGGACTTCCCCAGAGAGCACAAAGTTAAACCGACCCCCAAAACCATCCGCAAAAGTGTTAAGCTGACGTGTTTCCCTTTTTCCGTCGCCTCAGCCTCAAAAAGCCCTCAAAGAACCCTTCAGTTTACATGACACCGCATTAGGAGTGATAAATATCCAGTCCTTTGATATATCTATGGCTCAAACGAGAAAACGGAGCCATTCGGTGACTTCCAACGCCTATTAACATTCACATGTGCAGATGTATTGCTATGTTCACCCCATTCCCCGAATAGGCCACCGGCTACTCACAAACTTCAGTACGATGTGACCGATCTCTCGTTTGTCCCTCTATGTAAAAAAGAGAAAAACTCACAAATATCCATCCCTGAGCGTGCGGTGAGATGGAGAGCTCGCTCTCAGAGGACACGCTGGTGGGACGCCTCTCGGCTTCGTCCTCAGAACCCTCTGATCTGCTCGAGGCGGCTGTGGAAAAGAACATCGTTTTAGAGATTTATTATGTTAGCAAGCTTACATTGCCCAGGGCTGGGCAAAAAAAAAAACTGCTGAAACAATAATCGTATTATTTGGACGCTGTTTGTTTAAATTGTTAATTAGCAAAACGGTTATCAAATTTCATGCGCGTACACTTTTTATTATCTTATCAGCAATGATTTGTCACGATATATCCATTGGTAACCGATCCATCGTCAACTTCCTTCTACGAAATTTGGTTTTTTACGAGATTGGGGGCAAACGAGCAGGTGGGTAGTCACTATCGCCACCCATAGCCATCTGCAAGACTAGGCGTCTTACAGACGCGTTGCCGGCCTTCAATGCCTGTGACAGGAGGCACCGCTTTTCCCTTATCTTTAAACAGAATTATTAAATAGATATAATAAAGGACAAGTTAAAAAATATGGAATTAATGCCAAATTTACATTTTTTTACAGGTACTTGACGACGGAAATATATTTAATATTCTTATAAATTTAAGAAGTTTTATATATTTATAATTTTTATTATACAAGTACATATAATACATATATAAACATCAATGACCTAGGCGGGATTCGAACCCGCGACCTCTGGCATAAAACGCGGCCTAACCGCCACGTTACCAACTGGTTAAGCATTGACTTATGCAAACTAGCTGTTTAGTCATGATCATCATGAAGCCATGAGCTTTATCCAAGTTTTAATTACAATTATAAGATGCAGTAAAATACAATTGATTATTACTTGCTTAAGAGATGGACATACGGAGCTTCACATTTGTAACATTAGCATGGACAACCTTTATCAGTAAATGAACTACTTACACCGAAATAATTTCGCAAATCAGACCTGTACTAGCCTCCGAGATTACATCAACATAACATTCAACCTAACAAACTTATATACATAAATAGAAGGAATAAGATTGTAGTAATTTGTTTTTCTGGATTTCGTGTTAGAAAATGTTTACGCAGTTTATGAGATTACTCTACTACGACACGTGTGAATTTAGCCTGACAATGCTATTTATCGAGTTGACTTCCAAAATGAAGATGATGTGAGGTGATAATAACGTGATGAATTTAACTTAAGATACCTCAACATTCAGAACAAATTGTATATTTCGCGGCGTAAGATATTGTTCTGGAGTTGAATACTGAATTTAATCCCACAAACCAGCTCTAGAAGTGATAATGTGTCAGCCATAAGTCCATAAGCAATTACATAAAAGGTGTCGGTACATGTGCGTTGTCGTAACAAAAAGAATGACAGAGAGACTTGATAACAACCTAAAATTTAATTTAAAAAGAAAAAAACTCGACTGCTCAAATGTCTCCTAATGTTACTCGCGTTATCAATACGAATCTAACGGCACCTTGTTACAATAACACTACTCTTACGGATTCATTTAATTATCATAACTAGCCCGACGTTTCAGAAGCTTTACAGCAACCACGGTCACGGGTGGACGGAGATGACAGATGTCCTGATGTCATAAACTATTAAAAGTACCTGAAGAATTGTAATTATTTAGTTGTTCCTGTTATAAGACACCTTGTACGTCACCATCAAGCTCTTTAAGCTGTTTCAGGAAGAAAATAGAATGCAGATAAGGGGGAAACTCCGAAACTGGTGATTTATAGTTATATCACAGGAAAAACAACACATTTTTTTGTAAGAGGTACTGCCATGTTGCATTTCAGCGGATTAGGGCCGGCACGACCGGGGGGTACCACCTGATACCGCCGTAAAGTGACATTTACGGTGTCGCGTTTCGTGCGGTTCGTGAGTAGCCGGTGGACCATGGGGGGAAAAGGACGCGTTGCCCGCGTCGGCATAGTAATTATGTGGACGTATATGGGCGTCGGTAGGCGTAAAAATGCTCAGATTTCTCGTTCGCCCCCCCCCCTATTCTATTAAAAAAAAGCAGGCGATCTAAAACTACATGCATACAACATACGTGTTAACAAGCAATATAAGAGTAGTATTGAATAAAATAATCATTTATTTAGTAGTCAGAAACCACCACACTGTTATACACTTGAATCAGTTGCTTCATGTACCACAGATCACATAGCACTCATTACTAAGTGTGAAACATAAAAAACAAAGCAATATGAACAAAACAAACAAAAAAAAGTAATACAACGGAAGTACTGCTATAGTTTCGAAATTTAGTTTCTTAACTTCATATTACGATATTATATACGAATTACGAAACAATTTTGCAGTATTCAGTAATTCGTACATACGGTAGCCACTGAGTGCCCTGAAAATCGATTTTTTTATGTTGGTGACTCGCATGCAATCTTTGTTTTTCATTAATATGACACATGTGAATAATGTAGTTAGTTTCAAACAATAAAGGTCTAAGGTGAGTCTCTTGTTACAATTATCAATGTACTATCTAATTCCGTTTCAGGTTAGCTCAGTGTGGACAGCTTAGGCTATCAGTGTACCCACGTACCAAGGCATATCAAGGTCATTTAAAAGAACACAGACAATCCATGCAAAAAACATCGGGAGAGCAGATAGGCACCTAGGTACATAAAGCAAATAACAATACATACATCGCCGCCATTTTAATATATAAACATTTGGAAACCAGTCAGGTTAGTAGGAACTACAAATTCTTAGTTTTTTCTATTATTATTATTTATTATTATTATTGATTATTATTATTACTGTAATCGTACATCATATTTCATTAAATTATTTCATTGTTACAATAAAACTACTTTTACGGATATTATCGCGGTTTATTAAATTAATTATATAGCCCGACGTTTCAGAAGCTTTGCAGCAACCATGGTCACGGGTGGACTGAGATGACAGATGTCCTGATGTACCAAGTTTTTAAAAGTACCCGAAGAATTATAACTTTAGTTGTTCCGGTTAACGCAAATAGTACATATTATATCTCGTTGTCCTGAGGTTATCCCTAGTCTATTGGAATTTATTAAAGAGGTATGGTGGATACTCATATTTAATAATACCAAATAAATGAGTGACGAGAAGGCGGTGTTGACATCGCTCCATTTTGAGTAGCGGTGCGTTAAAGTAGGGCGTGACATGACCGCCTGGAGAGACGTTAAAGCAATAACGTGCGCATGAGTGTTGCACTCGCTGCACTAGGCTCTTCGAACGTGCTAGTAAGCGGGGCCCTATCACGGTATCAGCATAATTTAACTTAGATAAGACAAGCGATTCATACAATTCAATTCGAAGCTCAGCCCTAATAAAATTTCTTATTTTGTAAAGTATTTAAAGTCGATAGGAACAACTGCTTACAGACTACATCACGATCCATAACCAACCCTAAATTACGAGTATTAGTGATCCTGTCATAAGGTCACCCCTTGTATTTATTACGTGCATAGATTTTGATTTGTTCTATTAACTTGGGTTTTAATGCCCATGAGCATATACTTAGTTTTCCCCGTATTTAGGACGAGACCGTTAGCTTTCGACCATTCATATGTACGCGCCAAGTCTTCATAAATTTTAAGATAGCTTTAGACAGATTATCTATACCCTGCCCCATGACCTAATAAAGTACTTGGGAGTCAAAGAGTTTCGACAAACGACGTAGTCAAAACAGCAGTAGACGCATATTATCACTCTAAGGAAGCATAATTTTTTTCAACGATCTAAATGCTTTAAATGGGAATGGCAAAAGTGCATCGAACTTGATGGTGATTATGTGGAAAAATAAAAATATAACCGATTTAGTATGTTAATTTTCTTGGGTAAGCCGAATACTTTTCAATCCACACTCGTATATGAATCTTCATACAATGTAGTAGGAAATAGACACTACCTAACCTATTTTTTCGTTGACGCGGCACTATATCGTCCCGAATACCCACAAGATCACCCACTGTGTCAACCGTGAGTGCCATCAGTGCCGCATTTGGTGAGGTGCCCCGGAACAACAAACCATAAGGGCACCTCGACAGCTAATCAGTATGCTACGGGATACGATACCTTCTCCACAGAAGGTTCCAGATCCTGCACCAATGGAGCAATAACAATAAAAATATCTGTGGACTTTTCACATTACGTTAGCCCACGTTAGACTAGTGTAATAATGCCAGTATCTACAAAGTGGCTGTTCCCGTTCTCTTTTAATCTCGGTTACTTGTTTTATTGCATAAGGGTACAAACGAACAGCCGGAGTCTCAAGATACTACCGCTACTACAATGTTACACCTACAAATATTAGCCGCCCTAATCACATCCCCTAAGAAGCCACTGGATCACGACTATTGGTTATCTCTTTGCGTCGGTATATGAGACCTGGACGTGTTACCACAATGGCTGTGCCCGCTCAATTCAGGTGCAATGCATCTCCGACGAAATTTACGTGAATATAATAAATTATGTATTCAGGATATTAAAAGGCCAATATGATTTGCATTGATTTTTATCTTATTAACAATTACCTTATCATAATTATCAACGCGACTTAAATTTTAATTTGAATCTATGCTAATAATATACAGCTGAAGAGTTTCTTTGTTTGTTTGTTTGAACAACGCTACTCACCGGAACTACTGGCCCGAGTCAAAAAAAACTATTCTTGTGTTGAATAGTCCATCTATCGAGGAAGGCTATAGGCTATATACCTTGACGCTACCACAAATAGTATCGGAGATACGCGGGTGAAACCGCTGCGTGTCCATACAAATGTATATACGTTGAACTCCATCCGAATGACGAAAACATTTGGACCGGTTGGTTTCCAGTTCGTTTAGATTAGGTTTGTTGTGAATTTTCGAATTGATTTATTTTATTTTTTGAATTCGGTAAGTTTTATCATGTGTATAACATACCATTACGTATTCAACATAAAAAAACAGTAGAACACATAATAATATTATTAAAAAAGAAATAATATGACTTGATTTACAATAATTATAGTAGAATTAAAATAAATCAAAATATTGTTTGTTGTGTGGGGGCGACCTAGGAATACCCCACCCTCAATCCAAGTCCAGGGTGACAGTCGTCATAGGGCACTAGCCTCTTAAGATCTAGGAGGCTTCAGCGAGTTGGTCGTTTGGTGTCCTGTCCGCTTCATAGTGACAGTGAAGTAGACGAAAGCGTTGGAAATTATGGCGTTTCGTGCAGTTTGTGAACCATGGGATGAAGCGAGACATCGCATCTGCATAATTTCCTTTAACAGTGCGAATGTTAATAGCTGTCGGTTTCAAATCAGATTGCTATTTACGAGGGTGGATCTAAAAGTTCCAAGCCCGACCAAGAAAATGAAAGAAAATTGGATCCAAATTTATTTTCATTTTTCGACATAGTCTCCATCTAGTTCATCACACTTCTTCCACCTAACCTGCAACTTGTTTATCCCCTCGAAAAAAAAAAGATTCCGGAAGGTCGGCGAAATAATCGTTTACTGCGACTATCACCTTATCTTTGGTCGAAAAATTCGAGCCACCCAAATGTTTTTTTAAATTTGGAAATAAATGATAATCCGAGGGGGCTAAATCCGGCGAATAAGGTGGGTGGGGCAGCAATTCGTAGCCACAATCATGGATTAAAGACATTGTTTCAACCGAAGTGTGAACACGTGCATTGTCTTGATGAAACAAAACTTTCTTACGCAACATTCCCGGCCTTTTTTCTTTTATTTCTTCCCGGAGTCTTCGTAAAAGGTTACAGTAATAACTAGAATTTATAGTTTCGGTAAATAAACTACAAAAATAATGCCCTTCGCATCCCAAAAAACAGAAGCCATGACTTTGTTAGTCGACGAAACGACCTTAGCCTTTTTCGGTGTAGAAGAGTCTGATCTTTTCCAAAGTTTGGATTGTTGCTTTGATTCAGGAGTATGGTGGTGAACCCAGCTTTCATCCATGGTAACAAATCTAGACAAAAAGTCCTCGGGATCAGTCTCAAAAAGTTTCAAACAGTCTCTCGAAATTGTGCATCGAACTCGTTCTTGTTCAGCTGAAAGGAACCTCGGGGCCCAGCGAGCAGAAACCTTATGGAACTCCAACTCTTCCGTTATTATGTGTTGCACCCGGCCATAACTAATGTTTGTTATCTCAGCTATCTTACCAATGGTCAAACGTCGGTCACCCAGTACGAGATCGCAAATTTTATCGATGTTTTCTTTCGTGGTAGAGGATGTAGGCCTTCCACTCCTAGGATCATCTTTAATGTTCTCCCGACCGCGCTTAAACTCAGCTACCCACTTCTTGACACTGGAATACGATGGAGCAGACTCCCCCAAAGTGCTCACCATATCTTGATGGATGTCTTTTGGTGATAGGCCTTTTTTATTGAGGTACTTAATGACTGCACGGTGTTCAATTTTCTCCATTATTGAAAATTGCGTCTGATTGCTTCAAACAAAAAATCTCAGAAAATGTATACTGTGCAGTATCGGAATGAAACTGCGCACAATAAATCAATACGACACATGCTAACAAATGACGGTAGATTTAAAAAGATGTCATAGATCCATGTAGGTCACGAACTTATAGATCCACCCTCGTAGCTGCGGTTAACATATGCTGTAAAATGCCTTTTGCCTCACGATATAAACCACACCTACATTGTCCCGTAAAGTTTTGCGTGATGCGCTACATGCTGCTTGCTCCTGCTCCGAGAGCGAGCACTAGTCCCGTGTGCAGTTCGGTAAAGTAATACTACAAATATTATTAGAATTACGCAAGTGAAACCGCGCGGCGCTACTAATTAAGAAATTAAACCAATGGCACCGACTTTCTAACGAATGAGTTAAACAGTTGTAACGGAGCATTAATAAATTTATACTAATATAATAAAACTGAAGGGTTCACTTTGTTTGTTTGAACGTATCAATTTCTGGAACTACACGTCGGCTTTGAAAAGTTATCTTGGTGTAAGGCAGCTGCATTCATGACGCTAGGAATATTAGTACCGCCGCACTTACGCGGGTGAAACCGCGACGTGCTGCTATTTGTCAATTAAATTTGAAATAATGTGAATATTGTAAAAAGTGACAATGAAATGTCAACGTGATGACATAACAGATTGACTGATTTGATTTTTTACCTGTAGGTGATCGAGGTTGCGAGTTACCAATATGACGACGATGCGGTGATGATGGTAGAACAATAAGATCGATGTACACTTTTCAAATTTATATCTCGTTTTGGTCGACAGTAACAAAATTATGTCTCTTGATTTGTACAACAAATAATAACCAAAGAATATAGAAAAGAAAAATATTAAATGTTAGCAGCAGAAGAAAATATTAAGATAAAGTAATATTATGTGATGAATAATGTAAAACTAATGTAAAAATGAATCTCGAGTGATTTAGGAATACCTGTTATTTTAAGCTTCGGTTTATAATACGAATACATAATTAAAGAAACAAGTGTTTAAAAATCTCCGTATTGTAAATCTTTACCACTAAAACAAGAAAAGAACAGTAAGAGAAGAATAACGTAAAAACGGCGAAATAACAATATCAGTTTAAAATTCATAATATGTTGTCAATAAGTCTTAACACATCGCTTCTTCCGCAGAGCTTGAAGACAAAACCGTGATGACCTACGGGGTCGAAACATGGCCTCTGGACTGACTGGTCCGCAAGTTTGCGGTAGCGCAACGGGCTATTGAACGTGCTATGTTGAGTGTCTCTCTGTTTGACAGAATTCGTAACGAGGTGACAGGGCAGATAAGTAAAGTATCAGACATCACGCGACAAATAGGCTCGCTGAAGTGGCAATGGGCTGGTCACACACTCGGACGAACCGATGGCAGATGGGCCTGTAAGGTTTAGGAAAGAAGGCCGCGTATAGTAAAAAAGAAATGTTTTTCGACCGTTCACCAGGCGGGAGGACGTCCATGCAGTAGCCGGTCCGAGATGGGTGCGAGTAGCAGGAGATCGGTCGTCTTGGCGTTAATTGAGAGAGACCTATGTCCAGCAGTGGACCTATAGGGGGCTCATAATGATGATGATGATGATGAGGTTGTAATATGATTAAGATATTTAATTCATTAAATAATACAATTATATTCTTGAAGTTGCTCACCTGACTTCAAGAATATAATTGTATTTTTAAATTAATAATAATTGCTTTTTTTTAAAAGCTTTAGCAAAAAAAAAATGTCTATCAAAAGAGCGACAAAAATTAATTATTGCAATTCAGATAAATTAAATAGATCTTTTTGACGTTTTTGGAAAATGATGATAATGATTTTTTATGATGCGCGTGCACACCGACTAGTAGTAAATGCCAGGATGATGTTTGCTACAAAACGATAGATGTAGTTGCAATGTGACAACATAGATGTTACTACTAGTTTTATCTATCGTATAAGCAAAAGGTCATCATCAAGCTCAGCCGTGCCACCTCAGTGTGCGGATCTACACTCCATGCCAATAACGGAGCATTGACTTCAGCTCATTGTTGGTGGGACGGAAGTAATTCAACACGTCAATTTGTGTTCGGTCTTGGTTTCACCACTCTCTTCTTGGGAGGTTACCGTGATACTACAAAATATTTTTATTGATCAGCCTGGAAGCGAAAGTAACAAAATACGTGTAACGTATTCAACGTAATTAATTCAGAGTAATTACTCCATCCCTTTTGGGCGAAACGGATTTAGCCACACATAAAGGCACATATTTTCCTATAAGTAATATCAATTCCATGGGTGTCAGTAATCATCAAATAGTTCAAAGTACCCGTTTGGCCCCTTATAATATTTAAAAAAAAAACATCAGTTCGTTCAATATGTTGATAAAGGATATCCATTACTCTAATTACAGCCACGGGCATCTCTAATAACCAAATGATGAGCCACGCCAGCCTCCCAGTCATCACCAACGCTGTGTGCCAGACTGTCTTCGGCAGCTCAGTCATCGTAACTTCCACTCTTTGTGCCAGCATCACTCCTGGCCAGAGCAATTGCGGCGGTGACAACAGCGGTCCCCTCGTTATTAACGGCGCATTGGTGAGTAATATATAGTCAAATGCTTTTGTGTGCACACACAAGATCTGAAAATTATTCTTCTTACAGTAAAGTATCGTAAGGTTTAGCGACATGTCTGCTCCCAGCTACTTATTGGGGCATGCGTGGCATAATTGCACGTGTCTCTCATTTAATATTCTGCAATTTTTTTGTCATATGTCTTTTTTGTAATTCTCGAATGTTTATAGTACCACTAAGAGCTTTGTTGCAGGTTGGTGTCGCGCCTTTCGGATCAGCTGCCGGATGCACGCGCGGTTTACCAGTTGGTTACGCCAGGCACCGCTTTCGCTTCCAGGATCAACGCCTGCCTTTAAGTTTCTCAATGACTCCCCATCGTTACTTCATAATGAGTAAAAATTTAAGCTTACCAGTATGTGTTTTTTGTATCTATACTAATAACAAAAATAGAGGTTTAGATGGATTTATTGATATTTCTTGCTGAATCACGTCCAAACTACTGCACATATTTTGATGTAACTTGGCAATGTAACAGAATAACAATATGCTATAGAACTAACATGTTTTGCACGTGGGATTGCCTGTGATGCGGTTAAACCCGCATCATTTTCGCGTTGGCGTTAATTGCGGTTTGTGAATAGTCAGTGGTACATTGGAAAAGAGGAGGAAAGGAGGGCATCGCGTCGGCATAGTAATTATGGGGATGTTCATGGCGTTGGTGGTAGTGTAAATGAGGTCCACACCTACATTCAGACAGGACGCTTAATACAAGTTGACATAATCGTTTATCAAAAATTAATCGCGAAGTGATAATGTTCATATCATATTTTTTTAAATATTGATTAGCGTATAATCTATACTAATATTACAATGCGGAGGAAACGTCGGGATTGTAAAATACTTAATAAACCGCAATAAAGTCCGTTACAGTGGTTTTAGTATATTACGTAACATTACCGGAAACCTAAGAACTTACTAAGCGGAGGAGTCTGTTTATTTGCACACGCTAATCTCCGTAACTACTGGTACGATTTAAATAATACTTTCAGCGCCATATAACGCATTTATCGAGTTAGGCTGTATGCTATTTACCGCACAATATGACTGAAAGGATCCGATATCCTGCTTGTGCAAGTGAAACCTCAGGGCACTGCTAATTTTTTTTGTACGCGGGCAAATGCATTTACTGCCACCGGTTTTGGGTGAGATCCAATGGGTGTATGGGGCTCTTGGATAAATCGAATACCCATTAAAATCGCCGTGGGTGCCATTGGTCGGCCAAACTGAGGTGTCCCGTATCTGTCAGCAACAGGGCACCTCAGCGGTTGGCCAGTCTTCGCAAGGGACCAGACTCCTCCAAAATAGAGGGGCTGATCCGGCAACCTAAACCAGCACCCACCGACGCCGGGGACATGAAATGGGATCTCGATGACATCCTAAAACCTGGCTCCACTTAGAGCCGCTTTCCCAATCGTCGTCCGCGAGGCAGGCCACCCTCCATCTCCATCGCTCTGGCCGGTTCAGACGAAAAACGAATTATTGAACTCCCACTTGACGTGTACAAGACGATTCAGTGATGAAACACAGGTGCGAATGAGAAAGCTTTATATACAAAAATATGGTGTAGGAGAAATAGCGCATGTAAGATACGTTTCTTCATTCTGAAATTTTGCTTATTAGCTAAATAAAGTGAACTTTATTCTGTATTATAAAAGATTAAAATCGAAAAATTTAAATATAATTATTCCTTATTAATTATTAAGAACAGCAAATAATGGAAGCTTATTTTTCGATTTTAGTCCTTAGTCAACGTCATAAAGTTCACTTTTATTTTTTGTATTTTCTTGTTGTCATATAACACGGTAGAAAATGCACAAATCCAACTTTTATTTTGTCAGTATCGATAACGGTGTTGTTAAAAGGTGAACAAAAAAGAAATTACTAGAATATTAGGAAATCCGACAAAACTGGCCTTCTCATTATTAAGTCGGATTGATAACGACTTTGATAAAACAATAAAATCCATCGTTGATACCAATTTTAACTAGTCCTTATCGAAGAAACCCAATGTTAAAATTGCGGTGATGGCTACATTAACTTTTGCCATTATCCTACTACTCTAATGATGAAGAGAATTTTGGTTATATTACTTTTGTTTTCTTCCACAAATTTGCACGGTGCATGTTGGAGCAATTCTCCACCTTTTCAGACTCATGTTTAGGAGAAACGGCGTCACATCGAGAAACATGAACGGATTATTATTTTAAAGAGTTCAGCTGTCTTTGTAATTTATCTTGAAAATATAATTATTTGTAAAACAAAAAGCAAACAAAACATTCCAATCACCAAATTGTGCCCTGTTAATATGTTCGTCTCATTGAAAAACGACGAATGTACGACGAACGTTTCGCGGTATGATTTTTTTATGATTTTATGGTCTACTTCAAATAACATTTATAGATAAAGTTATTTCCAAGGCAATCGTGTATCATTTGTACAAGGAATTAATGCGTGGGCGACTAACTTTACAGGATGATAAAAGTAGTGGTCGCCTTGTAATGGCTATTACGAAAAAAAATTACTAATGGTGAATTTACTTCAAAACAATAGGCGTATTATGTATAAAGAGATCGAGTGTGTAATGCAGATTGGATTGAGAAGCATTCTTGATATTTTACATAAGCATCTTCGCGTGAGGATGATAGTTTCACGCTGGGTGCCATACAACCTCACCGTGGCTCAGAAAAGGCCCGGGAGGAATAGCCCCTGATGACGACATGATACATAAATTTCATGCAGGCTCGTCTTGGCATGTTAACGATATGGCCACAGGAAACGAATCCTGACGCGGCAGTCGACTGTTTGACTCTTTCAAAACGAAGCGACGCTTACCAAAGTTAAACGATTTAGAACCTCAGGGTCGCTTTGAACCCTAGCTACTTCAACGTGACTGCCTTCTTGGTCACAATTCCTTTAAGGAACCACGGAGGATGAATGCTGAATGGTATAGTAACAAATGCTACTAAGATTTTTTCAGATGTGCGCAACAAGCGACGGGACACAAGACTCGGCGGGTTACTGCTTCACCAGGACAACGAGCCCGCAAATTGAGGGACTTCCTGTACAGCACGCCGGTCAGACTCTTCGGCGACCCTCCTTACAGCTCTGACCTGGCATCGTGCGACCTATTTTTATTCACAACAAACAAAATCTGCTCGAAGATATACAACCTTTTAAAGACTACCGAAGCCCCTATCTATGGGCTGGATGGATATCTATATATCCGCAAAATTGTTATGCAGGTGTGTTTTTACCCTGCTCACCTGCAGTGAGAGTTAACGGAAACTTATAAATCACACAGAACGTGCTAGTGTAGCGGTATCACGAGAATGAAGTGCACCTCCCCAATTGTGTCAACCCAATTCGGCTGCAATGTCATGTGGCATTTTCTCTTGTACTACCTCTTATCATACAAATGTGTATTAAACTTAAATGTTACATCGCCTCCGGGTGCGGTCTCAGCTGGCGCACGAGTGACGGTCGGCGAGGGGACCAGGTATTCTCTAGGAAGGATTATACATGGATATCATGAGGCCTCGTGGCCTTAAACACTGTATAGAACTTACATCTGTTAACTCGTCGGCAAAACGTAAATCTATATGTACCGGTACAATGAAAGTCATCGCGAACCGCTCTAGCCTCTATACTATAGAAGCAGCTACTAACAGGCCTGGTTTTGTTTAGTTTTTGTAGGCAAGTAGTGAGGTTTTCTTTTCTTCAGCCAACTTTCTGAATTAAATGTTTTAACCTTCACGGCAACCTGAGGCCCTCTCCTGTCAATTTCGTGCTGTACAACAGAAGTAGGCAGTTGAATCTAACTTTTAAGTTTTCATTACCAAATAATCTATAAGGAATTATTACGTATACGTACAGAACAGAAATATTAACAATACAGTTAAGACAGACCATCGATTGCAATAACATCCAATGACTAGCCAAACAAACGTTGAAAATTTACATGTTTCATCGCCTTCGGGTGCCATCTCAGTTGGCCCATGAGAGATAGTTGGCGTCTTACTAGCCAAACAAAAGAATCTTAGTTATTTTGCCAAATTCAGATCGAATATAATTCCAAAAAAGGATTTACGTACTTTGATAACAAGATTCGCTCAATCGTTAATGGCCATAAAAAACAACAGGAATAAACACATTTTTACTTTCAACAAATACTCTGTAGTTAAATTGTGATTACTAATCCATAGAGGGTTTAAAATATATCTCCTAAAACTAATATAATTGATAAAAGATTAGATTATTTGTGTATATATAAATACATTCCGGGTTCAAGAAACACTCGAACTATCAACATGAAAACTTTCCTAGTTGTCCTCGCCCTGGCATTAGCCGTGGCCGCTGTACCAGCGCCCGTGCCAATCAATGTCGACTACCATGAGACCATTGGTATCGCAGAGGCAGCAAGGATCAAGGCCGCTGAAGAGGCTCGAGACTTCGATGGCTCCAGGATCACCGGTGGAGTGCAGTCAGCGCTTGGAGCTCACCCACACATGGTACATCTCGTACTCGTCGTATGAAAAAATTCGTTATTCTATATTTTTTCTTCATAAACACTTAGTGTCCTTCAGTGACTGGGGCCGGCACGATCTAGTAGGTGCCTCTCACTCATATGATACCGCCTTAAAAGGCTATGTTATCACATTTTGTGCGGTTATCCCCATTGGAAGAGAGAATAACAATTATGTGTATATCTCTATTGGCGTCTGTCTGTCTATCAAAATATTCCAACGACACGTTTTTGCCCGTATTTTACTTATATGACTTGTTATTTTTACAGGGAGGATTAGTAATTGCACTCACAACTGGTCAAACATCAGTATGCGGTTCCTCGCTGCTAAGCAACACAAAGGCAGTAACCGCTGCTCACTGCTGGAGGACCAGAAACCTTGAGGCCGTTGAATTTACCGTGGTCCTTGGATCCGTCACTCTGTTCTCTGGCGGCCACCGTGTTGTCACCAGGAATGTTGAAATGCACGCCTCTTACAACATGGACAACCTCAACAACGATATCGCCATCATAACTATTCCCTGGGTGACCTACACAAGTGAGTATAATATACATAACTATTCCCTGGGTGACCTACACAAGTGAGTATAATATACATTTGACAATAAAATAAGAATGGCTCCTGACATGTGTATGGAGATGTTAAATTTTTTACGTTTTTTTCGTCGTAATTGTTATAGTATAAAAATCGAGGCATCAAGATTTGTGAATTACTGGGCAATTTCTAACAATGGCAGTCCCAAATGGCTCATATTCTTCGTCTACCTATGCTGTTATGCCTCCCCTCGTGGGCGTCCTTCGATACGTACACGTCTGGTGAACGCTAAGGAATAAATTTAATTCTTTTGTGGATATTGTGGTAGTTTCGATATAATTAAGCGTTATCACTAGGTAACAGGTATAGCTAAGATTACTGTAAGTCTTTTATCATTTTTATTCGCAAATACCAAGATATAAATCGGTAAGTGTAAACCTTTATTTTATTTTTTCTAACGTTTTTATCCTAGTACCTAAGTAGGTAAAGAAACTGCCAACGGTCCGTTCGCTAGGTGTTTATAATTTGCTGGTCGACCGTGTGGGTACTTTAAATATTGCTGTGGTCTATTTATCTACTTTATGTTTATACAGATATATCATATATTATTCTATTGCCTTTATTTATTTATTACGCCTATTTTTATCGCCGTAATAAATTAAGCCACAATGGCCAGTCGCAACAATATTTCTCCGGATAAATTAACGAATCCATTCACTAAATGCCAAAAAATAACGCGATCTCACCTATTTCGGCGACCAAACTTAATATATCAGAACTGTCGCCCTCTTCATTATCCCCAGATGAGAAACGTTATCAGGTTGCAATAAATGACTCCACGTCATGGGTAGCCTCCGCGTTAGACATGAGCCGACCTCAAGAGGACACTACTTCGACCTCGTTCGCGAAGCCTTATCTTATCTTGCTAAAATAAACAATATGGTTGACGACTCTGGGTCTCGCTTGAATATGAGCAACGAGGGCGGTATCACAAACATGACCCAAGAGATCACCTCTATTGTTTCACTTCTTGTCATTAAAAACGCAACCCTTGCAAACCAAAACCGCATACACCGAACGCAATATAGTTAAATCAAATAGTTAAACAGCTAACTAGGGCGTACTACGACGTGTGACAAGCGAATTTCAAATAAAACAACGAAAGGCAGTCGAAGGTTTAAAAGCAGCAGGATTGCGTCTCGAAACAACCAAAGGGCGTCAACCCTGCACTCTCGTTAAAGACGAGCTACAACACACCTCGAACGGCACCTTTCTTCTCTCGCTTTATAATCAAAACACTAAGGACGAAATAGGTGCGTCACAATAGCAACTTCTTAAGTCGACTAAAATAGTTCTACGTCGTATGTTACAAAACGGGTCCAACCGGAAATATATCGAATTGATTAAATTGACAAGGCGAAAGTGGAAAAACTTATTCCAACAACTCGCTATAGATAAATTAATTACAGGACAGATAAACCTCCATAGTAACAAACAGGCGTTACTTGAACAAATTACGATGGAATACAACTTACACCTGAATCTTTTATTGACGTCACACTTTCAAGCGCGTACGCCCGCTTGAATAATTGGCTTCTTTTGATGAATGCCTCATGCAGTGAGCACCGTTTGATTACGTACGAGTTTACTCACGCTCTTCCGAAAGTAGCAGCAAAAGTAATCAATGATTTTTTTTAACAACAAGAATGGTGATTGGAAATTATTTCTATCCTTGTTAACCTCACATGCCAAAGACTACACTTGCTCAGGCCTAAATGCAAATGAAAGCACTAAAATTCTCACCAATACATAGGTAGAAAGTTGGTACAAACATGTAAATGGGGGAATGATAATTTATGTGTGTTACGTAGAAAGTTTAGGTGGGCAGAACGTAAACATAATAAAATTCGCAAAGTGGGCTATGACATGACTGACAACACCTATCCTACAACTCCTGCGGAATTCCGGTCGACAAGACCTCGGCATCGCGCAACTGTGATGCTAACCGAAAATAATAAATTGAAAAACGCTGCTTGATAGAGAGGGTCCTTGACCATATGCTCAAACCCTATAAGGGTTAGGACATTCCATTTGTTTCTAACAATAAAATGAATAACACACTCACTGATAACTTAAAACAAACTGCTAAACCATACCTTTGACACCCTGATTACCGATGATTCACCAAATAGTAATACTGAGTATCACCGAGAAGTCAGGTTATAAACCTTACAACCCGTCTATACACAAGTTTCCACTTACATACTATGAAGGAATTAGTTACTATCGTCAACTAATTACCAACGAATAAAGCCGCCGGCGAAGATAAGACATTCAACTTCATGATCAGACAAGCGTGTAGGGTTGTATGTTCCTCCCTCTTAGCTCTTTTTAATCGGTGCGTTTACTTATGTCCCTGAAAAATGGCGAAAAAGCAATATCCAAAAGCCTTATCGCCCCACCACTTCCGAATCTTAGTAAACCACTTGAAATGCTAGCAGCAAATCGTTTAATCTCAAATGGAATTTTCATAATGAAAAATATTGTTTTACCACCGGACAATCTGCAGTAGAAACCTCTATTATTAATTAGGAAAACGGTCGATGTATCAGACGTAAGTATGCAGTGGCAGTATCACTCGATATGTCGAGAGCATTCGATAACGCCTGGTTGCCAATGCTACTTCTTAAAGTAAGCAACAACCACTCGAATATTTACTCCTTGATATATTCCTACTTCATAAAAGGCACAAAAAAACTGCGGCTCGGTCATTTTTCATACATGAATATTTAACGCGAGACTGCTCGCAGGGCCCAGTACTATCTCCTTATTTTGTTTTGATGACTTGTTTTCATTACTACTCACGGCATGATGTATAGCCACGGCGACTTTAAAACTAAACTTTTAGCTTTAAATTAGTACCTTTTTGTGACTGCTCGATCAAATTTAATGAGTATAAACAAAATGCGCATCACATTCTTTGAGAGTGTAGTCTATGGCATAAGGAGAGAACCATAGTGTTAGCGGGGTAGTATATTATGGCAAACTCGTCGATGGCGTGGGTAACTTCCGTGTATTTAAAAGATTTTATCATAACTATTATTGCAAATATACGGTCCTACCTCAAACATAGAAACAACTTAAATAATAACAAATTAAATGTAAAGCCATTAGATAAGATTTCTTTTAATATCTCCTTGGTCGTCACCTGGCTGCCCTCTCTTCCCTCGGCTTGTATAAGCCATTGTAATCTTGTAATGTCTCCGCTTTGATTAGGGAATGGGACTGGAACGATTTCCTACTCCTCCTATTTTCTTCTCATTAAATTCGTTGCAGGTCCTAAGACAGTTTTAGCCTTTTCCCTCGGACTCCCCATCAGTCATGTCAATGAGTTCATAGTGGATGCCGCTGTCAGTCCTGGCGACACAGGAATAGCTGTGGTGGGCCAAGCCCGTTTCAAAAATTACCTATGCTACTAAAAATGTATCAATGTTAATTTCGCAGTTTCATTTGTATGATCACAACTCCGATTATGATTAATTAAATATCCTTTCAGACAACATCAATAGCATCTCATTAGCCTCTGGCAACAACGACTACGCTGGTACCTGGGCCACAGCCGCCGGATTCGGAGCAACCGGTGACAGTACGTTATATTTAATATTATACTGGGTCGAAACCCAGTTTGACAAATAAATGTTTCCTTGGATACATTTTGTAAATCAGATTTGACATGCATTCTGCTATCCCCATTGTTGTTAACAATTATGTTTGATTTAGACATCAGCATCCCAAGTAACCAAGTGCTGAGTCACGTCAACCTCCAAGTCATCACCAACTCTGAGTGCCAGAGTGTCTACGGCAGTTCCAACATCATCGCCTCAACCCTTTGTGTCAGCGGTGCCGGTCGCCAGAGCACTTGCGGCGGAGACTCCGGTGGTCCTCTCGTAGCCGGCAACAGTTTGGTGAGATTTTTACGGAACTGCACTAAAGTTGGCAACATTTCTGCAACATTTTCGTATATTTCCAGTTTCTGAAATCTAGCATGCATCACTATGCTTCTGACTTGTCTGCTAGATTGTTTGGCATTATTTTTACGAGACCAGCTGTTACTTTTATGCTTCGAAACTGATGAGAGTGAGGCACCTGTGGGGTACAGGTTTATGGTAAGCTTCTTTGACTGTTCATGCGTAACATTTTTTAAATAGCTTCTTTTCTTACAGATTGGAATCACCTCTTTCGGTTCCTATTGGGGTTGCACAGTTGGATTACCCGCTGGTTTCGTCAGAGTTACATCGTTCGCCGCCTGGATCGACGCCCGTCTAAACTGACATTTTTAATAAACGACTTCAATTTAATGAATTTGTCTTCTGTTTAAAGTAAGAAAATAAAGTTTTTTTTATTTACCCTGGATATTTTTCTCCATAGGGCAGGTGGCAAAACTAGACAAATCATTAGTAATCGTTGTTATTGTCAAACTAAACTAAACTGTACTTTAAGGACCAAACTGTTGCAATTTCAAATTGAAAATGTGTATAACGCAATGTTCCAAATACAAACCGTGATGTTCCTAAAAAGAAACTGTACTTAGCAACCTTCTTTATGAACAAACAATGTAGCTTTTTCTATCATACTCATTGTGTCTAAAAAAACGCTCAACGCATTACGCCTTGGATAGTTATATAATGAGTAATCATTTGTGAGAATCTGTTAATCCATTAATCTAATATTAAAGGTCAGGTCAGGGTAAAATGTATTAATCATTTACACCTATCTAGTGAAATCAAATAGAAACACATTCACCTGATTCATTATCAGGACCGAGGGTTAGCACCTGGAGATGCCCAGCAATGAAAAATAAGACGAGCGGAGTTGGGTTTTCTATTATTATGCAATAAAATATTATGCGTCAATTAACTAGAATGATATGAAAGATGTGTGTGACAAGAGAGTAATCTATGGCATATAACTTCCTAATTAAAAAATTGATAAGAAATTATAAAAACTCACTGTTCAAATATTGTTCATGAAGTAATGTAACAATTATTACTTATGTATGTGCGTGATCTTTTAATATCCTGGACGAAACTTTTTTTTATATGTAGTATAGGGGCCATCAAACGGAGTCTTTGGATGACTACCGACGCCCATCAACATTCAAGTGGTGCTGATGCGCTATCCGTGTTCCTCCTAGAAACTCACCTACTGCACAAAGCCCGACAGAGTAGCTGTTTGAGCTACCTCCACGGTCATGCCAACCTCATACGGTCGCAATGCAGCATGGCATCCTATTAAAACTAATAACTTCATTAATTGAAGTTTAGCTAAATCTGGATTTTTATCATCTTTGAGGCTAGATTACGCTTGAGTACACGTTTTCATTGAGAAAACGCCGATTGCTGGTCATGTTAAATTGTTTAAGAGGACCTCAAATTTCTCGTGCCACCGGAACATGAATTTATATATGCATCTGCGCTGTAAATGACTCCTAAGCACTGAACTTCTAAGAAATGTAACGATAATCGATGCACTTTTCTCTCCATTGTCTTTTATAATACGTAATGACATTTGTTGGATTGCTTATGTATGGGTATATACTGTCAGTTCGTCACGTCAATAGATATAGTAAAAAGATCAACTGTCGCCGCCCTTATAATATAATTTCGTGCGCTCCCGTATAGTAATTGGTAACCATCAACTCAACTATAAAATTAATATCTTTAGAATTAACAGAATTAAGTGATACTAACAAATAAAAGAGGGTTAAAAAAGTTTAAAGAAACCTTTACCATAAGAATTGCGAAGAATGTGCATTTTGCTGAGTCGGCGTGCACATTCTACAAGGGTTTATTAATAACTGGCCGAAACGACGAACTTGAAGAAAAGATAGGCAAACAAAATTTGTTACATTATGCGAGTATTCTATCATCTTTTTTAACGCCAAATTTTAATTTATTCGAACTGACAGAATTTGTATGAGGGGACCTAGAACTTTCTATGCCGTAAGTATTCTCAACAATTTAAAGAAACGAAATTCGTGCGGTGATAAAGTTTTACGTTTGAAAAGGGAAAACAGCAACCCAGATTAATCTCAAGCTAGACAGTGTTTTAGGTAATACTGCCCCTGCATTGAGTACAATTCCCACTTGGGTAACTTATTTTAAACGTGGGATGCAGAGCTGCGAAAACGCCTACAGGTCTGGCCGTCCAAATGAAGTCACGAATCCGGATATGATCAAAAAGATTCAAAAAATCTTTTTGAATGATCGCCGCTTAAAGTTACGGCAGATAATCGAGATGGTAAGCATTTCTCTGGACGCGTTGTTAACATTTTACACCAACATTTGCGAATGAAAATGCTTTGCGCGCGATGGGTGCCGCGTTTACTCACTATTAACCAAAAGCAACGTCGAATGGACGACTCGTCGGAGTGGTAGGCGCTGTTTAAGCGTGATACTAACGAGTTTTTGCGGCGTTAAGTGACAGTAGATGAAACATGGTTACATCAACATACTCCTGAAATAAAATGATTTTTGAGATGTGCGAGGGATTATTTTAGTGGATTGTTTGTAAAGAGGGAAAACTATAAATGGAGAGTACTATGCAGGCTTGCTGCAAGAATTTTGTGAAGAAATCCGAAAGAAAAGGCCACATTTATTCAAAAGGAAAGTTTTATTCCACCAAGACAACGCACCTGTGCACTCATTAAGGGTTGCAGTTGCCAAACTCCATGAATTGCGACTCCAATTATTACCGTATCCTCCCTATTCCCCAGATGTGGCCTTCTGCGACTTCCACTTATTCCCGAATCTCAAGAAATGGTTAGGTGGCCGAAGATTTTCATCAAATGATGAATTCATTGTCGCCGTAGACGAGTATTTTGAGGTGTCAGAGAAAACATTTTATCAAACCGGTGTAACGGCAGAGGAGAAGCGCCGGACTAATTATATCGATGTAGAAGGAAACTACGTAGGAAAATAAAATTGTTTTAAATAGATTATTAAAGTTTTTCTGTCATTTCGGATACTTATCAATCACCCTTCGTAGCAACTTGTAATTTTTTTCCTTTACTTAATAGTATATGATAAATCTGAGAATTTGGATGATTACCGACTCTCATAGACATCCGCACAACTCTCATATATATGCATTTCCTTCCTTTAGTACTCATTTCATGGAAAGAGGATTCTAGTCGTTGGACTTCTTGCCACAGGCTTACTACTTGAGCCCAGCTCAGGCTGAGCTGGGCTCAAGTAGTAAGCCTGTGGCAGCCCTTCGTATTCTGAGGGGGTTGGTTATACCTCATTAATCACATTAATGATAAACCAATTACAATTATAAAATGGTAAATGAAAAAAAGATGTAGCAAATTAAAATTTATTACACTTGTCGAAACTAAAATGCAAATTACTTCAACCTCATTGATTAATGAATACTTTCACCGCCGCAAAACCCCGGTTTCTTAGTCCGTGCTAGTCGGAGACTACCTGTCTGTAACTCCCGAACTCAGGTGGGTATCTATCATGAATTTTTCCTAGTCCCACGGGATCAGGATCAGAAAGAAAACCAGGAAAAAACATCCGTATGTATGCGTGAATGTGTATACGTAAGTATGCCATAACTTATATCTTGCAAATATTCAGAAATATGTACTGTCATACTGTATTTTTTATAGTATCCTATAGTATAGTATATAATATATATGTTAAACCCATATAGCAAACGATAACTCGAAGCCTTTTGACGAATATCGACGCCTATAGACATCCGCCTTATTGTTTCATGCGAATGCGTTGCCCGCATTTCGTCCACCTCTCCAATGGGTCACCGGCCATACACAAAGCGCAAGCAGCGCGACAAAAATAGCTGTCACTTCAGGGCGAAATGATTACAGTCGTACCTGACCCCGCACGACCGGTGACATGTTCCTCTCGCCCACATGACACCACCGCACATATCTGGTGGCCCCTAGGACGGGGAAGGAGGGAGGGAGGGCAACACGTCTGTTTACAAATTATAGCGATGTCTACGTAAATGGTAATCTATAGCAAGCACGGCCCAGGAGTATGGTGTGTGTCGGAGATATTCCAACCTTCGTCCTTTCCCCTCCTCCTCTTTAGCAATCGCCTGTCCTCCAGTAAGAGGACCAGCGCTGTTGTAAAGCAGCAGTGGATTGGAGCTATTGAATAACTATTATTATGATTAATAACTGTTTTTCTTAAAAGCCTTCCAGGTATTTTCCATTGTTTTAAGTGAATTAAAATTGATTTGTCACTCACACCGAAGCCTGCCACTAACTCGGATGTGACTTGGAGGCTATCCACATCCACGATCATTTTCTCTTCATTATTAACAAAAGTCCTTGGCCCATCGCGGGGTTTGTTCTGGAGGCCAACATTCCAGGACGGAAACGTAGGAACCAAAAGCGTGCCGTGATTTACTTTGCAGTAGCTTTCCCAAACGCACAATTCATCCTTCGGGGTGTTTCTGTACCGTTGGTGCCGCGTTTGAAAATACGCGATATTTGTATATTTTCTATTGTGCGAGCAGCCTAGGCCTAAGAAAAATTAAATGGTGGGGAAATAGATGAATGAAACGAAAATACACGACCTGCGTGACAAACCTTGCAGGTCTACAATTGCAATTTATTTCATATTTGGAATTTCAAACCAAACCAACATTTGCGGTTACATAGCTTACCAAATAAGCATTATTATGAACTGGGCCAATTCAAATCAAAAATAATCCTTTCGGAAATTATACGTTTTCACGGAACTTTATAAATAATTAAAAAATATCTCAAAATAATGTGTATCTATTTTGATGGATTACGACCAGTTTTTTTATATATTATAATAACTGATTCATAGTCACAATAAATTACGCAAAATGACATACTTACCCACAAATTTGGTTTTCAACGAATGCGAAAAAAATCGTCAGTTAATCCGTAATCACTAATCAATATTGTTTTTTTAATTATTACTTATGTACGTAAAAATAATGTAATTAGTAGAAGATAAGATTACTGTGTACATATATATAGCCACATTCCAGCTCCAAGAACCATTCGAGCCATTAACATGAAAACTTTCCTAGTTGTCCTCGCTCTGGCATTAGCCGTGGCCGCTGTGCCAACCCCCGTGCCAATCAACGTCGACTACCATGAGACCATTGGTATCGCAGAGGCAGCAAGGATCAAGGCCGCTGAAGAGGCTCAAGACTTCGATGGCTCAAGGATCACCGGTGGAGTGCACTCGTCAGTTGGACAACACCCACACTTGGTGAGTGTCATTTATTTTTTAACTGTCTTCAAAAAGGAGAAGGTTTTCAATTCGACTGTACATTTTTATGTATTACCGATTTACGTCCCCCATTGTATACCGATTTTCAAAATTACTTTCTTTTCGATTATTCGAAATATTGGAACAGTTCGAAAGGAAAATAGTGCTAATATCAAGGTTTGTGGGCCTCTGCCACATTACACCAACCATCCAACAAAATATACCATAAGCACCGGCTTCAGTAATAAATTGTTTTTAAAAAAATATGTTTAGGTCCGATTTCCAGTCATATATGTATTATAGTGACAGCTGGCTAACACTCTACCGCTCTGTTTCACTAGTCTCAATTATAGCCATGATTATTATTTTGCAAACAAAAAAATCCAATATCTATAAAACTTTCAGACAGATTTTGTTCAAACCAATTATCTTTTGAAGTTTTTATTGAGTTGTATAATCTTAATTGTTTAACAAATTTCTCCTCGGTAGTTTGAAAACAGGAGGGGTGGAGGACCCACTTTTACCACTTTAGCAGCAAATATCTCGCGAAGTATTAGTATAACCAA
>JAFELO010000253.1:183235-241818 GCA_017140195.1 Eumaeus atala | reverse complement strand
TATATATATATATACTAGGGCTGATTGATAACGACGACCTTACGAAAAAACGTAAACGTGGGAGACAGAGCTGCGAAGACGCCAACAGGTCTGGCCATCCAAATGAAGTTACGAGTTCGGACATGATCAAAAAGATTCAAAAAATCGTTTTGAATGATCGGCGCTTAAAGTTGCGGCAGATAGAAGAGATGGTATTTCCTCTGAACGCGTTTTTAACATTTTACATCATTACATACATTTGCGAATGAAAAACCTTTGCGCATACATCATTATACTCCTGAAACAAAAGAACAATCTAAGCAATAAACTGAGAGCGAAAAACCTGCGCAGAAGAAAGCAAAATGGGTTTTGTCTGCCGGCAAAGTGATGGCGACTGTTTGTAATGCTCGAGGGATTATTTTAGTGGTTTATTTGGAAAGAGGAAAAACATTAAATGGAGACTTTTATTCAAGTTTACTGCAAAAATTTAGTAAAGAAATCCGAAAGAAACGGCCTCATTTAGCCGATAAGAAAGTTTTATTACACGACAGTACACCTGTGCCAGCGTCAAGGGTTGCAAGTACCAAACTCCATGAACTGCGGTTCGAATTTCCCAGATCTAGCCCCGTGCGACTTCGACTTATCCCCGAACCTCAAGAAATGGTTAGGTGGCCGAAGATTTTCATCAAATAATGAAGTCATTGTCGCTGTAGACGAGTATTTTTAGGGGGTTACAGAAAACATTTTATCAAACTGGTGTAACGACATCGAAGAAGCGTTGGACTAAATGCATCGAGGTAGAAGGAAACTACGTTGGAAAATAAAATTGTTTTAAATAGATTGTTAGAGTTTTTATTTGTCGTTTCGGATACTTATCAATTACCCCTCGTATGTGCGGCCATGTGTTTAATTGCAACACTTTTACAACAACACGTATATTTTTATAGAGTAGGGCGCAAACGAGAAAACGGGGGCCTTTCACGAATACCGACGCCCATGAACAAACACATAATGATTGCCGATGCGCCCTCCTCACCAAGGGGCCACCGTCTATTCACAAACCGCACAGTCTGCGCGCACGGCAGTGCTCCCGACGAGTCGAGCAGAAAGCGGCACGGCCGTGACATCCTTGTCTCGAAGCCATTCAGGCTATTATTCGGCCGTCGACAACTTTCTCGTGGAGCAAAACGTCTGTGATAGACGTTTTGCTTGGAGGTACTGTTTATATGAAATTTGAATATACGTTAATTTTATGGGCGCAACTGCTACAAATATTGTAATAGGATTTTGAAGAAAAAAACCATTACTAAGAATAGCACTCCATACATGTTTTGATTCATCTGTTTTAAAACTTGACAATTCCCCGAAATTGATTACATTTTATCATAAAGATAAGTTTATCTTTACCCAGATAAATATCCACTAATTACGCTCGGAACATTGATAACTAGCTAAACTAGTTATTTCCGACTGTTTGCAATACACGAAAAATATGTAATCATTGGATCGACCCTGAAGTCAAGGGAAATTTTATCTTTGTTGTAATTTACAGTAATTTTTTATCATTATAAATCGAGCATAATAATTTTACATACAATGTATATATTATTATGTATAAAAGATAATAAATGTATAATTTACAGGAGATTAATAATTTATTATTATATTAGAATTTCTATAACAAATGCATACTTGTGTTATTTTTGGTTATTAATAAAATTAATATCAAACAATAGGTTTAAGGTACACTGTTATATTACCCTCCACCTTATTCTTATACAGATAATCTGTTACTAGATATTGTATATTTTACTATAATAAAAAATGCAATGGTAATAATTTTGTCATTTTAGTTCATAAACATGTAAAGAAATTACAAAATTATATTTTTTTTTTCATTTCATTACAAAATCTTTTTCGAGAACAACGCAATCTACATAATGTGTCAGGTGTTTGTAAGTTAGACCGTAAAAAAAAACAATATAGCATTTCTGCAAGTTTTTTTTCACACTTCAGTAACCTGCTACGAGTGGAAATTTAACTAGAAGAATACAATAAATATCCAATACGGTAAAAAATATAAACGACGAATGAAATAAAATACCATATTGCTGAAAAACATTCAAACTAATTTCTTCAAGTAGCAACAATCTTTACGGTGTCATTGTTACCAATCAAAATGTGGTGTTGATCGAGCGCTTAGATATTGCTAGTGAAAAATACATTATAATGACGAAATTTATAAAAAATATTTACAAAATAAATATGTATTCGTTGCAAAAGAGACTCGAGGTACACTTAGCTTTACTGATAAAATTTATTGTTGATTAAGCGCGCTCATGATTTTTAGGCCTGGCATTTTTTTATTCATCGGATGTTACATACTTATTAAGTTCACTAACCTGAGGTAACGTCACCAGAGTGGGCGGAGTTGGCAGAATGGGCGGGACGCGCCGGCCAAGCCCCCGCACCTGCAGCCGCCAGTAGCGCCAGGAGCGTGGCCCATTCCGCAGCGCTGTGTACGTTCTGTGCAGATGTCTTGACAAGTTCGTACAGGCCGCAAGAAATCTACGAATACAATCTTAAATTCAAATCTGCTGCTTCATTGTTTATTAAAATAGTTTCTCTATATTTTTAAAGATGTATATGAAAACAAATGTAAAATAGTAAGAGTTCGCATATTTGTAACACAACGAAAGCGCGCTCTCTATTTAAATTATAATCATACGACTAGAGACCTAACGCCGCTCGATCCGTCAACTAAGTAACACTTGACCAGGCAGTTGCTTCTATTCGGAATCCGTGGAACTGAAATTCATTATTTATCTGATATTTGTTTTCGCAATAGGTTAGCAATATTTAGGTGACACAGGCACTAAGCAAAATATCATCTCATTAAGCCTAGGGATTTTTAATTTTTTATAGGGTTAAACAGAAAAAAAATTGTTTTATGCAAACATACTTGTTTGCTCTTGATTTATTTTTACTATCTTTTACCCGCGGCTTCACCCACAAGATAAAGAAATAGAGTACAGACCGCTACTATAAAACTGTGTCATAAAGAAGGCTTTCGAATATCCACACCCACGTCTACATTAATCCGTTTTTTATGACGTAAAAGCAGGGCAAACAAACACTTTCACATTTATGATACTAGCATGGATAAATTATTGAAGTATGGGTATGGAATTTTGAACATGACAGATAGAATAAACTTTAAAAATCATTAAGAGTAAATGTTTCACTCCAGGCCTTCCAACTATCTTCACAAAAAATCAAATCAATCCATAGCTCCTTTTTGACGTGAAAGCTGGACATGTAATCCAATGCACTTTTACATTGATAATATAAACATCCACATATATTTCTATATTTCCTATGTTCCTATGTGTAACGGCACGAAAGAAGCCTGGAGAACTGAATCTACTAGTTTAAATATCGAAGTCATATTTATTACTACATACTATAAAATTATAGTTTGTTTTTACGATTTTCTGGGAAACATTTCCATTTTTTTCATCAGCCTGTGTATTTAGGCGCACTATATTCACCAGCCTGCCGCGTACTGGTGAAACATCTTGTAAGCATGCAGCCGGTGCAATAACCCACCATCTACGCAGATACGCGCAGCGGCACGGAGTACGCGTGCTCGAGTCACCACCTCTAGCACGAAACGCTATGTACTCACCAGGTCAGCGTGTTGGTGGAACAGCTTATACGGCAGCAGGTATAGTAACCGCAGATGACGTAGCACGGGCGCGGCGCACGGCTCGCAGCGCATAAGCCGTGCCGCTGTGCGTAGTAGCGCTGTCAACGCACGAGCGCTAGCGTGCGGCGCGCGAGTCCCCGCCCACAGTACTACGCGCTCAAAATGAGGCCCCGCCTCCGACCACACGCTGAGCACACGGTCCCTATACATACAAAAATATGGATGATAATATTTACTCCCTTAAATTGAGTTTATTACAAGTATTTAAGTATGTGAAGTTTCTGGTATTTAGTATGTGTCTATAGATATGTTTATGTTTTATGGATCGGTTTTAGTGTTTAAGTGCGTTTATACTGACAAATAACACTCCAGAAAAATTAGCAACGGCAATTTAATAGCTATTAATATGCACATTACACAACCACTGCCTGCCCTATGAGGTAGCAACATTCACATTAATTTGCCTGTCTTCGTACATTGGGGAGCCGAGGACCTATCTATATCAAATCTGACCCCATATAATATACATTGGGTATATTAAGTTTTTTTTATCATAATGAAACCAAACCAAAACTACTCCAGAGACACATTAACTGAGCATTTTTTTATAGCAGCCACGAGGCATCCTCATTACCTGCAAAATACAATACCACACAAAAAGTTGTATAAACACAAACCGTAAATTACTTACCGATTTTGAATTAATGTTTGACCAAGGAGCTCGAGAAAGAATATGGTGATATCTTCCAACTGTGGATTCAGCTGGAGACTGTCCGAGTCCGGGGGAGTCCCCGCTGATATAATTGCCCGAATCAATTCCTGATAACGAAATTATTGGCATGTTAAAATAATCGGACAAAGCTTCGTTTTTCAATTTTGACAACGTCTGAGCAAAACTGTAAATGTATATCTTATAATTATCTAACGCAAGCCCTACACGATCAACTTACCTTGTCAAACTTTACGCGTTTGTCAATCCGATTGATCGTGTAGCTCGTTTGTCGTGATTAACAACCAAACTACGTGAATAACGTGTTTGAAGTCGTGTTTGAAGATCAAGGGCGAACGAGTAAGGTGGTGTTTGTCAGACACGCAAGTCAGGTATCACCGAGCGGAGGTCAAATATTTTATTCATCTTATTTTACAATCTCTCAGAAAATTTCAAAATACTACCAACAGAATTAATCCTACCCAGGACATGAGAAGAAAAGGGCAAACTCAGCGGTTCATCTGAAAATTACATGAGCAAATCAAGCTTGAAGGCGAAGAGTCCCACTGCGGCGCACTATCCCGGTATCCCAGTGGGGGGCGAAGAAGATAAATGATGTTTTATAGACGGATATATGTTTAAAAGTGGTGACAGTAAGGTTCCGACTGGTTTGTCCTCTTATGATAAAAACATCGCAACTCACCTGTAAACTCTCCAGCTGGAAGAACTTGGTCTCTGTGATGAGCAGGCCGGGCAGGTTGCACTTGGCCACGCAGTCCGCCGCTATGTCTATCAGGCTCTTCTCGTGCGGCGTCGGCGCTCGCATCACTGCCCGCATTTGATATTATATTCATGGATTACGCTTATAACAATGACACAATATGTGCAGGTAATATAGACTACTCTACCACTGACGCCATTTGGATAAACATCAGCGCTACCGTTATAGCAGATAGAAATATAGCCTAATGCGTGTAACTGATAACATTTAGGCAGTTCAATGTTTTCAAATAATTCAGTGCTAAAAGTTTGACGCATGTGCAATAACGTTTAATTTAATTCCGCAATATTCACATGCGCTGACGTGTTCTAATCTTACACCATTCTTTATTCGGTAAAGGACTGCGCGAATAATACACAGACAAACAGTATTGGAAGGTTTACTTTTATAATTAAGATCATAATACTGTGATATCTCTGGACGAGCACTAATCATTACTAAAATATACAGTTTTAACCTTTCGACTCTCGCTTACATAATACATGGGGTTCTCTCGTGCTTTGTGTGGTTTATGAAAGTCTAAATCTGTTGCATTTAAGGCAATTATTATATACATTATATATATATAATGTTAAAGAATTTTACAAAAAAAATGTAGCGTAAATAAACTAGAGGATATGTGTTTTAATTATTACGAATATCATAAACACAAAATTGTATTTTTTTTTTATAGAAATTATCCGTTAATTCCGTAAGGACCACTGCTGGTCTTCTAGTAAATCATTGTACAAAATTCCCCTGAAAGTTCCATCTTTCCTAATGTTTTTACTCAAAACATCTTTCGCCCTAACCAGCTTTTAGGCCAAATTATCTTTGCACATCTATGCCAGTGTCTTCACTCCACTTGGTAATGTTCTCCTATTTACATGAAAAATAAATTTAGCAGAAGTTATCCACTGTGTTTTGATGTCCATACGTACCGCTTTCGCCGAGGGCTATATAAGAATATATGCTAGAGAGTAGTCCGCTGTCGGTTCCTCTCGAAGCCTCTCGAATCAATGATACTTTGCCACCAGGTGCTAAGTAATCTTCCGCTTCAACAAGGGACTGCGAAAAACAACATACTTGGCTTAATTATCTATTAGCCCATTTCTTTTAATAAAATTTGGTTATACTGATTGTCTTTAGAAATATCTATTAGATGTATGGTGATGTATCTAATAAGTAAAATTAAGAAATTCAATCGAATAGTTGGAAGTAGCTTTACTTAGTACACAGTTGTTGGCTCGGCATCAAAAGTTGATTAATAGAACCAGATTTCCACTGAGGATATGCACACACACACTATAATACCTACTGTCCTGTGACGATGGCAAAGCTTTATTGTGAGGGCCACCGGAGCTGATATTCTCCCAGGAACACTGTTAGTTTAGTATTATTATTACTTACCACAGGCAGCAACCGGCCAAGGTAAAGCGTAGTTAGTAACTCGAGCAAGTGTCTCCACGAAGCGCGCACGCTGTCCGCTAGCCGCGCCGCCACCGAGCACGCACGCCGCAACGCGCAACGTGCTTTACCCGACTGACCCAGCGCCACGCCTGCACAGAACACGCCCATATTTTTTATCATGCTGATCTATCGCGCATTGCTTATGCTATATATTCCATACGGACACAAATGAAACTCACGTATGTTACATGTAAATTGTTTTTATTCGTTAATTATTTTTTATTCGTTAATCGTTAAAAAATGCGGATGTTATCCATCATATAAACAAATGTGTTTTGTTCGCGTCACCTATGCATTTGTCAATACTGCACATATATAAGGAGATCAATAAAATGAGAATAACGAGAATAACCTGGATATTATATATGCTACCGTTTATAAGTGTCCAATTAATTTTAACGCCATAAGCGTTTTGCTCGACTGAGCCAGCGACACTCGTGCGTTTCCGTGTTACCGGCTGCGTGGTAGTCCCACCACCTCCTCTAGTGTTTTTACGATTATTGTGTGACTCACCGGCAGCGATATAATTAGGATGGTTTGGCGCCAGCAGGCCGGTGAATTTGCACAATGTCAGTAGTAACGTATCAACCGTTATGTCCGGCGCAGGCAGTCGTGCCAACAGCGCGGCGCACCGCTCGAGCCCGTCTAACGCCGCGAGAGCGGGGCTGTCGCGCGCCCGTTCTCCGCCCATTTCCTCCGACGTTGGTTGCGGTGCGCGCTCAAACATGGCCGATAGCGCCGTTACCTGTACATATCAACATAAATTTCATTATTGTAGCAATACGATAATCTCCTTATCTGAAGTGGATTAAAAAGTGAAATAACTGATTTATCGTGACACATGGTTAGAACAGATTTTGAGTACCGTGTAATTTTTTTTTCTAGAATGGGTATTTGACGAAAAATTAAATGTTATTGTTGTTCGTCGGAGCTCTTAAACTCGTTATGGTGTTAATTATCTTGTAACTAATCATAATTTTATTCAAAAGCCCGTAATTAAACATACTTATTTTTATACACAAGTCACGTAACACAAAGCAGACCCGAGAGTTTTCGATTCAATGATGATTCTTTTAAACATATCTTTGATGCCTGCGAAACATATTACTGTTTTGGCGTTTGATTGCGCCGTAGAATATAAATAGTAATTACTATAACCCGGTTAAACATTGATATAAATCACAGTGTTATATCGCTGGAACTAGCGCAACGCCACCTAGTTAAGCATTTTCGCAGATTAAAAAAATTAAGAACAGAATTAAGAATAAATAAATATTGATTACATAATGACTAATAATAGTCTGGAATGGTTTTTAAATTCTTGTCAACTTGCCTATTCTAATGATTTTCACGAAATTATATGCTTATGATGGTTTAGTGACCATGATCACTTACATTAGACTTGTGCCCTATAATGTGTCCTGCGAAGTTGACTAGTCTGTATAAAGAAGTGCGGCCGTCTCTAGTCGAAACTAGATCAAGAAGACTTTATATTATGTAACATCACATGACTTGGCGTGCACATACCGCGGGAGGGCACGCGACGGGCAGAAGCGCAGCGTGGTGCGCAGCGTGTGCTATGGGCGGGGCCAGCAAGTAGCGCGCACCCGTGCCCCGCCCCCGTCGCTGCAGCACGCGCCACAAGTACGCGTCACGCACTGGACCTACGCGCTCAGCGGGCATCACCATCTCTTCGTTTCTGTTAAATAAATAATAATAATAATTAGAAAGCTGCATAATATCGAAATATGATGTAACTAAAATATAAATGTAAACAAAACATTTTTGTTTCATCTATAATATGTAACACATTTAATGACTATTTAAAAATATCACTTTTCGTGCTCTAACTGGCGCAGGGACGTCACAGATATCTGGGACCAGTTCTTCGAATAGCTCGGACGCACCAATGCCCTCGATTTGTTTCAGTTTGTTTATGTTACAGTGCGTACATTTTTTTTTAGCATAACGAACAATAGGTTCCTTTTGATGACTACCTGACGCCCATGGACATTCGCATGATTGTTAGGCAGATGCGCTGCCTTCCTATCATCCCCCCACCCGAATGGGCCACTGGCTACTCACGAAACGCGACAGCGACGCTCTCAGTTTACGCCGGTATCAAGTGAGCTTAGAGGTACTTCCCCGGTCGTACCGGCACAGTTCCGTTGCATGTAGTATGTAGCATGGAGAATGTAGTGTCATGCACCATGCATAGTACTGCCTCCCCGTAGGCAGCATGGCAGTACCTCTTCCTGAGACACTTAGTTGTAAACAAGTATTTTGTTTTGGTGTACATAAATTATAAAATAAATATATGAATAAAGAGTTATTTACGGCTCTTTATGATTTTTTTCGCGTTTATTGTTTCACTTCATCCCTTACAAATCCTAATTGTAAATAACCATTTATTCACTCACTTGATGGAGTGGAATATAGCCTCTAGCATGGGCTGGTCGAAGTCCCCGGAGCCGTTGCAGCCCCTCAGGTTGCGGACGAAGTCTTCCTGGGTCATGGGCACATTCAGCTTTTTGGCGTTGTGGTTGTGTTGGTCCATGTTCAACATGATCACCGCGTACGCCAGTCGGAACGCCGCGTCAGTGTTCGCGAATGGCGACCCGTTCGTAGTCTGGAGCAAGAGAAAAAGTATTCACCCTAATGATTGTCAAAGTGAAGCTTCACAAATTACTATCAATTGTAACCGCAGCCCAAGTTTAATGGAACCGGCGCAACTAACTCATCAAGTGGTTTTTAATCACTTTCGAAATTAAGTAGTATTCGAATGAGTTATGAACAACAAAAAGAAAGTTTAATTAAAATTAAGTAATTAGAGTAATAAATATATTTGCGTTTTGTTCAGATAATTCACTATGACACAATATCGAGTGCTTCATACGTAATCACGTACACGCACGTGGAAACCTTTAGCTGTGCAAGTGCTGTGTTGGTGTCGTTTATCATCAAAGGACTTTGACTGCTCATTTACTCCTGGTATGTTGTGTACTCACGTGCCAGCGCTCGGCGAACTTCTCCATCACCAGGAATATGAGCGGCGCCTCCCCGGGCAGACGGAAGGCCTCCAGGTACAACCGCAGCGCCTGGTCGATGCGCAGCCGCGAATAATCAAAGCTGTCTGCGAAAGCGCCTAGAACATTCACGCCGGGTGCGGAGTCGTCGTCCCCCTCCCCGCGAGACGAGCGCTTGCAGATGTACTCACCTGCAAATTTCATTATCATCACTACATTGTAATTTTCTTATGGCGCATTATTATCGACAGAATATTGTCATATGTTTCTTTCTTGTGCTACTTAAAAGCACAAGTAATAAGTTTTTCGCTGCAGGATAACTGCGTGGCATTTGTTAAATGACAACTATTGTAATGTTACCAACAAAAATTTAGAAGATTGTTTACAAAAATCGAATCCATTAGCAAATCAAATGAAATTGGACTTGCCAATTTTAGTTCCATTATTATACTTAAGGATGAACACTTCAAAAGTACTCTCTTAGTGCCAAAGAAATACAGTTGCCAAATTACAAATTCCAGCATTCTGTAGTTCGGCTATTTGGTGTCTGTCAGAATTTTATTAAGAGGTGCAGCATGCATTGTATCAAAAGTGCTTCTCATTCACATGAGAACGCTGCAAAGTGCGAGCTATGCCGCCGTGTCCTGTGGGATCCTGGGCAGCATGCGTAGATAAGATTATGTGAACACTTATCGCTAATCATGAAAAGGCTCCGAAAGCGTGTTTGCTCCCTTACTACAACAACACATCCTCACGCCAGTTCCCTAATGAGATAGGCAGAGAGAACCGACTCCTACATATCACGCGCCTTATATTATTTGCGTCTCATGCAAAAATAGTGCCGATTGCAATTACTGAATTGTGTACGTCTGTCAGTGAGGACTTAAATATGACCAATAGGACGGCGGCGCGTTTCTTGCCCAACATGCCATATGAGCTCACCAATCATCTTCTTATCCAAATCGGGGTTCTCCCTGAGGAATGCGGCGACCTGGTGCGGGTCGAGCGGCGCGGATAGAACTCCGTGCTCCTGCAGGAACTCGATGCCTCGCTCTGGCTTCTGATTGAAAATCTCAGTGCCCTGAGTCACCCACTGCAACACAAATACACAAATAGATATATTTTATTTACATACGTCTTGGATTGCCGAGTTTAGCTCGGATATTTTTTGTATTCTCTTAGAGAATAAACTTCGATAATGGGCTTCAAATAAAAGCATTTTTCCAAAAGAAAGGACTTGTAATGAAGGAAAATATAATCTGAGACATATGCAGACGAACTGGGGTCTTCTGGTTTCGGGACCGCCCGATTTCCCACGTGTGCTGGTGGCGTAACCTTACTGTGCTACGCGGCGTAGCCTAACTCGTACCTGCTACGAGGCGCTACATGTGTGTGTTACTAAATACAGATGGTTACGTAAATGTTTAAAATTTCCATTTCTATCACTACAAGTCTCTTTAGGTAATGAACACCCAACGAAGTGGACAAATGTATCAAAGGAACTCACCTTCTTCATGTTCCTAACGACCTGCAACTCGGCCTCCTTGGGTAACTCCATGGCCGGCTTGAGCCTGGCGCGGCCGAAGTACTGGCTGATATCGTGCGTCACGTGGTCACTGACGACCGACGCGTCGTCCAGCCCGCCCAGCTCCAGTGTCACGTGACCACCTCGCCCGTACTCCGTGAACTAGAGTGTAGATCAATAACAGTGGCTAACTCAACTAGCTTCTCTTTTTAACGAAGGAAATGTTTTACACTGGTTTCTTATGAGATAAGGTGCAAACGAGCAGTGTCGACTCCCACCCATAGACATTTGCAAGACTAGCGGCGTCTTGCAGACGCGTTGCTGACCTTTAAGGAATAGGTATGCTCTTTTAAATTATATAATTTCTATTCTATTTTTATGGCTAAATTTAAAGATATTATATAATGGTTTCATCCATCTTACTGTGATGTTAATTATGAATTAGTACAGCAAACTTCCATGTCACGTGGACTAGTCCTCCCCCATTACCGCCTATACTACGCCCCCTACAATACTAACAGTTTTTTTTATTGGAAGCGTACAGGGGAAATCAAGAGACGAAAAGTCAGTCAAGTACTGGCTGATGTCGTCAGGCTGACTATTGACGAAACGTAGATTCTTGAAAACAATTCATTTGATTTATAAATACAATTGCCAATGATACTTTACCTCCTGTTCCTGGTGTTCCTCCAGTACCTCCTCCTCCTTCTGGGAGGTTCCCATCTCAATGGCCTCTATGATTGTCATCAACACCTCCAGGGACAGCGTGTGAATATTATAAGCGCTGGAAGACACGACGTTTTTCGACAGTAATTTGGTTATCTCCTCAAACACATTCGTGCAGTAGACATCGCAGTCAAAGTTGAGATACAATTCCGTACAGAGACCGGGAATCCTGAATATCTGTGCCAACCCCTCTAAGGACACGTGGTGGATCTCCTTCAGCTCGTATATAGCCTTAGTGGTGTCAGCCGATGTGATCTCGATTATCTTTTTGAAGAATGCCTCCATTTGGTACTTCAAGTGCACTCGCAGAGCCTCAAAGAGCAGGAACCATATTTGTAAGTCGAGCGCGAATATTGATATCCTCTCTGTGTCCAGGAGCTGTAAACATATACAGAATGTTTTTTTAAGAAAGTGTAAATTGCACAGAGCACATTCAGTACTCGTTTCCGATTCCGAATGTGCAATAATGGGTACCTAAAATGTATGTCATTTGTCTTTGAAATTATTTCTATACGATTTACTAGTGACAAGCCTGAGTTTTATGACCTCGATTGCGCGTTCCACTATTGATATAGTAGGGTGACCATATTTTCTGAGAATAGTGATTATAAATAGCTAACTATTGTAAATCCCATAGAGCGGGATGTATCTCTCCCATCTACGGAAGAGCGTGAGGTCGGTATCTCATTCGACCCCAGACTCCTTGCCCTACGGATATGTGGGCTGCTTTTCGCTTCGGCATAATTTCAGATCCGAAGTAAAAAATTATCCACTCGAGACTTACACTAAGCAAGTTCCTACATAACGGATCCTTGACTAGATACATCAGCGAGGTATACTGGGCGATCTGGTCAGCCCCCACCTCCAGCGCCGTGCCGACCAGCGTCAGGCCCAGGTGAACCATAGCAGACGTGTTCTGGGTGTCCAGAGGGTTGCACAGAGATATTAGGAACCTGAAATATGTCGATATTGTGTGTAAATAAAATAATTAATGTGGTGTAAGCAAAAGGTAGAGGGAATGGATGAGGTACGATTGGGCAGGCACGACTGGGGAGGTACCACATACTAATGGTTATGCCTTCACGTTTCGTGCGTTTGTTGAAATGGAGACAAGCATGGTACACAATTGCACAACCATGTTGATGTTAATGGGCTTCGGTTATCACCAAAAGATTTCGCTACTCGTCAGCCCCCTTATACTGTTCAAACACTACTAGTAGGTGGTAAACTTTTCGCATATCTGTACTATTTAAAAAATATACAATACATTATTATGTCGCATAGTTTAAGTATACGTCGGTTCTTAAAAATTCACGTCAAACTCGATTAGTTCATTTGACGATAACAATTTGTCATTGATTTACAGAAATACCAAGATACACAGTCAGCGTCTGAAACCCGTTCGTATAATACATGTGCACATGTCAATTTATGCACTCTGAAAAAAATATCTTAAAAAATGTGCGTAAGGTTGTCTTTGGAAAAAAATACAATATTTAAATTATGCACTTCTTTAAAGTAGAACTTGTTTTATTAAAACGAATATTATAAAAAAGTGTGATTATGTACAACCACGGATGCTTTAGAATGACAGTTCAGTATGAAATCGTGTATCTTGTATTTTTGTAAATCAATGCAATTTACTAAAAAAAAAACACCTCTTTATTTTACAATACATTCACGGCTTGAGCTCTTCGAAATGAGATCAGTGGTTTTGTGTGCTGCTAGTAACCAGTTTGACAGGAGCCGCCTTACACTAATATTTGTAAGACTAGATATTACCTGAAAAGCTCGCGCACACAGACCAGCCCGTACGGCTGCAGGTTGAGCGCCTCGTCCTGGGGCGTGAACCGAATGCCCCTGTGGTTCACGTACTCCTCTAGTTTCTCACTACTCGCATTTGCCTCCTCTTTTACCTCCCCCTTAACTTCCTCTTTTACCTCCTCTGGTACCGTTTCACTCTGAACATCTGCAACAGTGAAATTATATCCTACTAATACTATAAATGCGAAAATTTGTTTGTATGTTTCTAGTAAACACTTACTAAGGTAATTCTTTCACGGAAAAACTACTGAATGGATTGGGATTAAATTTGGCACCATAAATATTTTATCCCGTAAGAAATAAAGGCTGAATTGGAGTAGGGTTTACGAAGATAGCAACAGGGCCCAGGTAGGACTTAAGCTATACACATCATACAAATTAAATATTTACTCGTAGGTTTTTCCTGCAAATTTTTTTTACTAAAACAATCGACAAAACATTTTAACACTTAACATAATTTTGTTGTTCTGTTATTCGCAAATAATTATCATCAGTTCCTTACACCTTTTTGTTTGTGCTTGTGTGTGTGTGTGTGTGTGTGTGTGTGTGTGTGTGTGTGTGTGTGTGTGTGTGTGTGTGTGCGCGTGTGCGTGTGCGTGTGCGCGCGTGTGCGCGTGTGTGCGTGTGTGCGTGTGTGTGTGTGTGTGCATGCGTGCCTGCGAGATAAAACACGTGTATTTGTGTGTTTGTTAGTGTGGGCGCACTTATTTCCATATTATTATAATTTCTGTATGTTATTGCAGTTTGTAATCTTTATGTGCAGTGCCAAAATTCAGCAATCTATTTAAAATTCCATATGTAGCTTATTTATAATGACGGCAGCATCAGTGAGCCATAAATTTCTTTGTTTTATTTGAATAAAACACAGTCATAGGGACTGGAATTAAAAACTTTAAACTATATGGTATATATTTTATAAGACGTGGTGCAGCAAGGCTGCAGCCAGATTCGGCCGGTACGACAGGGGTGACACCTCTCGCTCACGTGTTACCACCGTAAAGTAACGGCTATACTGTCGTGTTTCGTGTGAGTGTTGTGTGTCGTGTCGCGTCTGTGAGCAGCGTCCTAGCGCCTAAAGAAGTTACAATAATAATATTTCGTCCTAGCGCCTCAAGAAGTGCGAATAACAATGTTTCGTCCTAGCCCCTAAAGAAGTTCCAATAATGATGTTTCGCCCTAACGCCTCAAAAAGTTGCAATAATAATGTTTCGTCCCAGCTCACCTTCAACAGGGGTCTCGTTCTCTTCCCTCTTGTCATTCTCTTCCACACTCTCTGGCTCCTCGCTGTCCGCATTGACGCACTTCTCCAGCAGTTGAGTCATGGAGTTGTTCTCATTGGCTAGGTCCATAGAGGAATGTCTGGCGTGCTTTTTGATTGGGCTCTTAATTTGCTCCACAGGTTCTATCGTTATTTCAGCTTCGTTCAAAAGGTTTTTATCTTGGCTGAAGATTAGATAAAATACATCGAGGCATATGTTTAGTTGTATTTTGCATATCAAACGAACAGTCTAAACCGTTTGGAGACCTGCGATGCTGTATGCGTTGCCCACCTTCGACCCAATCACCAATGGTTAAGCGGACTAGACAAATGCAGCTATCATTATAGGCTGAGCAGCTATCATTATAGCATTTGTGAGCGAGAGCGACCTCCTGACGTAGCCACATCCTCCGATGCAACGGAATTGGGCCGGCGAGGTACCTCTCGCTCACATAATACCGTCGTAAAGTCACATCTTCAGTGTCGCGTTTCGTGTGGTTTGTGAATAGCCGGTAGCCCATTGGAATTCTAATTATGTGGGTGTTGATGGGCGTCGGTAGTTTTAAAAATGCTTCGATTGCTTCTTTGCCCCTACTCGTAATAAATAACAGTTGGAGACAACTTACTTGTGGCTAATACTGAGACGTTTTTCAACCTCCTCGACGGTTGTATGTCCCACCGTCGAAGACACTCGTTCCAACGAATTTGTGCCTATAAAGTACAACAGTGTATCAAGATAGGCAAGCAAAGTCGCCCCACCATAGTTCAATCCTTGTCGTGGCGGTGGGGCTCAGTAGCCTGGGGTGAATCGAGACGCCTCGGGTGAAGCGAATTGAACGAGGAGAGGGCTGCTCTTTGTACACCTCTTGTAAAATGAGGGGACAATAGAACAACACGAGGCGGCACCTTTGCGTACGGGGCAAATGGGGCGAGGATGGAAACCTCCCCCATTGCACTGTTCACAAAGTCGGTGCGTTTGTCCTATGGTGCGGGACAACCCCGTCTGTGGAGGTAGCGTCGGTCCCTCCGGGGGCTGACAAGCAGTCGAGGTGCCTCGACTGCTTGTCAGCCCCCGGATGATTTGTTGTTCCGGACCACCTGACTAAAGACGGCACTGATTGCACTCGCAGTGGTTTTTGTGAGTATCCGGAACTGAATGTGTCGCGAGTCCCACACACCACTGGACCCAGGGCCGGTGAAGGCGCGTAAATGCGTTTCCCCGCGTCAAATAAAAGGTTAAGTTAGTTGCTTTCATTTGATACTTGATAGACAATAGTTTAATTGACATTGGTGGCGATAAGGACCGATATAAAGATTGAGTTAGGTAGAAATTGACATGTATTAAAACCGTGCCTTAATAGGTCGTGATTTATTTACGAAACTTGCGATATTCATTACCATATAGAATTGGTTTATTGTAAAAAAAATCGCTATCAGATATTGTACCAATAAACAGTAACAGTCATCAATACCGGTATTGAAACCAAATACCGGTTAGATAACATTTTCCGTAATTAACAAAACGTTCATGTCTATAAAATGTAAACATTGATTTCCCTTCTTCTATGAGTTTCAAGAGGCGCCGGTACATAAGGGTAGCCAACAGCCTCGTAAACATAAAAATTATGTATTGGGTATGTCTTGATAGCCATACCCCGCACACCAGTTACAGCGTACGTACCATCAAAGTGGTAAATACCCTTTTTATATCAATCAACGTCGTATCAAAACATATACAGATGACCGCAGCAAACCTATAGCGCGATTCAGGTCATTGATAGCGACATCTAGTGACAAAATACAACAACTGGTAATGGTTATAAGTAATCTTGACAATGATCAATTTACATATTTAATGTCGTAACAAATTCAGTCGTATCAAATGCCCACTTACATTACTTATGTCCTATCGGGTTTTTATTTATGTTGTTTAGTAAGAGGTAACATTATGATGTAGTTTTACCAAATAGGGCGGCACGAGCGGGCACTATTTTTTATAGCATAGGAAGTAAACGAGCAGTTGGGCCTTTTGTAAGTAAGAGATCACCAACGCCCACGGACACCCGCAACACCAGAGGTCTCGCAGATGGATGCCGGCCTTTTACACATAGTAGCTCTTGAAGTTTTGGTCCGGAAAAACCGAAGGGGGCAGCTGAACCGATAACGTAATGCGCGGGAAAAAATTGCGATTAAAGCGAACTTTAGACTACTACGGAACATCGAGATGGTACCGGTGAAATTTTGGATTTTGACGCAAAGTCCTGTAATGAAATTCAGCTGCGGGCATTTGTCCGAACAATTCCTCGGAACACCCCCCGTACATATTTGACTGTAAAAGAAATACTCACTATGGGCGGTCGCCACTTTCTTTTTAGTGTTCTTGTCTCGTCGCTTGAGTGACAATCCGACTGTACTGAAAGCTGGCGTCGCGTCCTCCGCGGGAAACTGTGGCAGCCTCATGAAAATTAACTGAGTCATGTCTCGTAGACATTGCTCTGCGTTGCGACGGAGGAGTTCTGTAATAGGCAATTTTCAAATCCTATTTTATAATGTTAACACGCCTTCTACTTCACAAAACGAGTTTTAATGCAAAAGATTGTGTTTTCTACAAATTATATTTTGATAAGCCAAAACGCTTGTATGATTGCGTTAAGTGTACGTCACGTTCACGTAATTTCAACTGAGTCGCTTAGGCAGGATGGAATGAAGCGGCACTTTATAACGAATTGTGACGCTATTTTCGTGTTTTACAAACATGGCTAATCGCAATATTTTACACTTTTATCTTACTGGAAATCTTATTAATCTCAATGTTTATATTTAAATCGAATGATTTTTTTTTGAGTCGATTCAAAATTACTTTTATGTAACAATTTTTTTTGCCTTTTATTCCGTCGCCGGCCCTAGCATTTAATGTTTTAAGTTTACGCGAATGTTAATTAGTATTATTACGTTGGTGGTATTTACGTTGCAAAAAAGAGGGTTTTTATACATTTTACGCGGAACTGCGAGGTATATTGTATCCAGAATCCAATGATCATCAGATCGGCTGAGACACAGTGACTGCATTTGCATTTCACTGCATTACAGCTAAAATGAGCTGACACGATCAAGGTTCTACGCGTTCACATGACACCGCCGTCTCTTCAACGAGGGGGGCAGCAGCAGCAGCACGCGCTGAGTTGGCCTCGATAAATGGACTATTCAACGCAAAGATAATTTTTCAATTCAGGCCAGTAGTACCTTATACACGTTTAAACAAACAAACAAACTCTTCACCTTTTTTCATATGTCTTATAGAGGGGCAAACGAATAATCGGAGCCTTTTAAAGACTACCAACGCCTATGAACATCCGCATAATTACTATGAGTAGTATAGAAGAGTTACCTGTTAGTCTAGTCTCGAAGCAAGTACGAAAACAGCTGAGCATAATTTCGCATACACTCTCATCAGTCAACATTGCACCTTCTGGGCTAAGCATGAGAGTCCTCAAGACCTGGAAAAGGAAAATGTTTATTTTAAGCATATCATTCTCAGCTCTTAAATTAAACCTAAGCCTTTTCTTAGCTTTCCGTAGCTGTACTTTAAAAACTGCTACAAAATGATGTGGTATGATTACGAGAAAAAAAAATGTTATGGTCACTGCATGTATAAACGGAATGAAAAAAGGGTCTTTCAAAATGGTGGTATTCTAAGAGTGTTTTTGTTGGTTGCTACAGAACCCTTATTAGGCGAGTTTCCAGGTCTGAATCCAGGAGTTTTTATTATCCTTGAAATAAAAAATAATTACAATATAAAAAATTAAAACTAAAAGTGGTTTGAACAAAATTGATATTAAGTGTGTCTTTTTCTGTTTACTGCTACGGAACAATGCATAGGCGAGTCTTGCATCGTTTTTGGCCGGGTTTTTTTTAATATAGACGATGTTTTTTTTTTAATATAAATGATAGAATGATACGGAATCTTTTGTGGCCGAATCCGACTCGCACATAGTTTTTATTATATGGAGAATAATTGGCGCAGTGGTGACGTTGCGTATTTGCCGCGCACATTGAGCCAGATTGCGAGTTTGAATCCATGTATGTATCATATAATAGAAAATGATAACGTACACCAATCTATTAATTTTTGTTATCGGGTTTGGCCCGCCACACTTTTCCACCGCTGCAACTCCTGTATCCCCAGGATCGACAGCGGCGACCACTGATGTCCCTTTTATATGATCGCATCGAGTCCGAGGGAATAGCTAAAACTGTCTTGGAACCGCAACGAATATAATCAGAACAAAATAGGAGGAGTAGGAAATAATTCTAGTTTCCCTCCCCAATCAAAGCGAGAGACAACACAAGACTGACTGACAATGACTTGTACAAGCCAAGAAAAGAAGGGGCAGTCAGGTGAGGCCCAACTGCTATGCACCACGGAGATAAGTCCTAGTACAAAGTGATTGACTAATTGGTATTTAATTGTTATCATTTATGATGTTGTTATGACTTAGTTAAAATTGTAGTTTCCTAGTGATAGTACTGGCAAAAACGTTTGAAATCACGGAAGTTCCCCACGCTATCAACGAGATCGCCGTAGTAAATTACGCCGTTAACGCTATGGATACTGTCTAACATTTGTTCGCTCACTATGCCAAAGACTACACTCCCAAATGATGTGATGTGCTGTTTGTTCGTGAATTCGTTAGCTTCTGTGAAGCAATCACAGACAGGTGAAGCCACCAGTTTAAAGCCAAAAAGTTTGCTTTTAAATTTGCCGCGGCCGGTCAGGAATTGTGCAACTCAGTGGTCGATCTCTAGCCCGTGTTTCGATAAGCGGTCGCGCACACACGGAAAAATATTATGTAAATGTCGTTCTTTAGTTGAACTATACAATCGCGTTTCGTTAACTAGGTTTTGAGTAGTGATTTCTATTGGGCTAAACAGCCTGTTTATCTTATGATGGTCTTTTGGTCTTATGAAATCAGGGTTGGAGAGATTCTTTGAGTGATAATACATGGCTGCGCGGCGTTGAATTTCTAAGTCTACTGGCAGTACTCCGGCAAGAACGGGTAGGGCCTCCATGCTAACGGAGCGGTTGGCTTTACATTAAAATATTAAAGAAAGTCTTTGACTTTGGAGCAATTAACGTCGCGCCGCGCCTATGTTTGCACTCTCTGCCCACAAACTACACAAGTGACCCATAACAAATGCTTCCAGGGTACGTCGCGGTATATTTTTAAGGTCTTAAAAGAGAGACCCAGGTCGAGGTTGAGATATTAATGAAAGGATAAAAATTACTTTTAGCCTTTTCTCCTGTTTGTCTAATGTGTTCTGAAAAGGTGAAGTTACTTTCTAATATTAGTCCTAAATATGTGGCGGTTTCTTTATGTTTGACTGATGTGTTGTTAAATTTAATATGTGTCATCGATTGTAAGCAACCTTTTAATAATATTTGGAAAGTTTTGTGCAGTGCAAACTGTAATCTGTTCTTTTCCTCCAGTTCAATGTTAAACTGAGACAGTTGGTTGACTTAACTTCAATTTCAGATCGCAAGTTACCTTGTAAAAAGTGTGTCAAGTTACCAATCTATGTAATGTATGTTAAAAATATTTCTGTAATAAGAATAACAAACATATCAAATTTCTTAAATTTTGTAAAAATCTTAAATATATTTCTGTTGTCTAGTGCCAACACAAGTCCTTAGAGTATTTTGCACTAGGCTAGTGTGGTGTGATACGTCCAGAGATTATGTGTTATTACTATTTTATGTAACAATGAATTAAGTAGAATAATTCTAATAATTGGTCTATTTATAAACATTAGTAAAATGTTTTGAAGAAGTCCCTCAGAAATCTGTGCAAAACAACAAAGATATTACAGGTAAGTGACAGAATACATCCACTTACCTGTAATATCTTTAACAGTACAATGCCATCAGATGAATGGTCGGTGCCAACGAAACGAGCATGAGTTACTGCATCAGCTATATCTTCCACGGTGGCTGGTACACTTGGATGGGTGGGATCTGAAATTTCGGTTTAATACTGGTCAATAGTTGGTTAAGATAACATTTATCCCTCTCTCAAGATACAACCTCAAAAGTAACTATGCTTATGGTTTGTGTGTAGCCTGTGGCCCATTGGGAGACGTGGGGTGAGAGATATGCCATTTCATAACCATTAATGTCAATGGGCACTGGTAATCACCAACTGTTTGTTAGTCTTCCTAGAATATAAAACTATTCTATCTTATTGTGAATCTCATTAAAATACAAATTAATTACATCATTTTTTTATCATTACATTATGGTATGATATAGAAGACATTTATTTTAATTTAACATCAATAATTTGGGTCTAGGGCTGGACCTAGAAGTCATTAGGCTGTAGGGCGTAAAATAATATGAGGTAATCTACTTAGAGTAATATATTTCATCACAATAGACAAAATTGATGTAGTTTATTCAGTAACAGTAGTACATGTAAAAGTTAGTTGACTACTCTTAAGCCCCATGTGTTACAAATAATTATAAACGACTTACCTATAAGGCCATAAGATAAAAATTTATGTATGGCTGATAAAGCTAAACTGGTAACTGGTCCAGTAGTTTCTTTACTCCGAATGACTTCTAGAAACGGGCTGAGGTAAGTTGAAGGGTCCAGCACACGCAAGTCAGCCACTTGATTCAAAATTGTTTTTAAATCCTGAAAGGTGCGCATGAGAACATCATATTCCTCGTTTGGGAAAGAATGAGATCCCCAGCGAGTGCTCCGCCTCATGGCAGTGACAAGCATCGCCAGCTCGCCCTGCACAACAAAGATTCCATTGCCCGGTAAGGACATTCTTACGATTCAATAGTTCAACTGTGAGAACATCAACACACTCTTATTTATTTTATTATTTACAAATTTCACATTGATTATATTTTTTTCTGGCAGAGCGGTTACTCGCAATGCTAGTGTCCACTGTTTTCGCGTATACGAAAAGCAGTTTCAAAGTAAATATCAATTTATATTTTCAATTTTCATTAGACTCTTCGACGACGTTAAAATTCTCGGTGCCTGATCTGTTGACGTTTCTTAATTTGGACATCTGTCAAATTTTTTGAGGACGTCACAATTAACATTATCTTTTCTAACATAGCAATAACTGATTCAATATAAGTAGAATCCTAGAGATAGTAATTTAGAGAGAGAAGAAGCGGCCGACTAAGGCAAAAGATACAGCGAATATAGTTTACTCTCCACACTTGCGCATTATAATGTTCTACGCTAATGGCAAGTATCTCTAAAATTTATATCTTTTTTATCGTTGGTTTTGAGACGCTCCCTGTATATCTTTACATAGTAAAATACTACTTATTTAAAATGACGAATTAATTTAAATTTTCATCTATAAACACGAAAACTTTTGAATTCAACCTGCATTTTTCAACATGGTAACATTCTTAAAATGTCGGACAAATGTGGATTGCCTTTGTGACAAGTTTTAGAATAAAATAATTGTATCGTATTTTTCATTATTTATTATATTTGCCCAGCATTTTATGTAATTGTAATTATCATTCACTCTTTTATTATAATAATCATGAAATATCCTATTATTTAGGGGCCGTATATAATAATTTGCGATGTCACGCGTGCCATAGCAATCGACACAGATTTGTCAAATAGTTCTTTTTGTGTCTTGTGGTTATTCTTAATGGTGTATCTTATTACATTTCAGGCGGCGCTTAAGCAGTCAGGAAGTTAGAATGGTGAAGAAAAAAAGACAAAACGACCCTGGTGAGAATGGGGACGATTCGACGGAGTCTTGTGATGAATCAGTGAAATCTGCATGCCCTCATGTTGCTAAAACTGTTGATCTGAACCGTTTGAAGAAGATATTGAAGACTGGAGGCTTTGACAGAGAGTGCGCAGAGTGCAAGAAGAACCCCGCTACGGACGAAATTGTAGATACTAATTACGAAGAAGACCATTCATTGTGGATGTGCTTACGATGTGGGTCTCAGTTATGCGGCAGGACACGTAACAAGCATGCATTAAATCATTTCAATACACCTCACTCTGACAGTCATGCTCTCACTGCAAACACAACGACATGGGAAATTTACTGTTATTGTTGTAACAATGAAGTAAACGCATCCAGTTCCAAAAAACTCCATGAGTGTATAGAATACTTAAAGAAACAAGCCAATAGCAATTTCAAATTATCAAATGTAGAAAACTCTGGACTGCCATTACCAAAGGTCATGGATATTTCAATGTCACAAGATATGATAAAGAATGATAAGGACAAAAATAAAGCCATAGCATTGAACTTACCCCGTGTTAGAGGACTCACAAATTTAGGCAACACATGTTTTTTCAATTCAGTTATGCAATGTTTGGTTCAAACACCATATTTGTTAAATGTCTTGCAAGAAATGGTGGCACCAGGTGAAAGATTCACTCTGCCAGGTGGTAGCTTAAAGTTAAAACCAGAACAAACAGGCGAGGAAGGTAAAGAGGTAGTTCTACCTCCAATAACGGGACAATTGGCCGAATGGGGTACATTGACGAGGACATTGGCAGAAACATTAGCTGAATTACAAGCAGGTAATGTTTTTCATTAGTCTTATTACCTACATTACTTTAATATAAAAGGATATATATCTATTCACTCCTTTTGCAACAGTGAAGTATAAACTTACCCAAATTTATTGTATTAGTAAATAGATTTGTTAAGCATTTGGATAATGGAAATCCAGATAATATGAATGAAGTTTTGTACACAGTATAGCACAAAAATATTTAAGTTATTTTTAATAAATACAATATTTTGTAATTATTACAAATAACTTAAATATTAAAAATACACTGAATATATACTGTGTAATTAATTTGTTACATATATTTATTGATTCTTATTTGCTAATGAAAAAATAGGATATCAAGGAAGAGTAATAAAAGGAAAACTAATCCAATAACAGGTTTTACGACATTCCTCAACTGTAACATCATCTGCTCAAAAGAACAAATGCTTAGTAATTAAATACTTAGCAATAAATAGTATTATGGATGTGTGTCACTATGATGAATATCCATGATATAATGAAGTATTTCTTATGGACCAGCGACCATCGTTTGTTATTTTTCCAATCAGAGAGTGATGTTCAGATGTAAAAGAGGCACCCACACAATTTGTTGTAAAATGTATGAACTAGTTTTATAGTGTATTATAATCGGTCCCTAAGTTCAAGCAGTGCTTATAAGTGGCGCTCAACTAGCGGCCAGATTTTTGGGTGGGTTGAATTGTGTGTTTGCAATGCTGTGTCTTCGAACTCAAGACGAAGAGACGAGTGCGGAATCCTTTTCGGCGCTTCTGGAGGCGATTGCCAAAGCGGAGTCGAATCGGCTGCTTATCGAAAGCCTGTTGGCCGCGTCGGCAGTCTAAGCAGCGTCAGTATACGGAGCGAATCATGGGTGATGCACGCGGGTTTGCTCACCGGCTCTGTTCCCCAACGTGCAATTCTTGACTCCCTACACATTTCAGTGCCCTCCCTTTATTTCACTCTTCCCTTTCTGGGGTCTGACACCACAAATTTAGAAGTTGTCATCGGCCTCGTCAGTCCTGATTATCTCGATGCAGCTATGTCGTTACCTATCCTTCCTCTTCGCGTGCCATGTATGCGCAAATGTCTTCAACTGCCTAAAGCTCTGTTCCGTTGCGACCAAACACTGATGATAGAATGGGCCCACTGTATTCCGTTCGATGCCGACCAACATGATGTTTCCCTCGTTTTTGTACAAGTCACATTCCCACAGTACATGGTCTCTGGTTTCAGCTTCATGACCGCAGAGACACGATGGCATGTCACATAACGCCATCCAGTGCAGGCGACCTCTAAAACACCCGTGCCCTGTTATTATCTGTAAAATAACGTACTCAGGTTCCACCCATTGATATGCCAGACGCGTTGTAACTTCTGAAGAAGGAAGCAGTACAAGAAAGAAAGAAGCAATACAGCTCCCAGGGAGAGAGAGAAGCAGCAGTGTGGTTTCGATGTGTGAAGGCTTCCATTATGTCATGGGGTACGTCATATGCTCTGGTGAAACTTTGTGCTATGTTCGGAGCTCCGCGTCCAACGCACAAGTTGTGGCGCGAAATTTTTGCCACCGTGCAACACGGCGAACGTACAGAGTTATTTATTGGTCGTCTTTGCGCTCTCATCGTGAAGCTTCCGTACATAGTTAAATAAGATATGGCCATGGATATTGTGTATGGGTTACTGCACAAACGCATAAGGAAACGGGTAACACGGGAATCCGTACAAAATTTAGATACGCTAATTGAAAAATCGCGTAGTATCGGAGACTCATTAGCCGAAACGTCAAATGACGCGCTCGGCTCCTCAGCGACCGCTAGCGCACCGCTCTGCCCGTTGCTGGCGCCCCGGCCGGCGCTGTCGCCCGCTAGGCCGCCTCCGCTGCCGCCCGCATCCACGAGTGTTGCGACGTTATGGCCGAGTGCGGTAAGCGACAAAATAACAGAAAAAGATTTTTTTTTTGTGTACATTGTCGTAAAACAGGACATAGTCGCGATCACTGTTTTAAAATTAAACGAAAGTGTGAACCTAACAAAGTGATCGAGTCTTATGGTTGTGGCGCTAATGGCGTAATTCGTACTAATTGTAATAATTGCAATAAGATGCTGATTTATTCTATTCATGTACTTTTAGTATGTCTCGTTGTGAAATTAGTTCATATATTTGCAACAATGGTACACATGAAGGACATAACAATGTAAATAAGCATTTATCGCATAATAGTGGCTACGATTTGTAGCTGTTATTACACGATACGTTTGTATAGATAGATGGTTTTCGTGGTACAGGACTCAGTCACGGCAGCTAAGCGCATTGCGGTTCGAATCTCTAAGCTGTTACGCGAATTGGGATACACTTTTACTACAAGGTTTATGTCCGTACAACTTGCCGATGGCGTTGTATGCCACTTAAAAGTGTTACGAGGTAAACGTTAGCGTTGTACTGTTGAGTTCGACGACACCTGTCACATTTAATGTTTTCCCCGACGCTGTCAATAACGAAACACTATCGGGGATCGATTTTTTACGTAAGAGTGGTTTAGTTATTAATTTCGCGGGGAGTACATGGTTTACAGCTGGGGAACCTCGGGTTCATTTACCCTCTGGGTAATGAAACTTTACGTGACTTCGTAGGTTACGCTTCCGCGAATGTTTTACGTTCTGACATGGATAAAACGCGTGCTGACGAAGTCGCACGTTCTCTGTAATACAGCAAAAGGAGTCAGCTCCAAGTTCGTCTCTCGCTCTCGTTACCCCTCTCGCGAGGATGGGAACCTCACTCCATTGCACTGTCCCAAAGTCGGTGGGGTTGTCCTATAGTGCTGGCAACCCCTTCTGTGGAGGTGGAGTTGGTCCCTTAGGGAGCTGACAAGCCGTCGAGGTGCCCAGATGATTATTGTTCCGGGGCATATCACCAAGGGCGGCACTGATGGCACTCGCGGTGATTTTTGTGTGTATTCGGCACTATCATGTGCCGCGAGTCCCACACACCACTGGACCCCACCCAGGGCCGGTGAAGGCGCGTAAATGCTTTTCCCCGCGTCAAAAAAAAAGGCTCGTCCATGTGTGAAGACAATGTTGTTTTAATTTAAAAGGGGGAGTATGTAGGGAAGAATGATATTCAAATAATGACACTACTTTCGCTTGACAGTTTACACCCTCGCCAGAAATCAGCGACCGTCGATTTTTTTTCCAGATTTGATGTTGAGATGTAAAAGAGGCATCACACACAAGTCGTTGTAAAATGTATAATCTAGTTGTATAGTGAATTATAATCGATCCCTAAGTTCAAGCAGTGCTCACACAATTCCATTTTTGAATATCTTTAGTAAATACTAAATAAAAATTTTGATGTCTTACTGTAATAACTACAGATTTTTTACATTTTTAAATAGTGGTTAATTAAATTGTGAATGAAATGAGACTAGACCCTATTTTAGGAATTCACAATCCGTTAATTAAAATTAAGTTTGCAAAATAGTGTTATTAGAGGAATTGGTTGGACGTTGTAATTTTTAAAATAAAACTTTTCCTTTTCTTATTTTTTTAGGTGAAGGTGCTGTGTATACCCCACGAAAGCTCCTGTCTGCCTTAGTAAACAAATTACCTCAGTTTGGCGGTGGAGACCAACATGATTCACATGAGTTATTAAGGCATCTACTTGAGGCTGTTCGGTAAAATAATTTTCCATTTATGTATAGACTATGTGTGACAGTTTCACCCGCGTCAAATCGATACCTACAGGAACCGTTCTCGTTTTTCGTGATAAAAACTGATTTAAAGTTTTTCTACACTGTAACCTATATAGTTAAGTATGAGGATTGTGATGTATGACGTTAAGATGTGTGTCTTCTATATCTATGCCAAATTTTATACAGATCAGTCTTATAGTTTTAACGTCAGAGTAACATACATGTGTTATATACGTAGAAACATTGACATTATAATATTTTTAAATTAATATGGACATGTTGAACAAAACAATTTAATGTAACTTACACTTGATCACCATTTTAAATTATGCAAACGTGCAGGAAACATCTTTGCAGCATTGCCTACCCAACAGAGTTGTCAACAGGTTCCCCGAAAATAGTATTATAGCACCATCGCTAAACTTGGACAAACTAGAAATCTCCCAAACAATTTGACAACACTCACCAGCTTATTAGCTGCTAGTGTCGTTAGTTACAACTGGGATTTTTTTATATCGTACAGATCGGAAGACCTGCGCCGTTATCAATCTGTCATACTGAGTAGTCTTGGTGTCAGCTCTAAAGTTGATCCTGCCAAAGTTGATGGGGAAGTAAAACAAAAAGTAAAGTTCTATGGACAGCAAGCTTCTGATACAATGCTTAGACCAGAACAGGTAAGAAAATCTTAACAATTTTATTTGAACCTGAACACACGCTGTGGAAGTGAGGCGCCCTATACAGCTTCGGCAGATTGCTGTGAATGCTTGTCGGGCAATGAGTAGAGGTTCGGTGTCGGAAGGGGGTCTGACGCACCAATCTACAGATATACAAACTAAATCGGGGATTTCAGAAGAAGTTATCACCCACGCGGGCATGTCTGCCACCAGACTTCTGTAGTGAATTAATTACCCACTTAAGTCTTCGGCACTATTGTGTACCTCACTGGCACTGGTTTTTCCCACATTATTAAAGTGTTTTTACGAAGATTTAAACCACCACATAGATGTATCTAGGCGATGAAGGCGGTATCGTGCGAGGTAACACGCGGACCCCACTTGGCTGCTGGCAGCATGCCTCTAGCCAAACATTTTTGTGCACGACCATATTCACTAATATATTAATAAAACATTTTTCTAGGTATTTCGTGGTTTTCTTGTGTCTACGTTGGAGTGTCAAGAATGTTTCCACCAGTCGGACCGCGCAGAATATTTCCTAGACTTGTCTTTACCTGTTGCTGCGAGTAGGCCTCAACCTCCCGCTGTTGTACGCAGGAAAACGCCAAATGGTTAGTTTTGTATACGTAACAATCGGCATTGCTGTTTTGTGTATGTAGCTAAAATTTCCACTAATATAATACACTAGCGACGCCCACTTTCTTCACACATGATAAAATTCAATATTATAAAAAAAAATTCACCCTCTTAGGGGTTGAAGTTCTAAAAATCCGCGTGCTCACTTACATCATGATACAGTTTCTGTACCTAATTTCAATATTCCGTGCATTGTCTGTCAAGTTGTGTGCATTGTGTATATTAAAGTTACAAATTATATAATACTTTATGGTTTCTTTTAGAAATATACCAGGCGCTCATGCCCCGATCTATCCCCAAATATGGTAGTATTTTTTGTATCGGAGCCAAAAATCTGTGGTAAAGGCGGAAAATAACTACTCTTTCCTAAACACTGCAAAACCAGAAGTATAGGTCCCAGTATTAAAGTATAGCGCTGACCGTTATTGCGCAGAAGTACGGAATACGGTTCGATAACCGAGCGAGGGGCGAGGGCGGGACGCGAGAGGATCGCGCCCTCGCGTATAGTACGGGAGTTGTGATTGGTTCTCTAGTCGTACTCGGCGCTATAGTCACATGCTAGAACCTTTTTTTTTTGTTGACGCGGGGAAACGCATTTACGCGCCTTCACTGGTCCTGGGTGGGGGTTCACTGGTGTGTGGGACTCGCGGCACATGATAGTGCCGAATACCCACAAAAACCACCGCGAGTACCATCAGTGCCGCCCTTGGTGAGATGCCCCAGAACAACAATCATCAGGGCACCTCGACGGCTAATCAGCCCCCTAAGGGACCAACTCCATCTCCACAGAAGGGGTTACTTTGGGACAATGCAATGGGTTGAGGTTCCCATCCCCACCCCTTGCCCCGTACGCAAAAGCGCCACCTCCTGTTGCTCTTAGGTCCCCTCTTCTTATGAGAGGGGTACCGAGAGCGATTCCTCCTCCTTATCTTTAAGCCCCCTCTTATAAGAGGAATGCAAAGATCCCCCTCGGTTCAATTGGCTTCGCCTGGGTTCACCCCAGGCTACTAAGCCCCATCGCCACGACAAGGCTTGAACCATGGTGGGTTCACGTGCTAGGACCTGTTGCAGGCCTTTACAATTTACACTATCCAACTTCCTGATTTTTTTTCTATGTCCTGCTCTCTAAATATTTTAAATCATAATCCCTAAAGTTAGAAGCCATGAAATGAATTGCTAATGATGACTTAACAATATATTTATATTAACTGGTTATGTTGTAATTTTTTATTTACCAATCGTGTATGTTCTAACCCCAATATTAACATTCGTTTTCAGAAGAAAATTTATATAATTCTCAAGAAGATAACAAGCAGTCCAAACACCAACAGAAGAAGGAAAGAATAGCTTTAAGGAAAGCCGCTAGAAAAAATAAAGGTAGTGTGCATAAATTGTTTCTATCTGTTGTTGTTGAGTCACAAAGTTTACCCCTTGTAATTTAAATAGTACTTTCTTGGCCAGCGCATATAGATAAATCGGTCTCTAAAACATCTTGATTTGTATGTGACCGATTTACTCAAAATCTAATGAATGAATTTTCATGCGTTTTCCATGAATAAAAAATATTACACTAACAGTAATTTTTGTTTGTTTTGCTCTTTGTTGGCTCACGGCTGGCCAGGGACCAGAAATCCAGAAACTTTCATCAATGAAAACGAGCCCCTGCTAGTCGCATTCGGCAATGTGTCTTTGTGTTCTATAGTTGATTGCCAAAAGTAATAATGCACGTCTCCTTATCCAGGTAATTCTACTTCTAAAGACCCAGCCAGCCCAGAAGTGAACGGCAAGAAAGAAGAAGGAAAGTCGTCTTCGGAACAATCGGATGCAGATGTAGAAGATAACTTGGAAGACGCACCGCGAAAAGCTGATTCTCACAGCGTAGCGGTCGGTCCGCAGGGTGTCGCTCACACCGCCGCAAACTTCGCAGCGTACCACATGGAGTCTGGATACAACTCAGAGAAAGTCATCAGTTCTGATTCTATTCGAACGAGTCCTGTAGATATGGATAAGGAAAAGACCGACAACACTCCTGAAATTACAGACAAGGATAAGGAGTTCCCAGAGACTGTCTCATCTAACGCAGCTATACCTCTCCATTTCAAACCACTTATATCTCTAGACAATTTCTCAAATCCAGACTCTGGTGTTGCCAGTCCAGAAGCAACAAAGCATAACTCAACCGAAACTGTTGATAATGTTGAATCTCCAAACGGGAAAGATTTGGGCAGTCATAGTTCTCTGTCGAGTGAAATTAATCTAGATATATCGGGGCTCAGCAAATTGTCACCTGTTAAAAGCGACTATGAGAGACCGGTATCTAGAATTTCATTTGCCCCGGAATATTCCAATGAGGTGGTTTCTAGAGGAATCAGCGCCAAAGCTGGTAAAGACATATTGGAGCTAAGTTGGGAATTTAATAACGCATACAATCACGACGCACCAGCGGTAGATGCAAACAATCAGGACGTGCCAAACAAACTAGATAAATTAAAATTGGATATTGAAGACGTTGAATCGAAACCCACGCTTCCGTCCCCAAGTTCTGTGGAGCATAACATAGATGGACCATCAACCGAACCCAGACTGAAGTTGTCTAGCGAAGATTTGAACACATTTTTGCAGAATGACATGTCCTCACAGAAGGGTCCACCAGCAAGTAATTCATACAGTCAGGATGTGCCTAATAAGCTAGATAAATTAAAACTCGACATTGAAGATATTAAACCGAAGCCTACGCTGCCGTCCCCAAATCCTGTGGAGAATTCTATAGATGGACCAACAACTTTACCTAGACCAAAGCTAAACAGTGACGATTTCGACAAGCTCCTCTACCGTGACCTATCTTCTCATAGAAGTCCACTATCGCCACGCTATGTTTGTGACGAAGATGAGTGTAGCATTCAGTCTTGTTTAAGCCAATTTACTGCTCTTGAACTGCTGACTGGCAACAATAAGGTCGGATGCGAGACATGCACTGAAAGGATTAATGGAAAAGATGGAAAAACTGTTTACACAAATGCCACTAAACGATTTCTAGTATCGAGCCCGCCGGCTATCCTCATCTTACACCTCAAGAGGTTCCAGCTCGGTCCAAGGTGTATGTTCAGAAAAATGTCGAAACATGTAGACTTTCCTTTAGTTTTGGATCTAGCGCCATTCTGCGCTATGGATAAACTCAAGAATCTGCCGAACGTCGCTCGAGGACAAGACGAATTATTGTACTCGTTGTACGGGATCGTCGAACATTCTGGCGGCATGCACGGCGGTCACTACGTCGCGTACGTGAAAGTCCGACAGCCGGTGAAGCCGGGAGATCCTCGATGGTGGTTCTTACCGAAAAGCGCGAACATACCAACTGTCGCTAGTGTGATCGCAAGTTGGGGTGACGGGAGCTCTGAATCCGATCTATCTGGTTATGAATCCGGCGAGGGTCCAACTAGTACGCCAACAGTTCCGCCGGGGCGTTGGTACTACGTGTCCGACAGTATGGTGTCCGAGGTGAGCGAGGAAAAGGTGCTGCGGGCGCAGGCGTATCTCCTCTTCTACGAGAGGATCCTGTGAGGTGGCCGTCGTCCTCGGGGTGGCATTTATGTGGAAGACTGATGGCTCGCGACAGACAGGTGCCCGTTTTGCTGTAAATAGCTTTCGATTATTTGCTTTCGAAACGGAAGCGGCTCGTCCGCGTTGTAATCGATATTTATAACTTGCTATGCGATCACTATTTGTAAAATACTGCAACATTTATGTGAATTATGTTTTAATCGCTGCGGATTGGCGAGGTGGCCCTCGTAGGTTCATTGTTCCTCAGTAGTGGACTGCTCTAATGTTTTGCGACTGCCAGTTAGGAGATCCAACCGCATGGAATAGATGATAAGATTTTTTAACGATTACCGATGACCACTAGATTAAACGTATTTACTCGTAAAGTTGCACATGCAGTTCTGACATTTGCAGCTATTTTAAATTTGGGACTATGTGTACGCAATAATTTGGTTGAACTTCATTTTAATTTGTTTGTTTGTTTGCCCAACTAATTGTCTTCGTTAACTAATTTTCGAATAAAGTCGTCCTATTCAATGCAGGGATACATACAACAAAGGAATTGCAAATGTACAATATACCATACATTTAATACTGCATAGTAAAATAACAAATAGTATTAGCCAATCAGTGAGCTAGAAAAATCGTTTTCATATGCAGTTGTTTTATACATGCACCAATGCACTTTTTACATGGTTCATGAATAAATAAATTTTGTTTTGTTTTATATCTACCCGCATTATATATTTTACCCTATCAATTTTGTTTCGTGTTGAATTAAAAAATGTTTTGTTTACTTTTTAATTGCTCAATTAATTGCGGGATTTTTTAACGTAAATGTAGCGAAATAGAGCTTTGAGTAACATAGCATTTTTTTTTCAAAGTACTCTTATTTTAAACAGGTATAAAACCAAATTATTGGTTTTCCGCCACAAGTGTAATATAATTTCTACATCCAAAAGTAGTTCGTCGTGCCCTCTTTTTTTGTAATAATTGTGAAATAATGATATACTCGGCTCTGTGTTACTCAAAACTTTTCTTTTTAAATGTAATTTGGTATGCCGTATCATAGGTTGTGTTCAATTGTGTTATTCATATGCGATAATTGTATATTAATTCTCCCATAATATTGTGTTATAAACAACTGTAATAAAATAAAATATAGTTTTTAAACTGTGTTTAATTTTTAACCTTAAAATATTAAGGCTTTATGTATTATATCATACATGGGGCCCCATGGTAGTATCAACTGTTTACATGAAGGTCTAAGGCCTAGGGAGCCCTCCCTAGGTCTTAGGCTTAGAGATATCAAACAGGCAGGGTTATGGCAGCATCGAAACCACTTGGTACCAATGCTGAAATATTTTTGGTTTGCTAACATATTGGCTATATTTTTCACTAAACCGGCAGAAATTCAGAAGAATGGACCTATGATTTTGCCTAGACAGTACGGGACCAGAGGAAAATTCTCGGTGTACTTTATATATCGACGTATACGATTTTACTGGTGAATATCATCTACATACGAGGAGTGATTGATAAGTGTCCGAAACGACAAAGAAAAACTTTAATAATCTGTTTAAAACAATTTTATTTTCCAACGTTTAAGTTTCCTTTTACCTCGATGCATTTTAGTCCAGCGCTTCTCTAATGCCGTTACACCAGTGTGATAAAATGTTTTCTCTGACCCTTCAAAATACTCGTTTTCGGTGACATGATTCATTTGATGAAAATGTTCTGCCAACTAACCATTTCTTGTGATTCGGGAATAAGTGGATGACAAATTCGAACCGCAATTCATGGAGTTTGGCAATTGTAACCCTTGACGAGCGCACAGGTGAATTGTCACGTGACAAAACTTTATTTTTTGCTGAACGAGGCCGTTTCTTTCGGATTTCTTTACAAAATTTTTGCAGCAAGCCTGCATAATACTCTCCATTTATTATTTTTCCTCTTTGCAAATAATCCCTCGAGCATCCCAAAGAATATTCGCCACTACTTTGCCGAACGACAAGAGCGTTTTAGCTTTCTTCGGCGCCGGCTCTCGGCTGCATATACGGTTCTTTTCTTTCAGGACTATAATGGTGTATCCACTCACTACGACGGACCGTCCACTCAACGTTGTATTTGGTCAACAGTAGGCAAACGCGGCACCCAGCGCACGCAAAGCTTTTTCATTCGCAAATGTTGTTGTAAAATGTTAACGCGTTCAGAGGATATAATGCTGATCTCCGCTATCTGCCGCAAATCTAAGCTCCAATCATTCAAAATGACCTTTTGAATATTTTTGATCGTGTCCGGATTCGTGACTTCATTGGGACGGCCAGGCCGGAGTCTTCGCAGCCCTGTCTCCCACGTTTAAAATCAGTTACCCAGGTGTGAATTGTACTCAATGCATGAGCAGTATAACCTAAAAAACTGTCTAGCTTGACTTTAATCTGGGTTGCTGTTTTCCCTTTTGAAACGTAAAACTTTATCATCGCACGAAATTCGTTTCTTTCCATTGTTAAGGAAATGTACGGCAGAGGAAGTACTGGGTCTGGTCGAATAAATTAAAATTGAAGATATATATAGAATAAAAAGATGATAGAATAAATGAAATAAATTTTGTTTGGTTATCTCTTTTTTAAGTTCGTCGTTTCGGCCTGGTATATGTACAGTATAGTATTGATGTCCAAGTTTACGTATGTATTATTGAGAGATTTTAAACATTTATATTGTTAAGGCCACTATTATGGTATTCAAGATAATTTTTATATTCACTAAAGAATACACTGCAGCAGTTCGGTTATTTTTAATGTGTTTCTAGTACATTTGGCATTCTCGTTCTCTTCGTTCCATAACTTTATTAAGGAATAAATAGCTAATTCGGTTACGTACTTAAAATTTTGTATCGGTGCTCTATTGGGTAAAGTAGGAAGAAACTAACGACAATAACAACATGATTAAGGGAAATAAATATTCAATATTTTATTTTATAAGGAAAGAAAATATTTAACATTAAAAATTACCATCCAATAACAAAACAGTATTATTATTAATTTTATCTGTGTTGCAGTCTGTTTTTTAATGATTGTAGGTGACAATCTTCAAAAGTCGTCAATTTTGTAATTTTTGGCGTCTCCAGTATACTCAGCTCAATGATACAGTATAACACTTGCAAAGTCTCCTTTGCCTTTTGTAGAGCCTGAAAAAAAAAAGATTTTACGATTATTATTTTAGCAAGATTTTGACGACCGAATGGCTCAGTTGGTAACATGGCGTGCTAAACCACAGGTCGCGGGTTCGAATTCCACCTGGGTCATGGGTGTTAACATATGTATTATTTGTATTTCTATAATAGAAATCTTAAATATATAAAATTACTTAAATTTATAAAAATATTACATATATTTCCATTGTCTAGTATATGTAACACTACTTATACACAAGTCTTTAAGGCATCTCAGGACTAGGCTAACGTGCTGTGATAAGTCCACAGATATATGGTATACAACCCAGTTGTTTGTTTTAGGCACGTATCCATATATGTATATGTATACCATAACTTCTTAAGCGCAATTTCTTACCGCGCTGCTGCCACCGTCGGTGTTTCCGAACCGGTACGATATGCGGTTCATCAAGAAAAGAGCTTACTCCCATCTTAAAGGACGGCAACGCGCCTGCATAACCTGGTCATACGGATATCTATGGGCGACTCGTTTGTCCCTTATCCTATATAAAAAAAATGGAAGTCAAAGCTAGATAGAATCAAATATTGGCAAGTTATTACAATCAAATAATGATTTAAATTTATCAAACAAAAAGTGTTTAATATCTTCGCGTAATTCATATACATGATAGTACATTTCCAAGAAATAGCCAAGGCGATGTCCGTTTAAAAAATATTGTGTATTGAGGCAATAAAATCATGAAGTGAGGTGATCGCGTGTTCACATGTAGCTCTCTAGCGGCAGCTTCTTTAACCTCAAGCGCGGTGCGCCTTTATGCAATAGTTTTCAAATTTCAATTAAAGAACGTCTGAGTTATTTGATTGTTTTTCGTTCGTTTTCGCCCGTGAACAGCGATGTCGTATTCCAATCAGGAATATTTTAATACGTCGATGTGTTTTGGAAGATCTGCCTGTAAGAATGCAGAAGCGCGCAGGGCTTACGAGGACCTTCATGCTGCTCCAATGAACGTGGCGCTGCCGACGGTGAAGGCATTCCAACGTCAGTATGCGTATGTACAATATCGGCAGTGTGCACAGCCGCGACTTACATTTAGCTGATGCAGGAAGACGACGGCATCGAAGAGCGAGTCTTGGGGATGTTTGGAGAAGATCCTACACGAAGTACGCGCTCGGTGGGACATGAAACTGTCTTTACCCCACGCACGTTTGGAGAGTGTTAAAAGAGGATGGCCAGCATCCGTATCACTATTGTAGAGTACAATGTCTTCCGCCATATGACTAAAAGTAGAACGGCTTTTAGCAGGCGCGTCTTAGATAAGGCCTGAGTAGACCAAGACTTTGACTTAATACTTCCCGAGTCGCGTACTATTCACTGACGGGTGCTCTTTCGTAAGAAAGCCCACAATGAACACACAATGTGGTCGGCTATCCACGCCCATGCTATGAAAGCCAGTGCTACGCTCGAAATATTACACGTCGTAGTGAAGTGTGTAGAATTAGAGACACGGGAATATTGAGCAGCACTTTCGCAAAGTATATGTTACGATTAACTAAATTAGTACAAAAGTGAAAAGTTTTATGCAATAACATTGTAAATACATGCATGCAACAATTTGTGCGCGATTTACGTAAAATGCAATCCGCCGATAGGACCACGTGACCAGTCCATGAAACGTACCTGGGTAAAACACCTTCTATTATTTATAATCTTATAGTGAAATTAACAGTTACAATTTTTTTTATTGAACAGTAGTACTAGATTAGATTTTTTTATGATATCGGGGCGAACGAGCAGGTGAATATTGACTACCCCCGCACATAGACAGTTGCACAACTGGGCCTCTTACAGACGCGTTGCCGGCCTAGAAGGTGTAGGTATGCCCTTTTCTTGAAGACCTCTAAGCCGTATCGGATCGGAAATATAGCTGGTTCCACAGTACAGTTTTGCGCGGTAGAATGTGGCAACTAAGCCGCAATGTGGACTTATGGACACCAATGTGATGGGCGTGGAACTTAGACTTCTGACGCGATGTCCGAAGCTGCTGGTATTAAGCCGAACAATTCGTCGAAACACTCCCCTTAGAAAATAGGTAAAAGACGCACAGTGAACCGACATCTCTTCGTAGGACCAAAGAATCGAGCCGTCCGGAAATAACTTGGTCGTCAGCGATTTGAGTCACTCTACATACATACGCATACATACTCCATATACAATACGGTCAAATGAAATGACCTGATATTGAGGGGCTCCCGCCCACAGGTGGGAGCAGTACTCCATATGCGGTCGGACCTGGGCTGTGTTAAGTAGCAGCCGATGGGCTGGATTAAAGTACTCATTCGTCCTATCGAGCACACCTGGCTTCTTTGAGATTACATTAGGTTTAGTTTCCATATGACCGCGACTCTGAAGGGTATTCCGGTGCTAGCTGAGGTCGATAGGTAGATGTATTGAAACCGAGGAGATACGACAAAGGGTGACTTTTTACCGGTAAACGCGCAAACTTGCGTCTTATGGAGGTTTAATTACACTAAATTGAGGCGGCCCCATTCCGAAACTTTGAATAACAAATCCTCGACTTCAGACACCAGCTTATTGAATGAATATGAATGAATGAATATAGCTTTATTTAGGTATAAATTACACTGTTATACAGACTTTGTAAACACAATAACAATATATTCCTCACCTAAATTAAAATGATGAGCACAATACAAAATAAAAGGGTACTAGTGTAGGCACCTACTATAAAAGAGCTTTTTTGTAATATATACAACATTTAATAAACACTGTGTAAGACCACAATACTGGTATTACGTGGTATACTCGTTGAGGTGTTCCCTAGAAATATTGGCCCGGCCAGTGTAAAAGGATCCCTAGTGAGTCATCTGTAGTAATAGTCAATTGCGTAACAATAAAGGCCACTAGTTTGTAGCATGTCCTTGATATGTACAAGAAACAGCGTAGGAGACGGAACACAGCCTTTGGGAACAACAGCGATGAATGAATTAAATTTATATATTTTCCCCTATATAATATAATTTCCCCGGAAACCCATATGAAGAAAGCTTCAAAAGGAGCGCTTTGTGCCAAACCCGATCAAAAGGACTTCGCTACATCCAGACTAACCGCCAATGTACTCTCTCGGTTTCAACTGCCTCCGCCTATCGTGTGTGTGTGTGTGTGTGTTAAGGAAAATAGAACATCAGCAGCTGAACGTCCGCGGCGAAAACCGTATTGCGGGCGCTAATTAAGAATTGATGTTCAGAGCATCAATTCACCTGAATTGTTACGATTCTGCTCACGCCCTTAGCAGGATCAATAGGGTTTTAGTTACATATCGTATATATTATTAGCATATTGTTAAACGCTAGATTTTTACACATTTCATTCTGTAGTTTATTTCATTCAACTTGATAAAATCAAGTATTGACCAATTATTATCGACTAAAATCAAAATATTGATTAGTATCGACATAACAATTCTTTTAACAGTAAGCTCATTTCTGTACATGTACTACACAGCTGATTGTCATATGCCAGGTTCATGCCACCTAGTGTAGGTTCGTGACGTGATCAGCTAAAAACGAATGTCGTAGTTAATATATAATTTTTTGTAGTCGAACGTAGTGTAAAGGTAATGCACTTTTACAAATAACAACTGAATATCGATTCTGATCATTGTCAGGAACAACAGGGTTTATATATTTTTTCTTTGGACAATAATTTTGTTCAATAATCTTACTTGCTTGCTTAAAAGTTTCACTTAGTAAAAACTATTGTAATTTGATAAAAACTTACCGTAACAGCTTTTTCTTTTATGTCGGGTTGTGACGACATCAGTTTTTTCATCTGATTCATCTCCTGTGGAGTATATCCAACAACCTGAGACAAGACTTCACTTGTGAAATCAACATCTATACTTCCACTGCCATCGACAATTGTACATCTTAAGCTCCACCCATCTTTCCCCACAGACAATTTCGATAACAACCTCATTATCTGCCCCTTAACTTTAAACACTTTCCCAAATTTATTTGCTTCAGCCAAGTCATTAATTTGTTTGATGTATACAAAAGGTTCAGTGTGAAAAGTGACTGGACCTTGGGGCTCATAATTATACATTTCTTGTTCTCTCGCATCGAAGTCTGCTTCCAATTCCCTCAAATAGTCATCTTCGTCCTGGAATAAGTCAGCATCGTTTGGATAATCTTCAACCATATTTACTGTTTCAATATGAGTTGTTTTCAATCTTTTTTCTGGTTTTGGGTTCTCATCAGCCATTGATCGCTTAGCAGGATGCTCATTGAGTTGTGCCTCAATTTCTTCTAGTTGGTTGAAGTCTATATCGTCTTCGGCAAAATTAGCCACTTGAGCACAGTCTGTTGAAATTGGTCGAGACGTATGGTTTATTATTGCAGAAATTGTGGCTTCGTTATGTTTTGGTATTTGTGTATGAGTTTTTGGGATATCGTTATTTCTTTCTATATCTATTGCATCGCTGTCTCCATCTGAAAATAATAAATGTTCACTGAATTCAATAATCGTTTTCAGCTCGTAGAAACGTACCCTTAGGCACCACCCTTAGAAACGCACCCTTAGGGCTCGAAGGTCACAAACATCTTTCTCAGGGAGCAACCTGCACCTTAAAAAGTAAAATTTTATACTTATTTGTAGCATTTGAGAATTCGTGAACAGTGAGCGAGTGAGTAATCTTTCGCTTTTTCATGATCATAGGGGTTAAAATATGAAATTGCCGTTGTCATGTAATGGGCACTCCGAAGAGGTGCTTAGGTATTGCTAATGAACGCACTGTGCGATTAAAATTTAAACGCTTTCGTGACGGAAACTTAAGATTTGCAGAAGTACCACATGGAAGATCGCCCACACAGGTGAATAACAATGAATTGAAAGAGATGATGGAAGTCGATCCTAGCCATAGTTTCTCATATATCTGTAAGGTCTAACATAACCTACCACAGACCCCTAGATACTTCCATATCACCTAGATACTTGATATTATGTATCAAGTGAGTTATTTAGGCTTAAACAAAGGAAAGAATATAAAAATTGAAAATTATTGATAGTAATTTGTATCAATAACAAAATAAACATAGTATGAGTAATCCATCTGCTTTTGCCTAATATTGTAATGAAAAAAAAAAAGTACCTTCAGGCCTGTTATCCCCGAAGAGGTAGTCAGAGGTGTGCTAGTACATCCACAACTCGTAAGTCCAGTAGATATACTAACACACCCATGATTAGCCAAGGTACAGAGGCCCAAAATGTCATAGGTATCAAGTCTATAGCCACTTCAGGCACATTCCAATCCCGGACAATGTAATGCGTGCTCAGAATAGTCTGAGAAACATTTAATAACAGTTGCCCGACCTGGGGATCGAACCCAGGACCCCACGCGGCTAACGTTATTAACGGGCGACACCGGCACCGTTACACCACAGAGGCGAGAGATATTTTTTTTAAACTTGTTTATTATTCTATATCGCTTAATTGAAGACCTTACCTTGTACCATTATAGTTCCAAACTTAGATGATAAAAGTCCTGCCAGTGAATTTGTTTCCATAATCTCTTGGACTTCGCCGCCGAGCATCTCTACAGCTGTCTCCGTCAGAAGAATTATACCTCGTCGGCATTCTACTGGACCTAGACAGACATAGAAATATATACATTATATACTTACAATAAACTTTAACATACTTACGGTATTGCAAACAAACTGACTGGCAACTCCGTCATGCGACAAGAATACTCCTAAAGAATTAAGAAGTAAACAGCCCTCATAAGGAAAATGATTCTGAAGTAAAGTGAGTATGGTGTAGTCTTACGCTGGTGTTGCCTGCACTTATTTGCTCTATCGATAATTTTACTTACCGCGTCACATGTTTTCATAACGCGCGTCTAACGATTTCATAAGGAATAAGAAGTAATCTACAAAATAGTTGACAATAGCATCGAGAAATAAATCACTTCTCGTTTTTTTATTTATAAATTTTCGGATTATTTAGTATTTTAAGTTACTTCTTTTAAATTTCATGATTCTAGGTCAACTGAAAGTACCTTATTGGTTTTGGCTTTCGTGTGATCTTCAAAATAAAAAAAAAATATGATTCTTTCTATACTTTAGGAGATATTAAAATGAATCCGACTTCATTCTGCCAAGCCTGAGCAAGTAGTCCAAACAGGCATACAGACAGAGACACAAACAAGTGATCCTAGGGTATGGTAAAAATGACAATCACAACAAGGCCTTAAACTTAAACTTGAAATGATCACAATTAAAAAAAAATCACCAAGGTTATGGTGCAACATATTTAAATTATTTACAACTAAAACATACCTTTTATCATCATCTTAGAGCCAGGAGTTATGTCACAACTTAAATTTCTCATTGGCTTATATTCAATGCCACATATTTCCTGTTTTCCATCAGTCATGTATAACTTTATCATCCTGAAAATATTAATTAATACCTTAAAGTTAGCGATGGCTACCAAAAGCATGATCAAAAACAATATTCAATTGTAAAAATGCATAATCATCATCGATAGTAAATAAACACTAAGTCACTACCATATTAATGTGACCAAGAAGTTGTAATATATAAAATGTCCGATAGTCTTAGTGGGTATTGATTTTATTATTATTGGAAATTGGTTTGCTATGTTATTGTTTAATACAGTGATTGCACCATATTGGAAAAGTTCATGACTCAGAGTCTACTAGAGGTCATGAACTCGTCATATGACAATCAGCTGTAGCACAGTAGTTGTACATAAAACATTAAAATTGTATTGGAAAATCTCAATATTGCAGAGTAACCTAGGTTTGAGTTAGTTAAAGGGTTTGACAGTTCAGCCACATAACAATGTCATGACTCCAAGTTCTTTTGATTTCTTCTTATGTAATAGCAAATTTAATAATATGTATGTAATATACGAATGATGTGTTCATTGGTAAAGATTTAATTACCTGTGATTAGGAACTTTTTCTTCAAACTTTGTTGTAGCTTCAACATTTTCCATGTTAACTTTCTTTAATTTTAAATACTGCTGGTATGCCGGAGTACCTTTATACAAGTTTTTTTTTAACTCATTGACCTCCTATGACAAAATTATTTTAGTCCCAATATTTTAGTGGGTGTATTTAATAAGAGGTAGTGCCATGCTGTATTGCAGTGGAATTGGGCTGGTATGATTGGGGAGGGGGAGTGAAAAACAGGGTAACGCATTGTCATAGTAATTATGCTAATGGTTATGGGCATTGGTATTTGTGAAAAGGCTCCAATTGCTGTTTTGCCCCCTCCCCCTATACTATAGAAAAAGACCTGCAAAACGACAACATCAACGGAATGTTGTGAAATTAGTATCTTCATTTTAAAATTATGTTTTCTCTCCATTCTACATTAGTCACATCATGTCATCAGACCTCACTGGAACACACAACCCTCCCCATTCCCCTCTTGACTCTCCACACACTCACTCACTGTTGCATCAGCACTGTACAGAGTTCCAACTTGACAACAATGATGTTGTGTCTATAGATGTTGTATACAGTACAATTATAACTATAACATCACCATCATCATGTTTAAGAAGATAATGGTTAGTTCATGAATAATATCTTATATATAGACATATAAAATTATATTTTGTAACAGTAATGGTATCATGGTCCTCTGGTGAACAATACTTTCAATAAACACCAGTGTTAGATACCTTGTGCCACTCAAATCCCTTCTAGACCAGCACTGTAGGGAGACTGTTTTCTCACCTGGTGACTAGTGGATTCAGTCACAATAAATGCAGTCTTTATTCTAAAACAATACTAGAAAAACTTTCTATAGATATACTAGGTGTCTCTTTGTAAAATTTTGTAGTGAAATCTTTACGTATTAAATCATAAGTTCACTAAAGTGGCAATGAGCTGGTCACACAATCATTTATATGTAATACAGAATAACATGTGTGTAAAACATGAAGAAAATATACCAATATCAATGGTAGAATTAATCTGCAGTATAAAATTTCCATTCAAAACACATTTTTGTTGATTTTTTATATTTTCTGGTAATGATCCCGGGCATATATCTTTTAAATTATTCAAAAGCCATTGTTCCTTTGCCAAGTTTTGCAATTCTTTTTCATTATAGGTATTGTTTACTTCCGTTATATACTCGACGCATCTAAAACAAGTAGCAAGTATAGTAACACCAAAGTTTGACCTTACACTGAATCTACGGAATTAATAACGAGATTACCCTGCAAGCCATTCTTCATCAACAAACATATAATTAGCAGACAAATGATCGCGTACAGAATCAATCAAACTTTGCTGCATGATTATATAATGATAACTAGGGATTGGATATAACATAAATCATATACTATCTCTAAACAAGTTATCTTCTCTCCGGTGGTAAGAAATTATCTCAACTTTAAATATAATTGTAGTGAGTACATTATTATTATATTCAGTCAAGAGAAAATAGATAGTAGAAAACTAGAAAATATATTGAAAAACATCAACACTTATATCAATGGATTTTAAATTGACAAATGACAATTGACAAGTAACAATTGTCAATCATAATTAGTTTTTAGATGATACTGTCAAATACAAAAGCACATTAGGCCTTATTTAGCAAATAGACACTAGCATAATATTTTTTTATATCGCCTAGTGTTTTATGCAAAATATTTTGAAAGTGATCACCTTTATTTTTCTAACAATATTTCAATAAGTTTATAGCTCGTTTAGGTTTTAAGCCTCCGTAATCAAAGATAGTCAAGATAAATTTCACGAAATAAGTGAAAATCAAATTGATGAAAATCAAACTTAAAATTATCGTTTGTTTTACAATGTTTCATGTGTTACTGGAAGTTCACCTAAAAATGCTTACAGTTAAAAAAATATATTTACAGCTTTCAAGTGGCAACACTTTTATTTGTGAGTGAGTGCAAAAGGAGTTCGCGGATCTATCATCTCCCTCGTAAATCTTGGGCATAGGCCGATTGACAACAAAGTGATTTCGTTCGGAACATTGTTATTTTAAATAATTTCATGTAGAATTGTGTTGTGAACGGAAAGCCTGTTTCTGATATTATTATAGTGGAGGAAAAAATATGAAGAGACGAAATGCCGAATCTGGCAAGATGCGGCGCCCCTTGAAGCGCACAAAAATCACCGAAGGAATGTATGGAAAGTGAGTGAAAACAGATTTACTGTATAAATATTAAACTTACATACTTTGTGATTAAAAAATTGTAGAAATTACAAATAGATTCTACTAGAAGGTATGAAATGTTTCATAAATTTAAAATAAATGTGGGCAGGATATACCATCTGGCGATCCTTGCTGACAAAAGTCCTACTTCACGAAAAACAAAAGCAAAAAAAACATTCCACATGTGTTCGGTGCTTGCTATCTAATTAGTGTACCATATTATTTTTTTTTTACATTTCTATATTGTTAGTACTGTAACAATACCTAGATGAAACGAATTTATTATAATAAAAAATATGCAAACTTTGAGTACCTACCTACAATTTTGTCACAATAATAATGGCTCTAAAATAGCTACAAGTATATGACATAATAAAAATATATATGGGATATGATAAAGAAAAGATGTTTTTCCTTACCATATCCCATGTTTTTTTATAATTCTAGTTAGAACCATAAGAAATCTATTGCGTGGAAGAATAATGTTAGTGGTGATTTGAGCAGTATGATTACACTAGTTTATACAAAAATATTTATATCATCATCATCATCATCATCAATATTAACACCCATATTGTAGTTTAGACACTCAAAAATAATTTATAAGCTTACATTGAATAAGAGTATATGATTGATTTAGTTGTATTTTCTACATCAATCAGGAGTAAGAGCCAAATTCAACAGTGCTATTTACACATTCTTTACTTCTTGGCAGAACTTTTATTTCATATTTATATTATTAGTTATGGGCCTGGCAGATTTTGTTCTGTCGGTCACTTGTCTGGCTATGCTAAGTGCATAGCCAGACAACATAAAGGCCGCAGGACAGCTATGCCTCCTACCATGTCCAACTGTGTTCTTTGATCATCCATTGAAACATACCCACAAAGTTTATAATTAAATCAGTGTGATGTTTTTATAGTTGTTTTTGAAAATTTCATCAAAAGATATGGAATTTATTACACAAATCTTTAATTAGATTGTTTTGTTTGTTTATCCTTCCGGAATATATTTTCTAGATAATAATGAAAACCTCATCAAATGTGTGGTTCAGAAGAAGAAAGCTTAAAATTTGATAGAGCGCAGTCTGAGTAAAAAAAGTCATTCTTTTTTCAAACTATGTGATACCATAATATTTAGTAGGATTGATAAATATAATATGGAAATCGGAGGTATTTCTTAAAGTGATAAGTAGAAAGTAATATTTGGAACCATTGAAATAATTCTCAATTAGTTGCTGGTGGATGTGTTCAGCACGGTTATAGATTGTGACTTGTCAACTTGTTGTTGGTCTCTCTCAGGTCTCATCTATGTCCAACAGTGGACATGTTCCAGCTGCTTATGATCATCATCTTAATGTAAATGTACCCCCATTATATATTTCATAAAACATTTTTATGTCATATTCTTTATTTATACTCAAATTAAAGTTTATCTAGTGTAACAAATATAATAAAATGAATGAGATAAGAGTGCTACAAATGAATCAATTGGTAAGTAAAATATATTGAGCTCAAAGTAACACTAATAAACTTTTTATCTAATTGATATATAGTATATTAAAGTAATCATATTTTCTTTGCAGAGTTGTATGCATAGAATAGAAAATAATGTAATACTAGTGATATGCCCCAGCTCTGCACATAATTATTAGTATACTAACAAATAATACACTAAAACCTTCCATGGGATACACTATAAATGGCTAGTCATTGGTGAAAATTACACGAAAATTTGTACAGTAGGTAGATATTGGGGACTATTTTATAATATGCATAGATATGGCACTCTGTTCACACGCCTTAATGGGAAATAAGGAACTGACATGAGGATTTGTTGTTGTTATATAGTAAAATGTAGGTTAAAGATTATAATTATTTTGTGATCCACTATCACAAAGCAAGTAGCAAGAGTCAGAGTAAGCAGGAAGGAGTTTGCTGTTTTGACACCAATCATAGATCAATAGAATGAAAATGAAAAATGTTGTAGCTTTTTCATTACTGACCAAGTAGTGATAAAAATATATCTATTCACCATTATTTAACATAACACAATCCATCCAACTACCTACACTAAATTAAGTCAATTTCTGTTAGATAGTTTTGACCATGTGAAAATAAAAATCAATGGAAGAGATACAACTTTGATCTTTATTTTAAGGAAGTATGAAAATTATAAAAAAATCTGCTCGTCATCACTAAAAAAAAATTACTAATTTTAAAGCATTTTTCAGTTAAATTTGATGTGATAATTTTTGAATAGCTATAGTTGTCACAGGTTATGAGATTTCCCCACCATGGTTCAAGCTTTGTCGTGGCGGCGGGGCTCAGGAGCCTGGGGCGAACCCATGTGAAGCCAATTGAACCCACGGGGATGGTCTTTGCACCCCTCTTATAAGGAGAGGGGGCTTAAGAGCGGATGGAGGATCGCTCTTGGCACCCCTTGTAAGAGGAGGGGTCAAAACGGCCATATAGGGAGGCGCTTTTGCGCATGGGGCAAGAGGTGAGGATGGGTACCTCATCCTATTGCACTGTCCCAAAATTGGTGGGGTTCTCCTATAGTGCGGGATAACCCCAACTGTGGAGGTGGAGTCGCTCCCTTAGGGGGCTGACTAGCCGTCGAGTTGCCCTGATGATTTGTTGTTCTGGGACACCACATCAAAGCCGCCTTTGATGAGGTGACTGATGGCACTCGCGGTGGATTTTGTGGGTATTCCGTACTATAATGTGCCTCGCGACCCACACACCACCTTACCCCACCCAGGGCCAGTGAAGGCGCGTAAATGCGTTTCCCAGCGTCAACAAAAAAGAAATGAAAAAGATGTAAGAACATTATAATTTTCTGTTTACAATTAAATAGTACCTATTAAGAAGTGAATATATTTACCTTATTTTTTTTTCAGTTCCATGTGCTACCTGAAATTTGTCATGCTTTGGGCAACAGTGGTTATGGCAGACAACATGCTGGAGTTCAGATTTGAATTTCTTTGGCCTTTCTGGATGATGCTAAGATCAGTTTATGACTCATTTAAATACCATGGCCTGGTGAGAATTTTGTTACAATACTTTAGAAATTATTCCTATATCTTCTCTAATGATATAAAAATCAAATTCATTGCATTTTCCGTGCAACACTAATGTTTAAAATTCCATTAACCTGCTTTCTTTTATGCTAAATAACTAACCTTCCTTAGATTAATAATTTACTTCCACCTACTCCATGAAATACAACAGTATAGCTGTTACTTCCTGGCAGTATCATGTGAACGAGTGGTACATTCCGGGTGGTGTCAGCCCAATTCTGCCGCGATACAGCATCACAGTCTGACTCCTTGCTCATATATGTTATCGCAACTGATATTATTTTGATTATAGCTTTTGATTGGCTAACGATATTTGGATTGTTTATTTTTATATTCAAGCTTAATTTCCATAATGAATTTGGTGAAATTAATTTATTTTATAATTTAATCTTTTGCAGGCATTCTCAGTGTTTTTCATATGTATAGCTATGACGTCAGATATGATATGTTTTTTCTTCATACCTGTACAATACATATTTTTTGCCGCTAGCACATATGTGTGGGTGCAATATGTATGGTACACTTGTGAGTATATTTTAATATCTTTATTCTTAATATTCATTTAAGACGACCAGATTCATAAAGGTGTTTGGAGAAAGTTGTCAAGATTATCGAATTGTTGGAAAAACAACGGAAAGAATTATTGTGGATTTTGGAAAACGTTTACACCGTTTTATTGTATAGGGGACAAACACCTAATCAAGATTTTTGGCGACTGCCGACGCCCATAGACAACCGAATTAGTGTCATGCAGTTGCCTTGCCCGCTTTACTCACCTCCAATGGGCCATCGACTGCTCACAAACCGCACTTAACTCATCATAATTATCGCTTTATGGTGATTTCATGTGCCTGAGAGGTATCTCCCCGCTCGTGCCGGCCCACTTCTGCTGCTATGGAGTATGGCACTACCTCTTGGCTCTTACTAAATGAAAAAAAAAAATGTGTCAGATAAAATCTGTATAGATCTATCTAAGTATGGAAGAGCAATGTACGCAAGAGTGGTATCAATTATGTTTCGTTTCTCATTGACCAAAGACTGAGAGAACAGTAAGGTAGGAAACAGGCAATGGCGTAGCAAAAGGGTAAGTCGCCAAAATGACACGTGCCCCGTCCTGTTGGGGCCCCCTGGGAACAGTGCACAGCGTGACACTCCTACGATATTCTTCACCCTATTAGGGGACAGAGGGGCCCTATTAGGGGACAGAGGGGCCCTAATCGATGGAATTTAGCGGGTACCGATCGATACAGTTACCCCACTGCACACAGCTTGTGTAGGCATAGTCTACATACAAAAATGTATATTGTGTCGTTTGTTAAAAAATCTTTTATATTGAATTATATGTATGAAAGAGAATGTTCGAAAGGACAGCTAATGCCTCAAATTTTAGAATCGATATAGATCTAAAATGTGCATTAACATTCTAGAATACAAAATTATGATTTTTTTTTATTAAATTTTAATACCTGTTATGGTGTTATCTTGATTTTGGTAGGTGCCTTAGTGCTTTAAATAGTTCAGTAATTTTGCCTCTGTTCATCGACTTTTGGCGTTAACTGTACATCATTATCTTCATCTCGTTCTTGTCTTGCTATAATGTGGTGTATGTGACTCGACATTCCCCTTATGTTCTGTTGTGTCGTGTGCAGTCGCGGATCGCGGCGTGTGCCTGCCGACGGTGGCGCTGTGCTGCCTCGTGGTGTACGCGGAGGGCGCGGTGCGGGGCCGGGTGGGCGGTCCGGTGGAGCTGTGGCGCCCTCTGGCGGCGCACTGCGTCGGCTACCCCGCGCTCTCGCTCGGCTTCGGCGTCAAGGCGAGTCCTTATTACCTTAGTATCGCGCAGCTTTAACTGATATGTTGATGCAACATCAAAATTAGAGTATCTATTACCGGACAGCTGTGAGACCAGCCTTAGTTTCTATATGAATCTTTCGTGACGTGGCGACGGTCAAATTATTTTAGTCTATCTGACGTCGGTCAAACTCGACTGTTGGATAAAAGGTGCTGAGGGGGGCGAAGTAACGCGTCCTTTACTAAGTTTGGAATGATTTTGCTGTTAAAAAGACGGAGGGTACAAAGCGCCTACTAAATAAGTGAATCAATAAAATAAAAAAATGCTTTATTTCGTTCTTAATAACAGTATTACGATTATTAAACATTAGACTTAAATCTAGGAATCACAAAATAGGCGGTCCTACCGCTTTACGGTCTCTTCCAGACAACCATGGACAAGTGAAGCGTTCGTAGCTTGAGCGAGCGGCTATTATACACGACAAATCCTTTCGCTTGTCGGAGTAAATCCATTAAAAGTCGATTAACCTTATCGTTATTATGTACTTATTCAAATTACTGAATACTGACTCATAAAAATGTAATCATCTGTTATTAATGTGTGATTACTATTATTTAATGAGTCATTCATTTCAGGCGTACGTCGGTCAGAGGTTGAGACTACGGCGGCAGCGCCAAGTGAGAGCAGAGAATGAGTTTTATTTTCAACTCATGAGAGACGCGCTGCCAGAGAGCGCGTTGGAGCAGGTGAGCAAACCAAACCAGGGGCCATGTTGATAACCTCGCCCTAGGATCTTACTTACTTCCTTCGCCGCTACAACTATCTTCCGCAACAGTGTTCTTTCATTTAGTGTGGTTCCTCGAGTGCGATCTTTGCCATTCGGTGTATCGTCCCATTTTTCTCAGATCTTCATTCACACTGTCCAACCACAGGCTGTAAATTGTACCTGATAATAGATATAAGTATCCAATGGAATAGTAATAGTAAAGTCGACCGAAGCGAATTCGGCCACGGCGGCCATCTCTATCACGGATACAAACCAATTGGGACATTATACTTCACAAGTGTGCTCAGGCAAATATGCACCCCCTGCAGACGGCAACTGAACGGAGAGATAACAGGCGCAGTACCGACTGCTTAACGTGGAATCCGAGGCACCGCCAAATTTAAGACTGTTATTTGAAATTGAAATATCCCAATAACACTTTGGTCCGACCTGGCACTCGAATCCAGGGCCTCACGACTGTGGTGTAACATGCCCCGATACATGGCGATTTAAAATTAATTCATGCCGACTCTATTATACGTGACGATCGGCCGGTTTTCCACCCCTGCTTCATACGGACAGATTGAATGTAAGAACATATATGAGTGTAAGAATATATATGAGTGTAAGAATATATATGAGTGTAAGAATATATATGAGTGTAAGAATATATATGAGTGTAAGAATATATATGAGTGTAAGAACATATATGAGTGTAAGAATATATATGAGTGTAAGAATATATGCTCATCTGCTCTTAGGGTGTATCGGGAATTATTTGTTGTCGCTATTATTTTTTTACAAACATCAAATAGTGTTGATTACGTGTGCTATCTTCTTAGTATTTTCATAAAATCTGCACACATGTTAACGCTTTTCTTTTTCTTTTTTATATACATTCATTCACATTATATTAAAAACATTTATACAATAGTATTTGTAAAACCTTCTCTTTTGTGATTGTGAACTGACAGTGATTAATATTAATAAACGACAGCGTATTGTCCTCTAAAATTCCGCCCGTCCACCGTCTAGGACAGTAACATTTTAGTAGCTTAATTACTGTGATTATAAAATAAACTAGAAAATTGAATATGAAAACCCCGACTGCTGTTCCTATGTCGCATATGTTGTCAATACAAACGTAACACTAATACGTTATAACCTTCCAGCAATTTGGGCTGTAAGGGGTTACAAAGTAATAGTTCAAACATATATACACTCCATAAACGTAATAATTTTGGTTTAAAATAACTGTAAATAATAAAACGTTAATAAATTGCAAACGTTTACGTAGAATCAGAACGCTAAAGAAGAGCGCTCATCTGTGGCGAGCGGAGTCGGAGAGGGCGGTGATGTCGGTGACGGGGGAGGGGGTGAGTTCCCGGAGACAAAACACATGAACGGCTCCGTGCGGCGCCGCTGCGTGCGCGACCACAACGGCGCGTGTGGCACTGACGAGCACATTAATGTTAAGGTAAGGCGCGTGAGGTCTGCTAGGCGTGGTTTAATCACAGCTTAGATCTTTATCTAATCTCTGCCTAGTGCTGCGTTGCGGACGCGGTCCGTATACTCATCGCAATGCGCGCGCAGCGAATACGAAACGGGTGTGCAAATACTTCATTCTAAATTAGTTTCTAAGTCGATTCTTTAGCTAGTCCTTAATAACTATTGGGAACAGTCTCTCCTGGACCGTCGCCTGACGTATCTTATAGTAACCGATGAAGCTGCACTGCACACTTCCGTCAGCATAGAGCAGTAAAAAAAAAGAGAAAAAAAAATACATGTATCTGAACAGCGGCATTGCGTAACAGGGTTATGAAAAGTTTAATGATAAGGGATAGTAAAGCTTTCAAAGGCAAAGTATCAATGTGTATTTGACTGTAGTTAATAAAAGGAACATTTCGTTTGCAGTTAGATAAGTTGGAGAAGCACTTGGCTCACCAGACAGCGGCGAGGGAGAGGGACAAGTCCGCGCCGGGACAGAACTACGTCGCGAGAGGTGCTAATGGACAGGTACATACTTGCTAACGTAGAATAATTTGTAACGCTAACAACATAAAAAAGTATACTGGCGTCCAAGCCGAATTTCGGCCATGGCGGCCATCTCTATAGAGACTAGTCAAATGCACAGAACGTAATATAATACTAAGTAGTGTGTACTCCCTGTTCTCTCATTCTCCTATTCTGATGAGACGGCAATCCGACCCGACCGGAGAGATGCACCTGTTTATGCACCTGCATAACCGACAGCTTAGCTTGCTCTTCCAGGCACAGGTTGTAGCATCGCCACTTTCCTGACTTTATTAGACTTTTGACTGTTATTAGAAATTGAAAAATCCAAATAACTCAAGACTGTAGTTGAACACCACTACACCGCGAGGCATAATATATAAAATAATTTTATACTATGAGACACTTTAATTAAAAAAAAATGATATATTTCCTGTATAGAAACTTCTAATACTAATTTTACACGCACTTATGAAGTTAGGCCAGAGCTTAGATCGGTCTTGCAATTAACTTTATAGGAGAGTACTTATATAAAGTAGGTTCTATCTAAGCACTAGTTTGTCATCACTGAGCCAGCAGAGTCACTTACTCTTTTAGCTCAGAAACTCAAGGGGGCTCATAGCTTCCATCACTAGAGGACGTCGTTGATCTTCATTCTCGACGGTTTATTGTCAGCGAGCTTGCTCAAAAACGCTTAAATATATGTGGTCTTAATAGGAATAATACTAGATTAAAATACACAAATAATATTATTAATAAAAGCTAATTACAACAGGGCAGCACGAACGCGAACGCAAGCACGTCAGCGAGCCCGCACGCGAGTGCGTCACACAGTAACGGCGCGCCCTGCGGCCCGGGTACGCAGCCAGATGACACCCGGCACGAAAGTAAAGGTACAAATAAATTTATATTTTTTTATTACACACACTAATTACTTTTCATTTTCTTCCTTACTCTTCACTCGAAACTCTTTAGTTTCCTTCCCGATCCTCGGCTCTCCTTTTGGTAGTAATGCTAATAGTTTTAATTTCATATTAACCAGTAAATATCACAAAAATGTATTAATTATTTTATTATAAATATACTTCGTATTTAGAAAGATAAAACTAGGAAGTAGTTCCTAGTTCATGTTTATCGTCTGGTTTCGTTCATATATTATTGATGTTGGTTGCTATGTCATACACTTACGGGCAGGCTCTGGATTTCCAAGAAACCAGACAGTGTGTCACGTTACGTGTTATTTAAAACGATTACTCAATAATTTATGACTTTCCCTCGTATAAATACCTCAAATATAATCTTCCTTTAAAGAAAGGAGCGGATGTCTAGAGCAGAGTGTCTACTAAATTAGTAAAAATAGTTTACGGTATAAGTATCGTTAGAGAATTAAGTTTTCTAGAAATAATGTACACACGAGTAGACGGAGCTTTTTGATGCCCATAGACATCCGCATAATCTTTTTGTTGCAAGGAGCACCTTTCGTCCACTCCTCTGTTGGACCACCGGGTACAGACAGACCGCATGGGACGCGATAGCACAGCTGTCACTTTACGGGAGTATCAAACTCGAAAGGTACCCCCTGCAACGTGTCGGCCCAATTCAGCTCTAACGCAGCATGCTACCGCTATAGTAGATGCGGAGAGTAATAATACAATTGAATATTTCCAGGTGCAGGGAAGTCGTCAAAGTATGAAAAGAAGGAGGCTTATTGTGTAAGAGAAGAGAAGAAACGACACAAAAATAGAGATAAGGACAAGGAGAGCGATAGTAATAAGTGTACAGAACAAAGTGAGTATCGGTTATTGATGTCTTAAGTTTAAGCGAATGTTAATCATTGCAATAAAACTACTTTGTCCAACTCGTGATCATGGTTGCTGTAAACCTTCTGAAGCAGACCGTCCAACCAGTGACAACTGGTTGGACGGTTTCGGGCTAGTTAAATAATTAAATAAACCGCGGCAAAATCCGTAAAAGTAAAGTAATTGTATTTTTATAACATATTTTTTGTTTTTTTTTTGTTTTTTTTTTATTCAATAAAGTTAAGCATATAACAAATAAGTATTGTACTTATTATCTTACATACTATTGCCATCGGCACACAATTTACATTTATTTTGTAATTATTTTAGATAAGGATATTTTAATTAAAGAAGTAGAAAGTACAAAAGAAAATGTAAAAAGTAATAAAGATGTAAATAACTACAAAGAAAAAGAAAGAGAAAAGAGAGAAGAGAGAGAGCGCGAAACGAAAGAAAAGGAGAAAGAGACAAGAGAACGCGAGCAAAAAGAAAAGGAACAGGTAAATGCGACTATTTAAATATTAAATTTTCAAAAGCTCTGAACAAACTTAGAAGTGTACACAATTCGGCAAAAATTCGCTAAAAAAATTATTATCTGTTGACTTCCGTGCTACCACATATGTCTCGGTCAGGCCAACAATAACAGGTAGCTAGAAGACACAAAAGCCTTCGTCAGTCCGATGAACTGTATAGGCAAATGCAATTGCATCGCCAACTTCCTTAGTATCGATCTAGTACTAGATCCTTCCGAAAAAATATTAAAAAAGAAACTAATAGTATTTTTATCATAGCAGGCAAATACAAACGAAAAATTGACTAAATGATGGAACTCAAATTTATAATAAATTATGTTAAAACGACAATGTAGGATAAATATAATATACTTGACTATTTGAATTACTAAAGATGACACAAATATCACGTCGATGACAGGAAAATATGTTCTATAATGTCTAACACGCACTCATTACATGTGCGACCCGACGTAGGATGTGTCGATGCGCATTGCAAGTTTGGTTGATCAGATATTTCCTTTTGTTGATACACGCACGTCAGATTGTTAAAGTAACGACAATGTTAGTTACGGAGCGAATTACAGCATCAACTATCCTTATAGTATAGAGGTTAATAACAGATGCGCAAACATCTGTCCAATTTCGGCGAGCGCTATGAAGTCATTGCGCAGTTTGCATGCATTAATTTTAGAAGCTCAAGGAGAATCGGGAGTGCAGCGAGGAGCTGAAGCGAGTGCGCGTGGAACTGGTCGCGGCCCGCAATGGAGAGGCCGAAGCAAAGCGGGCGTTGGCCGCCGCCGCCGCAGCCGACCGCCAGCGACGCGCTGACCTAGCGCATCTGAGACATGCGCACGCGCAGCTGCAAAACAAGTGCGTGAAATTTTTATTGCTTTTTTAATCTAGCAAGTGACCACCGTTTATTCCCCCCGCTGCTACCTTTTGCGTCTCCACAATAGACAGTGTCGAAGTTGCTAAATGGCGTCTTAAAAACCGGTTTGGTAAAATTAAATTCAATCTAAACTGTTTTTTTTTTCGGAGGGACCTACTACTGATTGGCGGCACTCGTCCAGCCCTAACAGTTCGACTGATTACGGAAGACTTTCTGTCTTCTGGTTATAGGTAGACGATAGGGGGACAGATTCCCCTCCTTTCCCGCAGATGGGAAGAAGCAAACCGGAATTTTAGTGGACATTACCCTATCGTGGTTATTTTTGGGACCGAAAAGGGGGAGCGGCTAGTGGGACGGCGCGCGCACGATGCCGTTTAATGTTACGGGACGTGTTTAAGAAAAGTTGAGCTCGTTTTTCGGTTTGGCTTGTCAGAGGAGGCCGGCCTCCTCCCCCACTCTCTGACGGGTGGGGTCGATTTGCGCTTTAAATCGGCTAGAAGCCGTGACAATAATTTAATTTAAATTTTTAGAACATCTAAACTGTTGCTACACTAATGCACTAGGCACAATGAAAATAATCAAAGGACGTGATGTTTTTTCGTTTTGTCATCAGAAGTCATTACAGTTATTTGTACTGCCTTTTTAATTTAACATTAACGACAGACGGAATAATAGTAATATACATATCATTATCGTGACTCATTTTCGTTTCAAATCTCAACAGTTTCTAAAGAAGTTTCGTCGTATATGTTTTCAGAGTGACGTCGCTCCGCAGCAACGAGCGCGCGGCGTTGGAGCGGCGGCTCAGCGAAGAGCGGCGCGCGCGCAACGCCGCCGAGCAGATGCTGAGGGCGCGCCCGCTCGAGTGAGTAGTACCATGCACACGCAAACTGAAACCTAGGTATAGGCACGTTTACATTTGTCTTTTAGTAGTTATTCTAATTCTAGTATGGATGTTGCTTATATCTTAAGAAATTTATTAATATTTTATGAACATATGTTATATTCGTTAAAGATTTTTTTCCTTTTTGTTAAATATGCTTAAAATTATCGTGGTGGAGAAGGGGGTGCCCAGTAATACAGGTCTCCAACCAAGTAGAGGGGCCCTTGCCATTGGCATGTCAACATGTTTTTGTTATAAATTAAACATTTTTCATTTCATTTTCTAAAATGTCTAAGACTCGACTCCTGCCTGTTCACTCACGATACACTCCGCTTTTTGCTATGGCAACACCTGAAATAGTAGCACTGTTTTCATCTGCATACCTTATTTTTCTGGTTGTATATGCTGCTGAACTGAGTCTATTCGCCAAATTCGAAATATGGGAAGCAGAAAACCACAATGGACAATGTTAGTCATTTTCCACTGTGGTTACTCCTAGTAAAACGGTTCAGTTCATTCTATCTATAATATTACTATTTAGATTGGGACTCGCCTTTCATTTGGTACTAATTTATGTTTGCGTAATTATGCATATTATATGCACGCACTCGCATAGTAAAACCACATGCAGACATTAATGCGTACCATATACATGCGTAATACGACATATGAGCATCCACCTCTATTACGTCTACCTCGGGCAACTATTGCAATTAGGTAGATATTACTTCTAGAAGAAAGCCGATAGAATGATTCAGTTGGGATGGGCAGCATTCTGAAAGCTTCTTCACATTCTCAAGTCGTCTCTACCGCAGAACTTGAAGACAAAAGTCTTCAACCAAAGCGTTCTCCCCGTGATGACCTACGGGGCTGAAACATAACATCTTAATTTAGGACTGGTCCGCAAGTTTACGGTAGCTCTGCGGGTTATTGAACGTGCTATGTGTTTCTTTGTCCGATAAGTTCGTTACGAAGTCATAAGGCAGAGAACAAAAGTTTTCGATATCAAGCGAATAAGCTAATTATTACATCTGCAACACTGCAATAATGGTTGTATAGTATATGCAAAATTTTCTTATAAAAATGCTTCATTCTCCTACCGAAAGTAAATCGACAAAGCCACATCGTGAATTATCATCGTCATCTGACTCCGAAAAAGAGACGAGAAATGTTACTTCACGAAAGCGTAAATATCCAGCCTGCCCATGTTTTGATGAAATTAAAGGGATCGTAAAAAATCTCCATGAAACCTACACAAAGAGCAACGAAAATTTACTTCCAGGATTAATAACTGAAGTTAAGAATTTTTAAAATATATGATATAGTATAGTCGTATGCAAAGCAACTGGACGAGATAAAGTCCAAAATGGAATAAATTACAACTGAGCATTCTAAAGCTATTAAGAAAATATCTTTCTTGGAATCTCAGGTTCAAGATTGTCAACGCCGGCAAAAAAGTAAGTAAACTAGAGATAAGAAACATACCAAGATCGAAAAAAAATTTATATGAAATAATAGAAAAACTACTGAATTAATGGTAAAAGACATCTTTAGAAGAGGCAAGGAAAAGGCCCCAATAGTAGTCGAGTATAATAACATGGTTGAAAGAGATCGAATTATCAAAGCTGTGAAACAGTACAATCTAGTATTGTATTGTTTCACAGCTTTGATAATTCGATAATAATAGGAAAAATAATAAATTATGCCGAAAAAACTTGGATACTAGACACAACGATGACGTCATTTACATAGGCGAGGCACACCAGCTACGAGAAAGCTTTTTAATGAAGCTAGGGAATTTGAAAAGCTCGGGCAGTACAAATATATTTGGATATCACGAGGCAAGAACGAAGACTAACAACTAGATGATATGCGCAAAATGCCAATTTTTAAGGTTCTATATTGCAATATCTTTAAGATTTTTTACCATAGTGATATTTTTGGTTGGTATATCGGAAATGCTTTTTCGCTCTCCATACCTAATCATGATATTAGTGTTAATGTTACTTTGTCATTATGCTTACAACGGAAAGGACTAAATATGTTATTGTATATTATTGTGAATTTTATTGTTGTTATTATATCTTTTATATATATTATAGTAGCATATTATAGGAAATGTCTATTGTACTCACATTAATCGTCTATATTTTAAATAAAATATTATATATTTATAAAACCATCACAAAATTATTGTACTATTTAAATGTTAAAAATTATTGTTTGTCGAATTATACAATGTTTACTTCTTTACACAAGCTGATCAATTGTCTACTGGCGATTGCGCACACTGGCCACTTGGAAATTGGATCAAATAGCTACTATCT
>JAFELO010000253.1:169373-182452 GCA_017140195.1 Eumaeus atala | reverse complement strand
AACAATACTAAGTCCTATGATGTATCAAAGCGTAAAAGATGAACTAAGCCCTGGATGACACCTGGGCTGCTAGGATGTACAAAATTTAGGGATAGATTACACACTCGGCTTAGAAATAACCCAAATGACATTTTGCTGCAAATTATTTATAGACGTTATAGAAATTATTGTAACAATTTACTTAAAAATATTAAAATGGAATATGAGAAAAGTGAATTGTGGAAGAACAGAAATTATATTAAGAAGACTTGGAAGAAGATCAAAGGCATAGGTAACATAAAATGAAGTAAAGAGCAAATATCTAACGAATTGTTGCATATTGCCCCGGACCCAAACATTTCTATTAATCAAATAAACGAGCACTTCATAGGGATTGGTGAGACACTATCCAACAAATTATTCAGTAAGTGAAATACAAAGGAAAATTAGCTAGTTTCTAAAGCTAGTTTAGTAGTTAAAGTAGGCCAAGGGACTCTATTCAACTTTTGCCAACAAATGAACATGAAAAAGCTAATATAATAAGCAAACTAAAAACAGTAATTCATCAGAATGGAATGGTATCTCGTCAAATATATTAAAAAGAATAAAACCCTATGCTTTAAAACCAATTGCACATCTATGTAATGTATGCATGTCAAGTAGACTATTTTCGGCGGCCTTTACGGATGCAATAGTTGTGCCGATTTACAAATCTGGGGATAGAGATAACGTATCGAATTATAGACCTATTTCTATTTTACAGTTGTTTCGTGGATATTTGACGGACCGACAACAATCAGTCAGGCTTGGCAATTATATAAGTAGAAAAAAAACGCTTAATTTCGGTATCCCTCAAGGATCGGTGATGGGCCCGACTCTATTCTTCCTATATGTTAACGACTTGTGTGCAATGATACAGAAAAATACAAAAATAGTGACATTTGCAATCGACACTGTTGTTCTATGTAACGCGGATAATTGGACAGAGCTTAAAAATCACGTTGAGGCAGGTCTCAGAGGAATACAGTCATGTCTTGATAATAACTTGCTCACTATTGACGTTGAAAAAACCAAGTATATAAGATTCAGCATTCGTAGTAGTACACAACCAAAAGAAAACATTAACTTACTTGCACATTCATGCAATTGCAATAATACCTGGGAGTAATAATAGATAAAAATCTTAACTGGCAAGAACATATACTAATATTATCCAAACGTGTGAGAAAGTTAATATGTATATATTAAAAAAAAATTTACTATGTATTATGGCAATCTATCTGCTCCTACGGTATACTATCATGGGGTGATTGCAAAAAGTCTATTCTAATCATTCTGGAAAGAGCGCAACGAGCCATATTAAAAGTAATAAAATTTAAATCATATGCTTACTCAACGAACTTTATAAGAGAAATATTACTATGGCAGCACAGAAAAACGTACACTAAAACACGTGAAAAATCTCCGACAAGAAGAAGACATACAGACTTCGGCATTCCCATATGTCGCACTAACTTCGCACACGATTTTGTAACATTTTTGGGACCATACTTATACAATGAATTTAATAAAACTCAAAATTTTATGAGTACTTCAACTTTTAAATAAAAAAATAGTCTTATTTGATGGCTCTTGATTACGTTTTAACCGAAAACCTTTTAAAAGTAAACAAATAAATAAGTATTTGTATATAGGTATGTATATTTATGTATTATATAATGTTCCATAAACATCATATAAGAGGTAATGGGTTTTCTGTACTATAATGCGATTTATTGTACTATAACATATAATGTATATTAATATCTATAAAGCATAGCGTATATTACCTTCTATACATTTTTGTTGTAATAATAACTACTGGAATACATAAATGTTAATTATCAAATGTTAATTATCAAATTTGAATAGCTATAATATATGCTCCTGCAATAATATATGCAATACAGTCCTGTAGTAATAACAATTACCTTAAAAAAAAAAAGAAAAATAAAACTGTAAGTTAATAATGTAGGAAGAATCGATTATTTTTCGTTGTACCTATAGTTAAACACAACAAATATAGACGTCATTGCTACGTACCATAAGGTATATTGCGTTCAGCAATACGTGCGAGCGAACTGTTTGACGGAAAACACTGCTGTTCCGTCAAACAGTAATTGTTACTACTTCGGAGGGTAGGTGATCGCACGCTCTTGGCACTCGCATTGTTACTTGTTAAATATGTTCTATTTTGATACACTGTTTCTATTCATTAAATTTATACATAGTATTAAAATAATATATAAAGTGTGAATGGATTGTACCACATTAACATGTATGGGTAAGTGGTTTTGTTACATCATATTTTCGTATATTTTTTTCTTTAAGGGGTATTTAAATTGTGATGATAAACAATGTAAGTGTGTTTTGCTGTAAAATGTGAATAAATAAATAAAAATAAGATTTTGTCTCGGTCATTACTTACGCCGCAAAATATTTAGTCAAACTATTCAATTGAATAAATATCTTTTTTTTTGTAATAAAATGTGTTGTTAGGTTATTGCCGATTATAGACTATATTCCAAATATCATCAATCGTTTCATTAGTCTTTGTACGAAAGAAAACATATCTACAAACGTTCATATTTATAACATTGTAGGATTTACCCTACAATGTTATAGGCCTATGTCCAGCAGTGGACCGATAAGGGCTGATAATGATGACGATGAAGAACCCTACGATAACAAACATATGAACGTTTTATGTCGTGGTAATTTCAACGAAACTTAGTATAATTATAAGGATTAACCAACATGGTACATAAAACCCAACGAGGTTTTATGTACATTAAATTTAACATACATCGTGATGATTATATAATGCAATATAACAAATTAACAAAGGATTATCATCCATCATACCACGGCCAATTGATGATGTTACCACATTGAAAGATACACAATATTTTTCAGTGGTGAATGTGATAACGAGTGGTGTAAATCTCGTCGGAGTGCGCACGAGAGCGAGGCGAGTACGCTGCGGCGCGAGCTGCAGCACGTGCGCGAGAGAGTGAGCGTGCTACAGCGGGACCTCGTCGCCGCCTCTGACCAGGTATTTTTAAGCATAATTCAATTTATTCAATTGTACTTACTTAACAATTTTGACGTCACTGCGTTCCTAAGGCGTATAATAAGGCTTCAAGCTTCATGCAAAGCTATAACATTCTCAGGTTCGCACGGGGTGCGCTGAGGGGAGCGGCAGCTGCAGCGCACTGCGTGAGCGAGCAACATACCTCGAGCGCTCGCTGTCCGCTGAGACGCGCGTCAAGCTCGACCTGCTGTCTGCGCTTGGCGACGCCAAGCGGCACATGCAGATACAGGAGGGTAAGTACTGGGATGTATCAGGGGCGCACGCATGCCCCATGCTATGTATGTGTTGTAGTCGTCGTCGAAAAACAGCGCCGTTTTGTTTTGTGGCGGGCTAACGATTGGTCGAATTGTCATCGCGGGACGTTCTTCAATATGGCGGCTGACATTTAGCCTTATTGAATCTCTTGATTTTATGCAGTGATAGAGACCGATACAAGGACGAAATTGGGCTGTGTTTTGAGTGCAAATAAAAAATATAACCTAACGACAAAGACTAAGCCGGGGGCGTAGTTCCCGCCTAAGCATTTGAATCTTTGTGGGAATAGTTTTTAACATCTCGGTATTCTACAACCGACGCCATTGTTGTTGTCATGTCAAGCAACGCCGCGAGTGTTCAAGCTAGAAACTAAAACTTGTCAAAAAGGCGCTTTTCTTTCACTTTATTTCAATAAGGCTAACTTTATTGGAGATCGTATAACGCCGAACTCTTTCTGGCGCAACGTCACTCAGCCGAATTCAATGTGGCTAATCGTTGGTTCGCCACAAAATAAAACGGCCCTGTTTTTGAAAATGGCTAGCCGTAATGAAATACAGGGATTATATCCTGCAAAAGATATACGATATCCTACCCTTTTTCAAAGCACGTTGTAAAATACTCACGACGAGTAAGCAAGACTCCTGTAACCATCAAAGGCGAAGACCTAGCAGCTGACCTATGGCCTCTGGGCCAAATATTAAATTAGAAACTATTATAGTTTGTCGAAAGTCGCCTCAGGGCCTGCACACACATGGTTCATTAAAACTAGTCTTTGCACAAAAGTTGACAAGGGCTGATGATTAAATAATGTACACGTAGTAGTAGCACTCTCTCAAAATAAAGAAAAGACGATTCTAGTACATCCTACAGGCTCCCAATTTAGAAATAAATTATGTGTTAATTGTGTTTGTCTACTTTGGACAGTCAGTAAGTCTCGAATTATATTTTTCAGCTCTAATATTGAAACAAGAAAAGGAGATCGAGGAACTAAAAGCTCAAATGTTGGCAGTTATGCCTTCGGAATTCATGACCCCAGTCAGCAGTGCATCCAAGGTGTCGAAACTGCGACTTTCGGACGGCTCGCCGCTGGACCCGAACGCGTCTGTGTACACACCCAAGCTATGTGTACAACAGTTATGCTCGGACGCCTGAGACAGAGACACCGCCCCCGCGGGTCACGCTCGCGCGGGTTACGCTCCCGTGGGTAATGCCCCGGCGGGTCACGTTCAGGAGGGCCACTCCTCCGCAGGCTGTACACCGGTGGGACACGTCGCGCGAGGCCACGCCCCCGCGGGCTACGCACCTGTGGCGCTTCCAGACGGCCGTCCTCAGCCCGCAGATGAGCTAATCGAATCGAGCTTTATAGCTACCTTCATACGATACTGATCTTCGTGTGGGTGTGCTGATCTCAATTTTTTTTAACTAAATTTTAAAATTGCACCCCCACACAGGCGAGGGGGTCGGGACTAATATTTTTAACTATATACGAGTGAGTATACAGAGTGATTATTTTTTCATGTAACTTTAAACCGCTGCAGCTGAGAAAGGAGGGTTGGTAATCTTTCATCGGGCTCATTGGGCTACTTTGCATAATATTGTCTGTGATCTTTTGTTGTTTGTCACTATTTTAAAATGTTTTATTAATTACTATTTTATCGACAGTAATATTTGAGATTAAGGTTATCTACTTAGCCTAGATAATGTAATTGTGTGAAAAATACTTCTTTTTGTAGTGGTTGTGTACACTTGACAAGTTTGAATATCTTCTGTATTTTTTATATTAGTGGCAACGGTATTAATTTTTTTAAATTATATATACAATATACAGTAAAATCATATGTTGGAACAGGATAGTCATTGTATTTACTTTCGTCTTATTTTTTTCTAAATTGAAACACTAAACAGTGGTTTTCAACTTTAAAATATAAATCCCAAGTGTTCGATAAGTTTTATCAACCAGCATCTAATCCTTCCGTATAGAGTATGCTATAGTCATGTTGCAACGCTTTCATCTGAATTGATGTGATATGTTATAAAAAAAGATCTGAACAAGATAGGATAAAAGAAATAAATTGAAAAGAAGCGTCTTAATGGTGGAGCTATAATGTTGATGTACGGCATACAGACAGACGCACATGTTAAAATTAATTCCCATAATTGCGTCTTGCGTAATATACATACTTGTTACTAAGAAATGTCAAGAGAGCATTGTGGTATTGCAGAATAATTTCTTTAATCGAAATTATTTGAAATTTATAATCATTCGACTGTCTAGATGTTTTTGTGAATTCGACGTCTAATCCTTCATTTTTATAGTTGAAACAAAATTTTACAATATGGCATTTAAAAAAACCACAATTGTCTAGGCTTCAGCTGATATATCCTTATTATAAAACAAAGTCCCCAAAAACAGTCTGTCTGGATGTTTTCTCTAAAGGTTTTAGTGTTTACTTTGTTAAGTTAGCAATCCAGACTTTTTATGCTGGGACAGATGGCTTGTTGTTGATTTAATAGTTTGCAATATATATTTTTATTTCATTATCATCGCAGCGTCTACGCTCAGATTTTGCCATTAAGTTTGTAGGTAAGTAAAAACAAGATGCTACTAATTTTTAACCGACTTCTCGGTTTTATTTTTGTTTGTAAATGTTTATGCAGTTTTATCTTTTAATAGTAGTATTGACAATTTAAAAATACATTGAGGAAAAGTGAGACAAAAAGGTAAATTTTATGGAATATTTAATTATTTGTAAATATGTTGGTGTGAATGGTTACGTGAAGTTGAGCATATCGAAGTTCCATGTAGATGGTAAACTATAAACAATACTTGCTTTTTTTTCTATGTATTAATATAAAAAATCGAATTCGTCCAATAAAAAAGTTAAAATTGCATAAATACTGATCGACCTTTATGTTGATCACAAAATTTATATTTTGGTTGTAACAATTGTTGTTATTTTTTCTTTAGTTATTAATGACTGTCGAAAGGTGCAAAATTAAATGTTATTTTTTTAACAACATGGCAATGAAAGCATATATATTATTAGTATAAGTACTTGTTTCGTAATTTCTGTATCCAGGTCAGCAAAATCACTGATAGGGCTTCTATGAATCATTTATGACAGTGGCAGTAGGAAACCATTAATTGAATACCGTCTCAGTTGAATCGATGTTGATGAAATTTTTCATAGCATGAAAAAAAAAATTTAAATGGTTATGGGTGGACTTTTTATGTTTTTTGTTACTGACAAAATTAAGTAGCGTCCCTAATAGCAAATATATAACAAATAATCGACTTGTTTCATGTCATGAAAGATACGGAGTGGACTACTACTGCTAAAGACCAGGTACTTATTTTTTTTTACGGATAAAAAGAAGTTAAGGTCTCAAATGTAAACATGTTCTTTATACTGTCTTTGAAAATCACATTGAAGACTATATTTCATAGACCCTTCGGTCTGTGGAATATTGATTACTTCAGTTGAGTAATTAAAAAGTACCTGCCAGGCATTTTTGAATACTTTGGTGATGGTAGAAACATGTAAATTTTGTTTCCCACACTTTTATGTTAACTGGATAATTACACAATTATTCTGTATTACTAAACGTATAATGAAAGTAGTGCGTCTGTCTGCCAAATGTGAATTACATAAATCATATAGTCAGGGCCGGATCATGGCCCTTTTAACTGCTGTTCCTTTGTACTAAATGAAACTTGCATATTTATACGGCATGTTAAGGATTTGTTCTTGATTAACAAATATAAACGAATCAAAATATACCCCTAATAGGGAACTCCAATTGAGCCTGAAAGTGCCCTGAGCACCTAACTTACTACATCATCTCTGCCTTGTTATTCAACCGTGCGTAGAAATTTATTATTATCCTCTTTTTAGAACAATATGCTTCCTTTCTCCTTCCATTACTTCAAAAGTAGCATTTATATTTTTTGTGGGCTGAGTCGAGAACGCGTCGACTTCTGTAACATTTAAATTATTTTGATTACGCTTTTTTCGGTTATTTTTACGAAGTTTTCTAAGCAGTACAATATAGTTAAGTCTCAAAAGTGTGTTAACTGATATCACTGTCTAAGTAACAAATTCTTTGATTTTTTTGTCATTAAAATATAACAAATATTATTTTGTACCGCCCCTATACCCATGACAAAAATAAAATACATTCAGTTATCGCGAAATGACAAGAAATTTAATATTTAGTTAATGTTGGAACAATACATCACAATTTGTTGACTAAATATGTATCTTTCGAGATTGACTCTGTCTGAGGACTCTTCTACTCTAGTCTGAGGTGTCCACACGGCCGGTCGGGTGTTAGGTCGCTAGTGTGGACGGACCTTTGTATGATAAGTTTAAGTTTTTTTAAGTACGCACTGCCTTTAAGTCAGTTATTTTTTAAACGCCGACATGTAAACTCCGTGTACTTAACTAGTTTTAGATTTGGATGTGTTTTACCTTACTGAGACTTTTTCAGCAGTGTAGACACATATTTTTTCATGAAACTCGATGTGAAAATAATAGTACATGTGGAATGGTCTGAATTTTTCAATAGAAAAACTTAAAATATGTTTCTTTGTTATTAAAATTGATGCTCTGTCAGCAAGGAAAATCAGACTCGTAATTTGTTTATGTTATCCCCTTTTTCAGCTTACAGATCCCTTTATTAGCTAAATCATAGTATATCAAACTGGAGTCCGTGAGTGTGTAGAATTCACCGAGACTGATTGCTGTTCAAATTTTACCAACTTAAGTGTCATAGGTGTACGAGTTGGCTGCTTCCAGGTAAATATAAAATGCGCACGTGAATTATCATGTGCACGATATCGTGGTAGGTCACATACCTACCCTCACACATCACCTATTCTTATTAACATTAACTCAGTAATTACTGAGTGAAAAAAAAATCTATCACGTCTAATACGTTGAATCGACTTTGAAGAAATCTGGAGTGCATATCAAGGTATAGTTAGAGGCCCTAGTTCAAACAGCTATTTTCTTTAAATGAACACAAAAAGGTCTATATATAATGCAGGGTGAAATTTGTATGAAAACATTATTATCCGTCACGTGGGTTCATTCTACGCTGACGAAGCTAGTAAGGACAATCTTTCGACGGCTACTGACGCCTATGGATATCAGTATAATTGTTTTCATGCAGATGCGTTGCGTTGCCTTTCTTGCCTACTCCCCTCTAATGGGCTATTGTGTTACAAACGACTCATTGTCTCTACATGAAAATCCTCCGGTTGTATTGTGGCAATTCTTATGGTCGATACGCAAAATATTGAGGGAAGAAGCCGACGACGCATATCCATCCTCCCGGTATTTTTTTTTGTATTTTCTAATTTCAACCGCTACACGTACCATCCTATAATAGTAATGACGTTCAGTGTAGACGATTTTCGGGTTGTGAAGTTCGGTCTAGTGGTTCGCGCGGCTACGCGACGGTGACACCATGGAGCATCAGTCTACTTATGACCACGGCGGATGTGTTACGGTCTAAACGTCAAGAGTCGAGGTGTGTTCGATTAAAATAATACGTGATTAAGTCCTGATTGCAGTTTAAGCATATGAATACTATAATACTAATCATGAAAGCTTAAAACAATCCATGTGGATGTTTATGTGCATCGGAAAATGTTTGGAGATGAGTCCTCGATATATCATGACTCATAGTAAGGCGATAGCATTGGTCTCTAAATTATATGTCAAAATAAATAAAACATCATACCCTGAATGTAAAAAAAAAGACTACAATATGGTTGAAATCACTAACATACGAAGAAACGGAAACATTTCTTCGTATTAAAGAAATTTTACATGGACACCCTGTCTCACACATACACTCGCATACACACACACACACATCTAAAATAACAAGCAGCACATACCAGGTTTTAAGTAAAACCCTTATTATTGAAGAGCTTAAGCTCTTCCAATACAGGTACTTATATGCTTAAAAGAAGCTTGAGGTCCCTTTACATTATAAAAAATATAAGGTAAAGAAATAAAACCAAAATGCTCTTACTTAAACGGTGTAAATACTGTATACCAACCTGTGACCATAGATGCTGTGAAGCTTCTAAACGTTACTATATGTCAGACTTGCACATGAAGGGCTTTGTGCAATCTATAAAAAATACCGTTTCCTGTGTAGGAGCCACCTTAGTGTTTACTTTACTCTGCTTTTTAGTATTCTTATTATAGCAGCAATAGAAACACATTATCTGTGACAATCTCATCTCTAGCTATCACAGTTTATGAAATACTAATGTTAATAGTGCATAGAACCTGACGACAGATGGGCACTGCAGTTTTAGTAATAGGGCTCTATTTTATACCCTTTGGGTGTGGCCCCTTACACTGGTAATTATTGAATTATTGACAGTTAAATCATGTTTTTAAAGAATGCAATTTCACAAAAATAAATCGTTTTAACATCAAATAATCAATAATTGTGATCCTTCTACTTAACTTCTGATTAAATTCATTGGATGCCTAAGACAATTTTAGCTTTTCCGTCGGGCTCCCTGCTATCATAACAATGGTTTCATGGTGGCTGCTGCTGTTGATCCTGTATACACAAGACTAGCAGTGGTGAAAATAAAAAATCTTATAATCAAGTACAATATATTATAATGATTTTACAAGTCCAACATACTTGTATGTTTTTGGAAGGCCAGAACTCACTATTTTATGTAAACATTGTATGGTATAAATATAAGTAGTAAAAATACACAATTATATACCTGCAACTATTTCCTAAAACTATAACAATACAAATTACTGATCTTGCCTTAATTCAGAGATCCTTGCTTCGCTTACAAGACCCTGTATCTGCAATTTTATTGTTAAAGCCTTTTGTAAATCTAAAGACCTTAATTGTGACGCTATGTATTTTCCATAAATATCAAACTCATCCTCAGTAGTTCTTGAATCTGGATTTGTCTGCTCATTGTTATCAGTGATGGACTGATCTGTGCTAGAGCTGTGCCGTTTTACTTTTTTTCTTCTCTTCCTAAAAGAATCGTCTGCACTTTCTACTTTAATTTTCACTTTGTTATCCTCTATTGGAGAAAACATGTCATCACGGTGGTGTGATATAATGTTATCTGATTCATTATCAACATCATTCTCCAATTGGTTTGGGACCCACACTTTTAAACCTTCAGACTCCTGAAAATTAATTTAATTGAATTTTTATATAATATATAATGTACATTATCATTATATGTGTGTAGGGGGAACATATCTGTGTTCAAAATATAAACAATACTGTGGTATAGCTGTACTGACTATACTTCGTCTTCTGTAGCTTAGATGACTGGCTGGCTCAGTTAGTAATGGCGGTTAGGCCGCATGTGATGCCGGTGGGCGCAGGTTTCGGATCTTGTCTAGATCGTGGATGTTAGACTAGACATTACCCAATCTGTTAATCCACCAGGCAGGAGGCCATCCAATACTCTATAATTAACATCAATGTATTAATGTTTATACCTAACTTTATCTAGATGATCTTCTATAATCTATATTTAATAAATATAAAACAACCTTATCTGGCTCCCAGTCCCTTTGAAGTATATCATCATACACCATTGAACTCTAAAAAGAAAATAACATAATGAATATCTTGATAGTATATAATATAAGTTAAAATATATAAGCTATGTTTCATTACATAAAATCTTTAAGAGACATGATAAAAAAACAAAACTGCCACACTTATAATGAGAAGACTGCAAATGAGCAATCAGAGCTTTTTTTGTGACTTTGGTAGCCCCTATACATTCACATAATTGTGATGTATTACACTCTTTCCCTACTCCTCAATGGCCTACTCACTCCCGGTATCATGTCAGCAAGAGGTACCCTCCTGGCAATGCCGGTCCCATTCGGCGGCTATGTAGCATGGCACTACCTCTTATTAAAACTTACTATTACTGCTGGATCCATTTTTCTCGGTTTCGCCACATCCTTCAGACATTCGTGCATATCACTGAACCACTTAATTCTAGGTTTATATGTGGAACCATTGCGTGCTCGCTTGAGAATTTTTCCTAATTCTAATATATATGTACATCTCAAGGTTTTTATTTTCGTCGTTAGCTCATTTAATGTAAGCGAAATGCCTGTAGCAGCTTTAAATTGAGAAATAATTTGTCTGTAGGATTTTAATCTCTCCTCCCTTAGTTTATAATGTAAGGAACGAGGATTCCATAAATTTTCATGTCTTACATAAATTTTTACAAATTTCCCAGTTTCCACTTCACCCCACTTCATTTTTTAATTATGTTCACATTATGCACTTGCGAATACATAAATACGATTTACACTTTGAATACTTTAGTAATTACTGTTTCATAATCATAACTTATTGTTGGAAAATCGCAATTTTGCTACCTTGTTCATATGAATTTTAGATTTTTAAAGATTGAAATCTGAAATTAAAACCTTCAGACGACAACAAACAACTATCAATTTTTATTTATGACAGTGACAGTAATCTTGTTGACTCCATAATTGGATATGGAATAACAAGCTATGGGCGAACATTTAAAAGACATGGATGTATTTATAAACTTCAAATTAAAATACTAAAGAAAATTGTTTCGTCTATCATTACAGATAAGTGCATGAATGACACAGGTTTATTTAAACATTGTAAAGTACTGCCAAGATATTGTTAGCTTATATACAGTCTTCTAAAATAACAATTATTTAATAAATATAGTACGATAGTTATATCACACAACATCAAGCACCAATATATACGTATTATCTATGACTTCAAGTAACTAACAAAAAATTACAGCTATCTAGCAACTAGTGTGTATGGTGAAAACCATTTCATATATCATTCCACGGTTGTTTAATAAATTAAAAATATGTTTCGTAAAAAGTATCACAAAATATAATATTAAACAGAAACTAAAAACATGTTTTTAGATAATCTGTAGACAAGTTTCTATTACATTTTTTTTACAGGATAAGGGCAAACGAACAGGTGGTAGGTAGCCACCGCCGCCCATAGACATCCGCATGACTCGTGAAAATGCAGGGGCGTTGCCGTCCATTAAAATTATAGTAAGCTCTTTTCTTGAAGAACCGCCATATCGTATCGGTTCGGAAATATGGACGGTGGCAGCTGATTCCACATGTAAGTTGTGCGCGGTAGGATATTGCTCTTCCAACGCACAGTTGTAGACTTTCGGACATCAAGGGGGTGTCGGTGGAGCTTAGAGTTCCGCTGTGATGTCCGCGAGTTGAATTCCGCTGCTGGTATTAATCCGAACAACTCCTCGGAACACTCCCCGTTATAGATGCGGAAGAAGTTGCAGAGCGAACCAACATAAGAGATGCCGAAGGATCAAGCTGCGCGGAACCAACCTGGTCGGCAGCGATTCGAGTCGCTCTCCGCTGAATACTGTCAATTGGTTCGCCCCATTTGATAGTTGGGGGCACCAACCCAAAGGTGAGAGCAGTACTCCATATGCCGTCGGACCTGCGCCTTGTATAATTACAACCGGTGATGTGGCGTGAAGTACTGCTTCGCCCTATTGGGCATACCCATCTTCCTTTTAAAGGCTAAATTAGCCTCCGCCTCAAAATGATCGCGGAACTGAACGTTGCCCGATATGTCAACTCCAAGAATCCCGATACTAGCTGAGGCCGTTGTGGGGGGGGGGGGGGGGGTT
>JAFELO010000253.1:125930-169361 GCA_017140195.1 Eumaeus atala | reverse complement strand
GGGGGGGGGTATTTTCAAAGCGAGGAGGTACGTAGCGGTAAACGTGCAAAGTTGTGTCTTTCTGGGATTAAATTGGACTAAATTCTGTCGGTCCCATTCCGAGACTTTCGTCAATAAAAACTCGACTTCAGACACAATTTGGTTCCGATACTTCGTGACGTTTTCCCGAGAAATATTGGTGCGGCCAGTGTATATTGCATCACCAGTATTTTCATCTGCATAACAATGAATGCCGCTGGTTTGTAGCATATCATTGATGTGCAGAAGAAACAGCGTGGGGGACAGAACACACCCTTGTGGAACACCAGGATTGACAGATTTGAGGTCCGAACATACACCGTCGACAACGACCTTGATGCTGCGGTCTGTCAAAAAACTAGTGAGGCAGTATATATAGTTTCCCAGGCTGTACATAAGATGGAAGCTTCGAAAGGAGCGCCTCATGCCAGACGTAATCAGAAGTCTTCGCTATATCCAGGCTAACGGATAGTGGGAAGGCTAACGGATAGTGGAAGGAAGGGGGAGGCCCTTAGTCTCAACTGCCTCCGCCCACCGGCGCGTTAAGTAGGTCAATAGGTGGCCAGCTGAGCGTCCCTGACTGAAACAGTATTGTCGGTCGCTAATTATTTAGTGTTTCTCTAAATAACGCAGGAGCTGGCAGTTAATTATTTATCCGAGCGGTCATCTTTCTTAGGGATCGGAGCCGGACCAAGAGCTTGGGATGACGCCAACAGAGTAGGAGTATCGGAAAGGACGCGTCATTATCGGTGTCAACTCCGAAGCACATATCCGCAGCACAATCGGCGCGATGCCATCGAGCCCACTCGACTTGTGGATGTCCAAGGAGGGTAGCGTTTTGCGCACACAACTCTCATACTCAATATACGGCATTGAGTGTTCACACCACTGGATAGTAGGGGGTGGAGTTCCATGGTGATCCAAAGCAGAGTTGGACGCAAATAGAGAGCCCAGGAGATCGGCTTTCTCTTTTGCGGCCAACGAGTCATCGTTCCGGTGCAGAGATTGTAAGGATGGCTGAGCAAAATTCCCTGGGACAGCTTTGGCGAGGGACCAGAAAGCACGAATTATCGAAGGAAGGCTAACTAACCTCCCGCCAATTCTGCCGATGTAATCGGACTTTGCCCCAGCAATAAGTCTATTGTAGGACCTGGAAGCGTGATACTCCTTTTTGAATGAGTTTTTTCATCCTGGTACGATGTCGCAAAAGCCCATCACTCTCGCACACGGCGCAGCACCAGTCTGCAGGAACGATTAAACCACTGCTGTGATTTACCAGCAACGGGTACCGATGAGTGCGGAATGAAGAGCTCCATTCCTTGCTACACCACATCAGCAACAGCGTTGGGATCATCCAGCGGAAGGAAATCTGTACCCATTGGTAAAATGCAAAGAGATGCATCCAATCCCAACCTGCTGACCTATAGTGCCAGACACACCGGCAGCCGAGGAAACATGGCCGCGATCTGTGTTGTAAGACAGTGGTCTGATGAGCCCAGTGGACTGGAGCCTCTCACAAACTGACCGAAACGCGACGACAACAAAAGTTGCGTCACTTTGCGTCGGAGTCATGAGAGAGAGAGAGTTACTGCCCCGGGGCGCCAGCCCAATTCAGCTGCAAACTTAAAAAGAATGCAGCGTGGCGCTACCTCATATTTTAATAATGTATAACTGAGCATTCCACACAAACTTGTATGGTTTTTGGTCTGCTTAAATAAAAATATTTTTGTTTTTTTGAAAATAAATAAATAAAAAAGACAATTAAATTTTTTGAGGCATCGGAAACTGTACCGTTACACTTGGCCAACAATTATAATTTCTCGGGTACTTTTAATAATTTGTGACATCAGGACATCTCAGTCCACCTGTGACCATGGTTTTTGTAAAGCTTCTGAAATGTCCGGCCAGTTAAATAATTAAATAAACCACAATAAAATTCATAAACGTAAAATAAAACTTTACTGTAGTGAGTAACGTTTGCGTAAAATTAATACATCAATATATACAAGATTTATGAAATAAAAATAAATAAAGCAGCTTTTTACAAATACATATAGTATCAAACATGCATTAAAGTTATAATGCACTACTTAGTACTGTATTTTCTTAAACTAACATTCATGATTTCATGATTTCATTTCATTCTGACTATTTAGTCAGCAGATTTTCAAATTGGATATCCTCGCATTGCTTAGTATCCTTTGTATTTGAAGCTGTAAACGTAAAGCCCTTCTTAAATTCATTTTCCTTAGTTGAGCAGCAATATAATTCCCATATATGTCAAACTCATCCTCAGACTTTGTGATATTAGAAGTAGAACTTATGACATCTAAATTATGCTTCCTAATTTTTTTCTTCTTTACTTTTTTATGAGAACTGTTTATTTCTTTACTTGTAGACACACACTCTGATTTTGACTCATCATAATGTTCGTGATCAGATTGCGGGAAAAGGGGGTCCACATGTGGCTTTTCATTTGTTTTCTCCACATCACCGGTTACAAATATATATGAAGATGAATCTGCTTCTGATATTTCTTGTGTCTGTAAATTAGAGATCACTTTATAAACTATTAATAATTGCAGAAAAAGAATGAAAGATGGGATCATGTTACATTAATTAAGATGTAATGGGAAGTAAATAATATGTAAATTAAGTGTTTAATAGATACTATTTATAGTTAGAATAATCATCACATGCCAATCAGTTCTGGCTGGAGGTTAGACTTTTAGTATATTGTATTATCTAATTAGTTGAATGTTAACCTACCATGGGAAGCGATAAATGTCTACTTGATATATTCTTTAAACATCGATCCATTTCATTAAACCAAACCAATGTTGGTTGGTAAATATGGTCAGGACTAGACTTTTGTAATATCTTTTGAATTTGCTGTTGATATGTTGTCCTTAAATTTCTTATTTTCATTTTAACATCAGGAATGGCAAGTGCCTTAGATGTTGATTCATTGAAACGAGAACAAATATTGGCGTAAGCACAGTCTCTTTGGCTTCTACTTTTGTAGTAATCATGGTCAGGGTTCCATAGTACTTCATGTTCCAAATAGATTTTTACAAATTCAAGAGTGACAGCTTCAGACCATTTCATTCTCATATTTGAAAAGAATACTGATGACTGAGTTAAATTTTATTTCACAAGTTACTATTTACATTTTACATACTTTTAGTTTGACAGTTGACTGATATTTGAGACCTGATTTATGAGTATGACAATTGACATTTGAATTCAAAGCATAGTCTGACTAGTTTGACATGACAATAGATACGAATAATATACTGAGTAGAGGCAACAGATGGCATTAGTTTTTATATAGTTACATTAAATATTTATAGACGGCGTTGTTTACTTTTATACATATATGAATACTAATAATTTATTTAGTGAAGTATATTGAAATTATTCGGTATAAACCATAGGGATGAACAGAATATATAGGTACTAAGCAGACGCGGGGGAAAATAGAACGTAACAACACATAATTGTGAATAATTTATTAACATTTAAGTACGTAAGTAGACTACGTCTTATAGTATTACATAACAATTATTACAGAATGGCCACTCCTTTATTTAAATTCAAATCGAATTATTTAATTTAGATGCAACAATCAATAGTCCTTCACTTCCTAGTATGACAATTTATAACACATTTATTACCTCCTTTACACCCGAAATAGCAGTTAGTATGTGGATAGAATGGCAATTTCATCATGCTTGTATTCACAATGCGGGGAATTCGTCGATTGTTGATAGGTAAGCCAGAGTCCAAAATGCGAAGAAGATATATCGGTGTCCGTAGATATGCCAGGGTCCAAAATAGGTAATTTCACTTCTTGACCATATTTACAAGTTGTTCTCAAGAGTCTTGACGAATTGCCTCATCACAAAGCTTGACGAAATCCAGCCACCGGAGCAGGCTGGGTTTCGCAGAGGATTTAGCACCATGGACCACATTTTCACCGTAAGGCAAGTTGTACAAAGGATACATGTGTACCATCAGCCGCTGTGCCTTGCCTTTGTGGATTATGAAAAAGCTTTTGATTCTGTCGAAACCTGGGCTGTTCTGGAAGCTTTACAGCAATGTCAGGTCGATTGGTGATACGTCGAATTACTGAGAGACCCTGTTTTTATGGCCGTTCGGATTCTGCGAGATTAAATAAGGCCAATCGAATTGCAACGAGGAGTACGACATGGGGATGTTATTTCCACGAAACTGTTCCTTTCGGATGAACTAGGACAAGACAAAAGTCATGTTCAACGAACACGTTTTCCCTAAGCCGGTCAACGTCGATGGTGCTATTATCGAAGTCGTAGACGAATACGTCTACCTTGGGCAATACCTCGTCTATTACAATTAGGTAGATATAACTTCGAAAAGGAATCCGTTAAAAGGATTCAGTTGGGTTGGGCAGTATTCCGGAAGCTTCGTCACATTCTCAAGTTGCCTCTACCGCAAAGCTCGAAGACAAAAGTCTTCAACCAATGCGTTCTCTCCGTGATGACCTAAGAGGCCGAAACATAACCTCTTTATTTAAGACAACTCCGCAAGTTTTCGGTAGCTCAGCGGGCTATTAAGCGTGCTATGTTGGGTGTTTCTTTGTCCGATTGAGTTCGTAACGATATCATAAGGCAGATACCTAAAGATTCCGGTATCACGCGAAGAAAAAACTTGCTGAAATGACAATGGGATGGTCACACACTCAGAAGATTACATGGCAGATGGGCCAATAAGGTTTTGGAGCGGAGGTCGCGTTTGGGAAAACGAAGTGTTTGATCGACCGTTCACCAGGTGGGAAGACGATCGCAGTGCATAGCTGGTCCGGGGAACTCATTTCAAGAGTTTCATTGAAAGAGGCTTATGTCGAGCAGTGGTCCGATGAGGGCGGATAATGATAAATGGTGATGATGTCATTTTATCACAAAATACATATATTCAAAACGGAATGAATGAGTACTAAATGGTGGAAAAGTTTCAGAGGCTCATATTATTACCAAATTCTAATGTATTCTACTATTTCGTGTCTAATTAAAATAATGTTCCTATATTACACCATAAAGCAATACTCAATTAGCAATTTAGGTATAATTGATTGAAAAAGAAACATAACAGGTGGTAGAATTTTATAGTTTTTAAATTTTATAGTTTCTTACAATTGTGTGTTAGTTGTGTAGGATATTTTGTGGTTGGGCTATGGCTATTGTGTGTCAGTTGTGTAGGATATTTTGTGGTTGGGCTATGGCTATTGTGTGTCAGTTGTGTAGGATATTTTGTGGTTGGGCTATGGCTATTCGTAATCATGATCATCATCATCATCAGCCGTAAACGTCCACTGCTGGTCATAGGCCTCACAATTACAATGCTCGAATGCACCGAAATTAAGTATCACTCGTTGAATTTTTACCGGCTAAATAAAAATTCTAATTCAAAAATTTTACACTTACTTAACAAGCAGCGCCCCGTGGTTTCACCCGTAAAAGTTCCATATTTTAAAAATCCTATCTTAGTGGTTACAAGATGAGAGGACGAGGGAGGAACATCTTCTGTACCAAATTTTAAACTTTATATATTATTATACTAACTGATCTTCCCTAGATTATTTATTTATATTCCAGATTATCAAATACATGAAGTAAATTTGTAAGACTAGAAATCTGAAGTCAGTTTTAAAGCCAAATGATCTGATACTTACCATATACTTAGAACTATTTTGCACAATCTATATTTGCAAACCAAATTGATTAACTTTAGTGTCTAAGTGAAAATCTGTGTCTAAATGAAACTGCTCGGCTCACATTGGGTAGTGTAATGATACGACGCGAGAGCGTCAGTCCTCATATTTATCAATTGCTCGGGCCATCTGACAGTGTCCGTCCAAATGCGTATTGGGATTTAAATATTGTATAAACCATTAACGAATTTAAATCACCGCACGCACAAAATTATATACATGTTCTATATACTGTTTATGTGCTCTTTGAAAGTGAGAGCACGATCTAAAATATACCCGAGATACTTCACAGAAGTTACTCGGGGTATTCTTGTTTAATTACGGATGCACATCATGTACATGATATACAATGGAAATTGTAACTTTATCGTATTTGTTTGTTTGAAATAACTTTATCTATTGACCTCTCATTCGACTGAAATTTACGCCTTAGCACGAGGTAGTGTACAGCCACGTTCAAGCATAAAAATTAAATATTTACCGAATCTGTTAAAAGGATTATTGATATTTTTTAGGACTGTACAATAATTTATTATAAGAGATTAGATTCTAGTATTAGATATATTCATTAAGTATTTAAATAAAGGAATTAAAATATATAAAACGGTATTGATAGTTGAAATTATTAGATCGTATCACTTGAGAAATAGATCTCGTAGTTTGTTTAACTTTTTCTATGTTCACGGAACAAGACTATGTCAAGCCATCAAATCGCACGTTTCCCTTGGCAAGAAATAAGTTATTAATGTAGATAAATAAAACAACTATATGAATGTCCTTGAGACCAGTGTTTCGCAAAGGATGCATCGCGGTACACTGATGTATCGCACTCATTAGTTGGTTTGCCTCGGAAAAATAAGGTCATATTATACACTTAGCGTAAATTTAACTTTTCGTAAACAGAATTTGAACATTTTTTTTGTTTTCCTAGTACCAAACTGCTTTAGACAGGTCTGAAGTAAAACTTAATACTAACTAAACTTTATTTCATGTTCTGGCTATAAGAAGAAGAGATAAAGAAAATATGCTCTCTTTTGCCCCTACAGTAATAATTAATCTTCTTAACGTACGTTCTTAAAGTACGTTGGGCTCGTTTCCGTAAAACTCTCGATAGGTCTTTACCTACTCAATAGGTTTTAATTTACCAAATTTTCGGGAAATTGGTAGATAAAACAGAACAAAACTACAATATAAAATTAAAAAAAAATCTATACATATAATAAAGATTCAGTTATTATTACGGTTATCACCGATGGAAAGACTGATTTGCAATGAAGTTCTAAGTGTGGCGGACAGATAAAAGTAACAAATAAATTCAAGCATGTTAAGTGTATACTGTTTACTTACCATGCTCTTGTCTCATACTTGTTTCCCATCACATGATATTTTTTATGTTGAGTTAATATTGAAAGGATTCGGTATAGGTCATAGGACCGATGACATCGGAATGCCAGTGGCTGGCAGCGGCACGACCAGCCGTTTCAGTGTATTGCGAGACAGTCGACAAGTGCTCGCAGAGCCACGGGCGGCCGCGCGATCTTTTCATGTTTTTCAAACGATACTATGTATTATAACAATAAAGATAAAGTTTAAAATCATATGACACTGAGAGTGCTTATTACTTCGCTGCCGGCCGCTGCTATCTTGGTGAGAGTTGAGCCTTAAAGTAAATTGAATCGCAACATTTGACTTGGCTTCATTTTTTACCACTAAATAATGTTTCTAGGAGAGTTGAATATAGAAATTTTAAACACAATAAAGAAAAAATTAGTTATCAGTGACACCACATGTACGTTTAAATTGTATGATCAATATTGTAATAATTAACTAGTATGATAACACTTCGATGGGTACGATTGAATATACAATGACCAATTTTTGTTTCTTATACGTTGACTTGTGATTAAGAGGTCAGTTAAGCTTATTATATAATTATTATATTATCATTTAAAAGGTATGTTTTATTATAAGTGTTAATTATATTAGAATAGAATTGTTAACTATTTGTTAAAAAAATATTTTTGGAATCACTTACAGGGATTGTACAAACGTTTAAATAAATCGCGAACAATAGTGTAGTTATATTAGCTATGTGTCACATCCGCGTAAACTTATGAAATCATTATTATATATTCTTTAAAGAACAATTGGTTATGAAAAGTCATAGCTGGTATATTAAATTACTTGATAGTTGGTAGGCATTAACATATTCTCATAATCGTATTTCTCAGTTACTCGACACGATCGTTGATAAACTAGGCAAAAACTATACTCTAGTTTGTTTCTCTGTTTCGTTCGTATTGTAAAGTAGACGGTGGTACATGTGAGAGGAGAAAAAGATAGTGTCGCATCTACTTAACCGTTATGACGATGTAAATGTGTGTTTCTTGTTACAGCGATTTTGAACATGTTTCTGCTCTTTGTGTCGGCAGCCATGTTGGCTGTATGGACAGCTGTGTTCATGTACAAACGTAGGAGACTATACGAACTGGCGTCTTTAATTCCTAACATCAAAAACGAGCTGCCAATCATTGGTGTGACGCATATGTTGATCGGTAACTCTCAAGGTATGATGTGTAGCATAACACCAGGGTTTCCAATTAAATGTTATATATAGTATCATCGAGGTTTCGTAAGAGATAGTGCCCTGCCACACTGTGAACCCCGTCACTTTGTATAGGGAGGAGAGACAGGTTTCCATAAAAATTATCATTTACGATAGTCGTCAAAAGGTTTCGATTACTCGTTTTCCCTTTTATAATTGGAAAAGTGTTGTGTTGAAATACAAGTACTTGGTGCAGAAGGTTAAGATGGTCCTGTATGCTTATGAAGGGTTAAGAAACACACACACACACACACACGCACGCACGCACGCATGCACGCACGCACGCACGCACGCACGCACGCACGCACGCACGCACGCACGCACGACCGCCCGCCCGCCCGACTTCCGAGGCACGCACGCACGCACACACGCTCGCACGCACGCACGCACGCACGCACGCACCATAAAATAATTTTGTTTTGTTTTTGGTTTCAGAAGTTTTGGCGACGTTACAGGATTTTAGTTATCAGGCCATGCAGCACAACGGATTGGTGAAGAGCTGGCTCAACCACTTCCTGTACCTCTGTAAGTAGTGCTGTCACAAGACATCGCAGCTGTTCTTTCCGCGAGGACCTGGTGGACAATGGCCAATCCCACAGACAATGGATGGGGGCACGTCGAGATCCCTACGCGCAAGTTATACAGCCCTCCCTAAATGGGATTAGGATCAGAATAGGACCCCCATTACCAGCTTTCGGATCGGATTACACCACGGTTCAGGCCTTGTCGCTGCGGTGGGGCCCGGTAGTCTGGGGTGAACCGAGACACGTCGGGCGAAGCCAATTGAACCGGGAGCGGGCTGCTCTTTGTACCCCTGTTATAAGAAGAGAGGACAGGAGAGCAACATGAGTAGAAGCTTTTGCGCACGGGCCAAAGGGCGAGGATAGGAATCTCACTTGTGCAGTTCCATTGCACAGTCTGAAAGTCCCGCACTACAGGTTAACCACATCTGTGGAGGTGGAGTCGGTCACTTAGGGGGTGGACTAACCGTCGAGGTGCCCTGATGGTTTGTTGTTCCAGGGTACATCAACATAGGCGGCACTGATGGCACTCGCGGATATTTTTGTGAGTATTCCGCATTATAATGTGCCGCGAGCCCCATGTACTAAGGATCCCCACCAAGGACTAGCGAAATGCGTTTCCCGGCGTCAAAAAAATATCGGTTTAACTCACATGGTAGAACAATGGGCGAAAGTTGAACCAAGGGGGCTGCTCATAATGGCGCTTCTGCGCTCGGGGTAAGGAGCGAAGAGAAGGCTTCGTTTCCTAAGGGGATTGGCTAGCCGTCGTCGTGCCTTGATGATTTGTAGTTCCGAGGAACCTCACCAATGGCGGCACTGATAGCACTTGCCGTGGTGGCACTATGATGTACCGCGAGCCCCTGGACTCCACCCAAGTCCGGTGAAGCCGTGTAGATGCGTTTCCTCGCGTCAACAAAAAAGTGGTTGTCTAATTAGCATTTCTTTTGAATAGGTCACGTCTCTTATTACAACTGGCCAGTCGGCAACGTAGTGTTGACAGGTCCGGGGCACTTACACACACATAGTAGCTACGGGGTTTTTGGTGAATATTCGGTTCATCCGCGAGCCCCACACACCCATCGGATCCCACCCAGGAGCAGCGCCAATGTGTAAATAAATGCATTTCCTTGCGAAACCAAAAGCTGTTCTTCATCAGCTCTTATAATTCAGAAGTATGTATGGTAAAGATAATGACTGATCGTTGTTATTGTTTTGCGGTACTTGTGCCCAAAAGGCCGAAGCCTGACGCTTCCTTGTCAATCTTTTGGGTAACTAATTATTATTTACCAATCGTTAATTTCTAGCAAACAACGTCCCTATGTCGACGACTACATGAGATAATGGCAATTTTTAAATCATAATTAATACGTGAAACAAAAATTGTGGACCGCTTTTTACAAAAATTGCGCGGACGGAGGAGTATCAAATTTGACACACTTATAGTTTTAGTGTACGAGAAGTGCACAACGCTTATATTTTTATGTAATATGCATTACATTTTATTATTTTAATAAAATAAAACGTCACACGTAAAACACAATTTGTGACACGGCCAAACATATTATGACGTTCGACGTTTAATTTTATTGTACTTACTCATAAACAGGTTTTACAGTCAAGTTGTATTGGAAGCTGAATGGTTTCTTTCTAATAATTATGATCTCGATCTCTGAGTGATCACTCGCAGGTATAATACTGCGGTTTAAGAACATCCAGAGGAATGAACTCCGAATAGCATACTAGATATTGTACTCTACTATTGGTCCTCACTCGTAACTATGCAATTATCAGATATACACCAGCTTGTTTATCATGTGAATTAGTATATAAGCCATTTTAGGCCTTTTTTGTAACTAATGACGCCAGTAAACATCCACAAAGATGTTACGCAGACGCGTTATTTTTCTTGGGCTACCAGAAACTCACACATCAGATGAAGCGTGATGTTTTCCTTATCTTCGGTTTTTATTATTTTGTTGGTTTGTAATTTCAGTATTGATAAACCCTAAGGATGTGGAGGTGGTGCTAAAAACTAACTTGGAGAAGGACAACGTTGTCAGGTTCATCCGAGACATAATAGGAAACGGCAGTACTCTGGCACCAGGTATCAATGGCAATAGATCACAATCAAATATACTTGTTCGATGTCCCATCCGTCTGGCAGGGTGCATTTAACTAACTCCAGAAATAAGTACGCGAATAACTAAAAATATTGACTCTTCTTGGCCATAGTTAACATTGTGACTATAGACCTGAGGTACTTACTGGTTTTGAGTCCAAGGTCCGGGGCGGAACAAAACTTTTTTTTCCATTTTCTCCGTGCTTCGTAGATCACGTTAAGCCTAAGTTCGGTCCTGGGCTTGATTACTCTCTCGTTGCGTCTGACAACCATTCCGTCAGAATAGCGGAATAAGGGAATAGAGAGTGCACTTGTGTTTGCGCATACACTTCTACGCTATCATATGTTCTGTGTAATTTGGCTAATCTCTACATAGGCCATCATAGCCAAAATTTCTGCTTAGTGCATGCGTCATAGATTACGGATTTATTTCTTTGATCTTCAATTCCACGTTCAACGTTTACAGTGCCTGTGTGGAGGCGTCGCCGTAGAATCTTAGTGCCAGCGTTCAAACCTCAGAACATGGAAGATTTCGTCGAAGTATTCTCAGAGCAGATTCGCATCTTGATCAAAAACATGGAGCCATTGTGTAATGGTAGACAGTTTGAAATTTGGCCTCTGCTCATGAGATACAGTCTGGATTCTGTTTGTGGTAGGTCTTTAACAGCGCGCAGGGCAGAAGAGCACACTAAGCATTTTGGTGACTACTGACACCCAAAAACCTCATACTGAAGCCGCATTGTGCCACAGGGTCACAAACTGCAATAAGTACAGCCAAGCAATCATTAAACGACTGCCTTTATGAGCAAAAAGTGCTTATCTTTTGTAAGAAAAAGAAAGTAGTCGATCTCTTGGAAAAAGATAATATTGCTCATGTTTAGATCAAAACATTGCACTTTGTTCCCATGAAATAGGAGAACAGCAGAAGATTAGTTCTTCTTCAGACTTCAAGTAAATCCAAAATTAGATGAACCTTTATTTTACAACTAAGTCACTACGGACTACATTTTTATTTTCTTTCTATTTTTTACTGTGCTGTTTGTGCAAATAGAGGATTGTATTTTATCTGTGTGATTTCAGCCCAATCAGTTCATTACTTTCTTCTATGTATGTCAAACAGTATATACATGCTGTAACATTTACAATATTAGTGGGATTAATTGTTTGAACAGAGACTGTACTGGGAGTAAAGGTTCATGCTCAAAGTAACTCGGATACTCCTTTCCTGGAGTCGCTCCAACACGCGCTGGACGTTGTCTGCAAGAGGATGTTCCACGTCTGGCTGCAGCCGGAGTGTGTCTTCAAGCTATTCCCCTGCTACGCGGACCATAGGAAATATATCAAAATTTTACACGACTTCACAAATGAGGTATGTCCATACATATGCTAGAGGGGGCAAACGAGTAATTAAGTATGTGGTAGTAGATAGAGATAGGGTGGAGGTCGTAGGAGGTAGACACGAGGTCAACGCGCCCTGATAACCATATACTCGTATGTGGAGATGATAATTGTTGTCGTTTGTCACGAAATAATATAATTTTTGTAGTTCAATCATATAACAGTATGCATGGGCCCAATAATCTTGATGTACACTGTAAGCATATATTATAGAAGCTGGCACAAAGGCACTACTTATTCCACATTGAACATTTCTTCCAGCAGCCCTGCTACAGGAGAATTTGTATGACAAACACATTTCGTTAATATTTTAAAATGTATACTTTATGTAGATACTATAACAGTAAATAAATAGGCAATATACAAACGTACACAATAATTAAAGAGTATCTTCACGTCTATTATCCCCGAAGAGGTAGAGGTGTGCTAGTACATCCACAACTCGTAAGTAAATATACTAAAATACCACGATTAGCCAAGGTAATAGGGCCCACCCCATCACGATTCAAGCCTTGTCAAGGCGGTGGGGCTCAGTAGCCTGGGGTGATCCAAAACACCCTGAAGCCAATTGAACCCAGGAGGTGGCGGCTCTTAGTACCTCTCCAATAAGAAGAGGGAACTAAAGAGCAGGACGAGGTGCCTCTCTTTGTACCCCTCTTATAAGAAGAGGGGACAAAAGAGCAAAAAGTGGCGGGGCTTTTGCGCACGGGGCAAGGGGTGAGGATGGGAACCTTACCCCATTGCACTGTCCCTAAGTCGGTGGGGTTGTCCCGTGGTGTAAGACAATTCCATCTGTCGAGGTGGCGTCGGTCCCATCGGGGGCTGACTTGCCGTTGAGGTGCCCTAATGATTTTCTGTTCCGGGACACCTCACCAAAGGCAGCACTGGTGGCACTCTCGGTAGTTTTGGTGGGTATTCGGCACTATATAATGTGGCGCGAGCCCCACACATCACTGAACCCCATCCAGGGCCGGTGAAGGCGTGTCAATGCGTTTTCCCGCGTCAACAAAAAAAAAAAAGTACTGGGGCCCTTTGATGTCATAGGTGACAAGCCTATAGCCACTTCGGGCACAATATATACATACATACATACATACATACTTTATATATAAAATAAAGAACACAATCCTTTTTATATTAATGAAATGGTTGCAGAAATTTTAATTCAAATTTGGGTTTAAGTTTGATTTAAATAATATTATTTTCATTTTTTTCTTAAAAAGTGACAACGTGTTACAAATCCGCACGTCATCCGCAACCCTACCAGGGTTTCATACTCTGGCAAAATAGGCTGTAAAAGAATGTGAATAAAAGCCAGCTCGGTGGGCCGGTATAAGAAGAAGATTACGTTTTTGTGGTCTACAAGAAGATTCATGAAAATTAGTCATGGTGAAGTGATCACGAAGGTATGAAGGGGAGTAAGGGTTGCAGAGCATATCAAAAAGGAAACACAGGATAAGAAAATTTCTGCGGTGACGCATAGGTAGACATTGTAATTGCTTACGATACTGAGTCGCGTGGTCATATTCCTTTAAACCAAAAATAAATCGCAAACATAAATTTTGTGGCCGCGCGAGTTTGTTAAATATTTCTTCAGGAGCATCAGTGTAGCAAACTTCGGCATAGCCATTTGGAAAAGGAGATATTAACTTGAATACGATGTGAGCTGTCTCGAAGGTAGGAGTTGAACCAGGCTAAAGCCGGGTATGGAACATTAATTAATTTAAGTATGAGAAGAAGAATGTTAAAATCAATAAATTTAAGTGCATCACGAAAGTTGAGGAGTATGAGGATTGTAATAGATTTATTGTCCATAGCCAAGCGGGTGTCATCAGTTACATTTATTGTCCATAGCCAAGCGGGTGTCATCAGTTACATTTATTGTCCATAGCCAAGCGGGTGTCATCGGTTACATTTATTGTCCATAGCAAAGCGGGTGTCATCCGTTACATTTATTGTCCATAGCCAAGCGGGTGTCATCCGTTACATTTATTGTCCATAGCCAAGCGGGTGTCATCAGTTACATTTATTCCATAGCCAAGCGGGTGTCATCCGTTACATTTATTGTCCATAGCCAAGCGGGTGTCATCAGTTACATTTATTGTCCATAGCCAAGCGGGTGTCATCCGTTACACTTATTGTCCATAGCCAAGCGGGTGTCATCCGTTACATTTACGAGAGTAGGCGTCATACGCCTTAGAACTGGATTGATTATTGGTAAACCAGAAATAGGAAAATTGATTATGGACAATGTGTTCAATTTTTTTAGATAAAATCGGAAGTATTGTTTATATGTCGGAACATGTCATACACAAGTACGGCAACTCGTTTGTCCCTTGGTTTTTTAAACATTTTTACTCGGTTTAACTGGGGTTTCTTAGATCAGGCCGTCGCGAGTGGTGACTACTTCACTTTAACATAAAACTAACATTCGATAGTTCGTTAATCCGACTTTGGATACTTTGGATTGGGATCATTTTATAGTAGACAAACTAGTATTCGAAGCCATTTTTTTTTAATGTAAAAATGGCTTCGAATACTAGTGTAGTGTGGCCGTACTACACCACACTAGTATTCGAAGCCATTTTTTCATATCCCCATGAAAATCAACATAATTACTATGCCGATGCGTTGCCCTCCTTCCTTCCCATTTGGCCATTTGGTGCCTATCGACACCCATTAACATCTACATATGCAAATGCGTTGCATTCCTTCACCATACTTACAAACCACACGAAATGTGACAACAAATATCACTATAAAGGCGGTATCATGTGAGTGAGTGTATACTCTGAGTAATGCCGGCCACATTAAGTTGTAGTGCAGAATGGCGCTACTTCACACTTTAACATTATTAAAAAATTACTGGTCCGAATTATAGTGTGCTTCAGTGTTAGATGTCCCGTTAATGGAGGAAGGCTTTAGGTTATATACCACCACGCTACGGCCAAGATATGCGAAATACGCTGTGGAAATTGTGAATTACAAGGTGCTTAAGTTACACATGCAATTCATACACCAAATGCTCCATTGCTCCGGCATTCTGATCAAATAGTGCTTCTCCAATCCAATATTGTAACATCTTCTGTATATTCTACCATGTTTAAAGGCAAGTAAATTGTATTATTATTATTATATATCTTGCTGTAAAGCTTCTGAAACGTCGGGCTAGTTCAATAATTGAATAAGCCGCGATAATATCCGTTAAAATAGTTTTATTGTAATGAGTAACATTCGCGTAAACTTAAGACAGTACAACTACTAATCTTTTACAATGTAAAAGTATTGTGTGATGAATTAATGTACAAAAAATGTGCAATTACAGGTCATACATAAAAGGCGACTCGCGCTGAAGAGTTCAGACCAAGCTAAATCAGGTGATGATAATACAAGTATGATGATAATCTATACATGCCCCAGAAGCTGTCTGTCTGTATGTGACAATCGTAACACAATAAAACGCAAGCAGATACAACACCATAACCGCGGCGCACGTACTCTACACCCCGTCCACGGACTATACGATTCAATCCACAATCAACACATCATGAGAGACAACAGCACATGCACTCGACTTCGAATAGCCAGAACGTCGATGCAAGTGCAGTAATAGGAGACAATTCCAGTACCCTTGCCAACGAGCTCAGATTAGAGCGCCGTACTGGTTAGGTTAACTACGATGACCGCGGGCGAGTCTACCACCCGCCCGCGGGTTAAAGGGGAGACGTTACTCCCAGTCATGATAGCTCTTCCAGCTCCCACGACAATGCAAAGCCAACTTTTGCTACCTCGTGTCAGCTTCCCTCCTCTTCAGAGAAGGGGGCGAGAGGACCCGGACCCCTTGGCCAAGACAATAGTAGTTACTTTAGCTAATCTTTTTTTAAGTTACGTTAACTACCGGGATGTATACCTCCCATCTGCGGGAAAGGAAGGGGTCTGACCACAATCTACCTAGACCATCCTGCTGACGTGTCTTATGGTAGTCGATGAAGTTACACTGGACACTTTTCGTTTGGAACAACAAATGGTCAGGCTACCTCGACTGCAAATCAGTCCACCAAGGGCCCGTCGCCTCCCCCACCAACTTTGGTATAGCGCCATGGGCCGAGGTTTCCATTCTCGTATTCTTGCCCCGTACGCAAAAGCTCCCCCCCCAGTTGCTTATTGTATTCGCTTGGGTTCACCCCAGGCTACTGAGCCCCACCGCCACGATAAACCTTAAAACATGGTGGGGCACTGGACAGTCAGCATAAACACTGTCTTACGTGCTCTATTTTTCCAAACTCTGCTGATCGGATTTTCTCGCAGTTTTCACTTATGAAAAGAGCGATTTCCGAAGAAGGTGCTAGTATAGAAATAGATTTTGGGCAAAGCCGGGCGGAACGTTAGTACTTACAATTTAATATTAGTCGATACTTAAATCTTAAGTACCATATGAATGCTCCGTGCTAAAAGTAGTCCCATACGGAACCTTTGAAATCGAAATCTGTTAACAGTATAACCCAGACTTTAAAGCGTTAACGTTAACTTTTTCTGATATTTGTAATTACATTTTAATTTTAAGGATATAGCCAGAGGAAAAGTTTTCTTGATTTGTTAATAAGTTTATCCGGCGGGGAGGCTGGGTACACAGACGAGGAGCTACGTGAAGAAGTGTTGACTCTTATAATAGCCGGCTCTGATACGTCTGCCCTCGCCATGGCGAACACTCTATTGTTGATGGCAAAATATCCAAAAGTTCAAAATAAAGTCTACAATGAGTAAGTCTTTTTACATTTGGACATACTGTTGCTTAACCTATCTGACATGAACTTAAACCTTATATCAAGTCAAGTAAAAGTAATCTCTCTTACATAAACTTTACACAAAATAAAGACATTTATCCGTTAAAACATAAAAATTAATAATATGCTACACTTTTGAAGTCAATTAGCAGTCAAATAAATCACCGTGCTCGGATACCGCGTGGAGCGTGCGCAGCGCGGGATATTGGACCTTGCTGCAAGAGTTTGGCGCGCGCATTTGGCACCACCAATAACTGTGGCCACCGCCGCCGCCACCTGTTTTTTTTTTATTCTGAGAGCCCTTCATATGTATAATAATAAGTGGCTATTTACTATAGGAGCGCTGACTTTATTGCACGCAGATGCCAGTTACGCAGTTGCGTCTGCGTGTAATAAAGTTGCTCTCGCGTCTCACAAGCCTTCATATCTGCAAATATCTCAGTCCTTCTTTAGTATTATTGTATAATGATATACATATATTAGTATGCAGGGAGATGTTAGTGTAGTCTTTTGGTTATCTTAATTGTATTATACGTAGATGGAGATTTATTTATTTATGTTTTCAGTATAATGTTTCTTAAGACCAGAAGAGTCTCCTCAGAAGAGAGAGAGAGAGAGAGAGAGAGAGAGAGAGAGAGAGAGAGCGAGAGAGAGAGAGAGAGAGAGAAGGGTTGATAGAGATAATAGAGATAGTAGATGAGTAGAGATAAAATGATAAATTTTTTTTCAGAATATTTGAAATATTCCAAAAATCAGACAGACGCTTGGCGAAGGAAGATTTGAAAAAAATGAAATACTTGGAAATGGTGGTGAAGGAGTCTTTGAGACTTTACCCCCCACTACCCTTCGTAACGAGGAAAATTGAAACAGAGACAGTTCTGCGTGAGTTGATGATTATTTCTAGTACGTACAACTCGCTGTAAATGGTCAGAGACAAAGTAGGTGATATAAAATCACATCAGATAGATCAAATGATCATGACATGTACAGCGCAATACAACACAAATACTATTTTTGTACACGTGAAATACGTTATACTTACAATACTTTACACTGTAAAAAGGCCAGTCATAAACAAAATAAACTATTATTTAACATTTAAGTGTCTGGTACATAGTCCCTTCTAAACTACTTGCATGCAATACATACGTGCAAATAAAAAGCACAGGTTTCTAATTATTATAGTTTTAACTACGTTCATCTAACAGATTCAGACAGATAACATTATAAATAATTTCTTTAACACATATTTTCGTAGCATCAGGAACTATTCTACCAGCTGGTTGTGGTGTTGTCGTTTCGTTGTGGGGTGCGCATCGAGATCCAAAATATTGGGGTCCGGACGCCGAACACTTTGACCCTGAAAGATTCATGCCCGGGCGTATGGAATTGCTTAACCCTTGCAGCTATATGCCTTTTAGTAATGGACCACGTAATTGCTTGGGTAAGTATTTATTCCTAATTTTTGGCCAGATAATGGCGATATAAGTCAATTTCGTCGCGTGGGATGCAGTGTTTTTTTTTTTCGGAGGGACCTAATATAGTCCAGCCTCAACAGTTCGACTGACTACGAAGACTTTTTTGTCTTCAGTTTTAGGGAGACGATGGGATGCAGTTTGAGTAGGATTTGCATAGAAAATGAAAATAGTTAAGATTGTTAGCGGAAAGTCGGTTAGAAGTTCACCGGAATACTAATTGCCTTCATGAAAGCCATTTCAGTTGAGATAGAGGCATAAAATAAAAAAGTTGCCGTGAAATTAAAGTTAACATGTTTTGTAGTTGACTGTGAGATATTCACGTGCGGATACGTATGTACGAGGCTTACATACCTCATTCATTCGAATTTGGGTTTACGAAATTCGATTCATTCAGTCGTAGTGGCAGGGGAGTGACCAGCGCGAGTGTGTAAACTTCTCATGCTACTGTCACTCGCGCTGCATCGCACTCCATTCGTTACCGGCTTTTCGGACGCGAGTCGAGCATGCATCGAAAGAAATTATCATGCTATTGGCAATTTGTGTTCACACTCCTATTAATCGCTCTTCCTCACATTTTGCCCGGCGCTGGAAGGTGAAAGATGTATATTATGCCTATTTTGATTCTTGTTACACTAAAAATGATTTTATGTATGTAGAAAGTTATGTATGTAGAGAGTTATGAATGTAAGGATTGTGATATGTGGCGCCCAATAGGCAACTGGCATATCGACGAGCTGTTGTTGTCAGTGGTCAGTCAATCATGTGTGCGAGAGGTCGACACGATTCTATTGTAATGTTGCACGGCACTGTCGCATATCCAACCAATTATACAAATCGAATAATAGAAAGGTCCCCGAATAGAGGCCTATTTATGGTAACAAACATCGTGTTTTTCTCTAGTCTCATCGTGATCTCGTGTGTATTAATATAATATATCAAAAATTAATATTCGTTTTCGATGGAACATATAGATAAAGGAATTTGCGTCATTGTAGCAATGTTGACTGGAAATGGACGTTGGACGAATTGTAAACCGTAATTTAGTAATTAAGTGCTTTATTTTTAATAGGTTTCAAATCCAGAAAAGATTTAATTATATATCTTTGTTTATAGGTTACCAGTACGCTTTGATGTCGATCAAAACAGCATTGGCGTCCATTTTGAGAACATACAAAGTTGTTGGACAGGAGGAGAATGGCCCCGTGCCTCAGGTTACATTCAAAATTGAGATCATGATGAAGACAGTGGATGGCTACCAAGTTAGTCTAGAAAGGCGAAATTAAATTTGATCGCTCCCAATGCTTAAGGTTCAGTTATGGTCCTTTAAACAATAATTTGGTAAATAAAAATAATAAAACAATAATTTGAAAATATTACATAAGTAAAATAATTTAATAAAGTGGGATAAAATAATTTAAATTAGTCTTATTACAAACTAACAGTCCGTCCCGGCTTCGCACGGATATTTCACAAAATATGCGACATTGATACACATGCCATGTTCATTGATTCACAAAAATACAAAACATTATTAATTTAAAAAAATCGTCGTTATTATTACCCGTTACCACGTGAAAAATACTAGTAATCCAATTTAAGACAGAACAACGTTTGTTGGGACAGCCATTTGTCAATAATTTCTGATGTAAGGATTCTACTTTGATATTTTCTTCACACCTTTAATGATAATAACAATAAAAACACTTTATTTTATACCAAGTATTTTACAATAACTTATTCTAGACTTAGAACTATGCACAGGCACGAAAAGGCGATCTTACCGCTACAAGCGGTCCCTTCCAGACAACCAGTGTTTAAAAGGAGACGGAATATAAAGAAAAGTAGTTGGCAAAAATATTGTACAGTATAAATAAATATATATTAATACTACTTAAGTACAGTTTAGTTACATTAACGAAAACTTTATAATGACTTAAATTTTAGAATGATGAACATGAGGAATATGTTATATAGCCTATCTTTATCAGCGATAATGTAGGATTATAACGGTAAATTATTTTTGAAATCTGGCCAGTAGTTACGGAGCCTATACAATACGAACAGATAAAAAACAAACATACAAATGTTTTCTCTTTATATTATTAGTATAGATGATTAATTGTTAAATAGCCCACATATTCAAAAATGCAGCATATCAGGTAATCCTCAATGAGGATGAAACCGCCAGGCACCGCTAGTAACTGAACAATAGAAAAACCAAGGGGTATATTTAAATAATAGGAAGATTTAAAACGTTTAAGAACTGCCAGTGGCTGAGGACAAGCCATCTAACTCGGTAAAGTGTGTGAAGCGGGAAAAGTTTTATTGTTTTCCAGACGAGAGACGCTAGAAGCTGTATTTTCCGTTGTACATTATTATATGTGTGAATAACATTATAAATACTGTCGTCCTAGGCGGCCATCTCTATAGATACTGTGCGGGACACATTATAATGCACAAGTATATGGCTGAAGTGAACTCCCTGTTCCCTCATTCTCCTATTCCAATGGGACGGCAGTCTGACACGGCCGGAGCGAAATCAGGCCCGGATCAGGAGATGAGCTAGACTCCTTTCCAAGGATTGGACAAACAGAGAGGAGTGGAAAATTTAGCAGATGCCTTTGCCCGGCAGTGGGAGGTACTAAAGAGTACGGTAGGCTACTGGCACTGCCACTGCCACTGCCACTGCCACTACTATTACTACTACTAATAAGAAACGTTATAGATTTAACATTTTTATTACAAAAATACAAATTATACACATAAAATCAATGACCTGGAAGGGATTTGACCACCCACACCGTAAAACACGGAATAAACGTCGTTAAATTGAATATTAATTGTTAAACATGGTAACATTCCAGTCTTCGATTGCGATAAAAATCTTCAGTTGCGATAAAAAGTTTTATTAAAATTCCAAATGATTCGCATGTAACATATTGGACGAACTGAAGCAGTGTAACAGACAGTAACAGTAACGAGATGTGTCTCGTCATCAATATTCAAAAGAGACGCGGAATTTTATTGAAACGCTACAAATTGAGTTCGTCGTTTTGTTACGTAGCTATACTGAACTGGGATTTGATGAAAATGTCTCGGAAATTCATTTTAATTCATTTCCTGCCTTCTAGAAGGTTCCGTTATTAGTACAGAGTTGTTGATCTCTCAGATTGAGAGAAAGTGACATGCTGAATTGCAGCGGGTTTGGTCTGGCACGACCGGGGATTTACCTCTCGCTCACATGATACCACGGTAAAGTCACATATTTGGTGTCGCGTTACGTGCGGTTTGTGAGTAGCCGGTGGCCCACTGGAATGGAGGAGGAAAGCATGCATAGTAATTAGGCGGATGTTCATGGGCATCGGTATTTATAGAAAGGCTCAGATTGCTTGTTTGCCATCTCAACTTCCGTTGGTCTCGTTATCATAACTTTCTCGTTCCTGCACCAGCTTAATCGCCAAGTCACGTGCGTAAAGACGTTTTACTTCAAAAATGTTTTGATCCAGCCGGTCCAGTCTAGAACATTGGACAGAACGATTCTCGATGAAGATTTTATTGTATAGTTTGCTAAGGTCCGTTAAGACTGATCGGTAGTTAAAGTATACGTTAAGAAATATGTCACTAGAAACACTAAACACTTCAACATATCTCTTATTGAAGTTATACTTCTTTTGGCGCTTTAGAAAAAAATTATGAGAATATTTCTTTATTATGCGCGTGTTAGAGATTGAAATAATATAACTGGATCTATATATAGTATAATTGTGTAAATAACACTCTACGTATAACTTTATGAACAGACTTAATTTTAAGTGGATGAGAAAACGTTAATGCATTCAATCATCCGATATGACGTCACTTGTTTATTCACGATGCCAAATGATTCAACCGAAGACAGCCGACTCTCGGCTCGAGCGCTGCACAAGACGGAACTCTCCCTGGTGCACAAAGTTAAGTAAATTATTGTTTAATATTTAGTACTGCCATTAATGTGTTTCATATGTACGCCTATATGGCTGCATTCGCATCGTTCTATAAGTTGGCTCATTTATAACGACTAGCACCACGAGCACGGAGAGGGCCGCGTGCGAGAGCTCCTTTCGAGCTCTCCTCCGCCGCGGGGCGGGCGGAGGAGAGCTCCTTTCGAGCTCGCCTCCGCCGCGGGGCGGGCGGGATTTTATCTCCCCAGCCGAGCTGCGGAAGGTAGACAACATCCCCCCCACAGCACTGGTGATGATACCGTGGCGCGTAGCCGTGGCTCTAACTAGGATAGCTAACGGCACGTCCCACTTTCCGGATATCTGGAAGGAAGGGTGAATCGTCGTCCTCCCGAAGCTGGGTAAGCCTCGGCACCTGCCTGGAAGCTACCGGCCGATCACGCTGCTGTCGCACGTGACCAAGTTGTTCGAGCGGCTATTGCTCCGGAGATTGAAGCTGTACGTCCCAATAAGGGATGAGCAGTTCGGTTTCCGGAGCGGTCATTCGACCACACTGCAGTTGGCGCGGGTGCTCCACCACTTGGCCACGGAGATGAACAAGGGAAGACACTCGGTCGGAGTCTTTCTCGACATGGAGAAGGCCTTCGACCGGGTGTGGCCCCCGGGCCCCCTGGTCAAGCTGATGGACACCGGCGTCCCGCCGGCTCTCGTGCGACTAGTGGCGTCATTCTTGGAAGGGACAACCCTCCGGGTAGCAGTGGAGGGACGACATTCCTCCCTGCGAGCCATATGTGCTGGAGTCCCGCAGGGCAGTGGCATATCCCCTTGCTTCTACGCGGCCTATAACAACGACATCCCGACGCTCAACAACCCAATGGGAGAGGGCGAAACGTATGTCTTGCTCGCGCTGTTCGCCGACGACAGCGCTTACATATCCTCGTCCCGAAAGCCAGAGCTAGCAGCCGGGCGAATGCAGCGGCTGCTGGATCGACTGCCGGAGTGGCTCGGCAAATGGGGGATGTCCGTCAACGTGGAGAAAACGGCATCCCTATTCGTCAGCACGAGGCGCAGCATGCCGGGGCGGGTAAAGTTGGGCGGCCAGGATTTGTCTTGGAGGTCCCCGGTCGTGTATCTCGGGTGCAGCACTGATGGCACGCTGCGGATGAGCTCCAAGGTTGATCGAGCGATCAACCAGGCGAGGGCAGCCTGTGCCTTACTGCGACCAGTGCTCGCATCCGAGCTTTCACTGCGCACGAAACTGGGGATATACAAGACGTACATCCGATCGCGGCTCACTTACGCTGCCCCGGCATGGTGCGCGCTCACCTCCCCAAGCCAAAAGAAGCGCCTGCAAGCTCAGCAAAGCATATCCCTGAGGGTTATCACGGGGGCTGGCGGCTACGTCCGGAATGACGTGATCGCGCGAGACCTGTCGGTGAGTTTGGGTCCTCGGCCCCGGCGATCGAGACGAGGATCACTTACTCACACGCATTACCCACATCACACTCGGATACCACCACATTTCACCACTCACCACACCTGCAGGTCAGTAGGCCACGGTCGCATCCCTATTCAGGCCGTACGGCCTCCGCACCTCGGTGCGCAACAACCCACTATCACCAGTGGGTTGCCCCCATCACCGAGGGGACAGTTGCCCCTCGCGAACAGACCCGGGTCATGAGGTTCGCCTCGATACCCGTAATCCTCGGAGGCCTCCCCAGGCCAGTGAAGATGACCCACGGACGGACGGTAACGACAATTTGATAAAATATTGCAAGATTGAGTAGTTATGGAGCCACTATTAAAATGATGTATATCCTGACTTCAATTTAGACAATGCTTTTATTTTATTATAAGACTGTGTTTTTTCTTGGTGGCAATCACCAAATCTCCGGTAAATTTTAATAAACTATTGATCTCAACTGTAATATAATACAGTTGAGATCTACTTTCGACTTTGGTCCCTGACATCAAAATGTTGAATGAAATATGAATATATAATTATTATATCTGCTTTATTACTCATAACTTTGTTTTGTAGGTTTATTTCAATGTTTAATATTTAAGTTACCTGTAAATTTAGAAATAGTAAAAGTATGTAACTTTAAATTGTAATAGTATTAAACCTAAGAATCTAACACACGCGTACACCGTCACGAGAAACCGATTACCGTGAGGTTTCTTTCGAAAAAAGTTATCATAATACTTTACAATAAAACTCTCAACGTATTAAATACGTCTCTTCTATTGCTAGTGTCGTTTTTTCTATTACAATATATTTTGTCGTCGACTCTAACATTGATATCGATTGTATAAAATTAATGCGGGATATAATTAAAGCAATCATAATTCAAGTTGGAATAAAAATACACGTGTTTCGTCGTCGCATACTCTATTCAAATTGCCATCACAAAACTGCGCTCCAAAGCTGGAGTGCAAACAAAATTTGTTTTCATGAATCCAGAATGAGGCTGTGCCAGTAGATGTCCTTTGAGGGTAAATGCGAACCCAAATAACACATATTGTGTACAGAGGCTAGGAATTAAAATACTTATAATCTTGTGATATACTTAACAATCTCTCTTCTCAGAGGTGCACTCTTGATTGAGTGACTCTGCATTTCACTTTTCTAACTTAACTTTATATAATAATCTTTTGTATAAGGTACCCAGTAGACAACAAAATATCTTGACATACATAACTAGTAACATAACCGGGGCCAACATAACATAGCCCTTGAAAAACAGGGGGCAATTATACACTAAAAACCAATTGCGGAATTGATTATATTCATTAGTTGAAAGAGCAATAAAATCCGTTCAAAATATTTTAAGAAAATCACATACGAGCAGACAGCTTTTTAGAGTCTTTGTTTTTAGTGTAAATTCATTATTACTTTGCAAGACACATAAATTATGTAATGTTATATTGCCCGAGATTATTTGTGGAGTCAGCGAAGTTTACATTAAAATTATGTATAAAATGCCTAAGTGTATGCGAAAGTAAATTTTCAGTATGATGTGGTGCTATGCTGCACGTTAGCTCACCTCAGCTGAGTAGCAGTTAGAAACTCGACGGGGAAGGACTAGCTCACGTGACATTGTTTTGGGCGGACCATTGGAGGGGAGGACGGCAGCACATCTGCAGTTATGTTTATGAGCGCCAGCAGAAAGTATCAGGCAGAAAGGAAATCTGTACACGCACCTATCTCTCCTGCACGTATGAAATAAACATAATTTTGTCTCTCTTAACTAATTTATATTTATCTCTTAACTTACGTTCGCCTCGCCCGTTCACGCTTCTCGTAACGCTATCCTCATGCATTTGCCCCAAGTTGAGCGTGCATTAAAAATACTAAGATAATTTTCTTTGAGCATAACCAAATAATTTGTTCCGATTTTGGTCATTGTGTTCTGTTAATGAAAACACAAAGCTACGTGGAGGAACGACTTAATTCAATCAATATTACGAACATCAATGCTACATATTTATTGTCAAGTTTACTTACATAGTACAATTCAATTATATCCTGTCCAAGTTCTAAACAACGGAAGCATTGTGGGCAGACCGTGTTTAATTTAGGAAAGCTATCCTGTGGCGTACGCATTCATGCTTTTGTAAACCCGCGCTTGCAATTCCATTCAGCGCGATGTATGGCTGAAAACGTTTAATTCCGGCTGCAGTTTTCAAGTGGATCTGTTCCCCATGCTGTTTTATAGATTAAATCGTTAACCTGTCCAACTTGCAAATAACATTCAATTGTTGCATCTCGCGATCCTAAGAGAAGATACGTAATGATATTTAGAACTAAAGAAATGAGAATAATATTTATTACAAGTTACAGCGATCATATCCTGGCATGTCACAATCAGATCAGGTATGAATGAAAAGGAGGCAAATTAGGTATTTAAAGATCGTGATGTGAGTGGCTCTCTTGACTCTGCCCACCTCCACATACCTATCATTCCGGTCTGTATTGGACAATACACTGACCCTGAACCAGCAACTGAATAATGTCAAGGGAGACATAATTTTTCAGACTGTAGTAGGAATCGTGTTGCTAAAAATCGTTTTGAATCAAAGATTCACAGAAATAAATTGCAACTAACGTCATTTTATCAGAGTGGTTGATCTACTAGCTTCTGTTTTTTCGAAACAATCTTTTGTATCAAAAAGTTAATGTCTAGAACAATGCATGAAAAAAGCAAAAACAAAAAATCCTCGTGTTATAAGACAAAAGACGAGACATTGGCGCTAAGAAATATCACAGACCGTGTCTTTCACTGTGAACAGTAAGATACGCATAAATATTGCGTCGGATCTAGAAAGACGATACCATAGATGTACAACATAGTAAAGAACATAGGGTCCGATGAAAATCTAGAATTTGCAAATGAAGATACACATGTATTCATTTCTTAACCCCCTGGTAAGTGCGACATGGTTTCGTCGAGTATTATGAAGTGTTGAAATGTTGTAACTAGAAACGCCGGACGGCGGACACTGATGAATATACCAGTACCATCAATCAGTGATTGAAAAATTAATAATATCCCCATTCTTCTACAACGCATAACACTTTGTTTGAATAATTGATAAAATCCCCATTATTTTGCAACGCATAACACTTTGATTGAATAATTGATAAAATCCCCATTATTTTACAGCGCAGAACACTTTGATTGAATAATTGATAAAATCCCCAATTGTTTTACAAAGCATAATATTTTGAGAATTGTTTTTATTTGGCAAATTGCGTTTGTTGCCAACCAGCTTACTGCATATGGATGATACATATGGGACGATCTTAGGAGCTGGTATACTGGGTCATCTTCATTAGCATTCAGTCAATACTAGACATACAACTCTTTAAATGATAGGATTGGCTACTACATGGATATTTCTGAGGGTTCTTTAACACCCGATGGATATTGAATTTTACCTTTCTAAAAACTTAATATTTGAATGTACAATTCTAACTGAATAGTTTCAGTTCACAGCGATCGTAAACTTCTCGAATCCATCACGGACGTGTTCATCAATTTAACAAACTGGGACAGGGTCGGATTAACCACGGGCTAAGCTAAGGGCTCGCACTTAAAAGCCTACATGGGCCTACAGGGGCTATAGCAAGCTATGTATTCGTACTCATAATGTATATGATAAATGTACTAACGAATGTAATAGTTTGCTACAGTCCCCGCTCTAGCTTAGCCCGTCACTGTCTCCGGACCGACCTAAACTTCCTGCCCAGCGGCTACCCGATGCAGAGGATTGAATGTCCACGTAACTAAAGTGTGTAGTGCATACATTCTACTTGTGCTATATTATATAGCCTACCGCGTAAACATGTGGTTCCTACATGGAACTGATTCATTTACTCTTAGTGTAAACAGCGATGCTATCCATTTCAGTCTCAACAGAGTTTGCGAGACAGTTGTTTGTGTTCAACGGTTACGTAATTTTGTTATCCGACTCTTTATGAAGAGGGATAATGATTTTTCAAGCGTGTGTGTGTGTGTATATATAATTTTTTTATAATATAGTGGGGCAAATGAGAATCGGAACCTTTTTACGACTACCGCCGCCAATGAATTTCGCATTATGACTTTGCCGATGCGTTGAACAATGGGCCACCGGGCTACTCACAAACCGAATGAAACATGACACAATAATATAAGCCCATGGAGTAGTGTTAGTAGGTAACAACATAATATTTATCATATTTTATTATTTTATGATATATTAAAAAAAACTCAAAATACTGAAAGTTTTTTTATTTAATTCGTTTCGCTGGGAATAGCATTTACGTACTGCCGCCGGTCCTGGAGGAAGTCCAATAGCTGCAGGCTTGCGGATTATATATCAACGCACAGCTACAATACAACAAATTTCATGTTTCTAGGTGCAGTAGTTTGCACCGACAAACTTGAAATTTGGTACGGGGTTTCCTTTCCTGAAGTAAGTAAGAAAGGATTTGTAGAATATCAACCACTCAGGGGTTGTTTTTGGGGTGGATATTTTTTAGAATACTTATTTGGAAGACAATGATTTCTTCCAGATTATACACGGCAATATCGGAATGGGAATCAATTGTGCTCGTTGGGGAAGCACGCATCCTTGGATGTACGGCTTGGTATCGAGTCTAGCGTGAGACGGGGACGGGCTTAATTCTACTACGCTCTTCAATCTAAATGTGGACTAGCTAATGTTGGAGTTGAGCAGCATCAGAGTAGGATGTCGCATTGACGGACTCTGTGTCAACAACATAAGACATGCTGATGATATGGTGCTCAAACCCGTATTTAATGCACTCCAAGATACAGCTTTACAATATAATAAATGTATATTTTAAAGGAATGATGCATATCCATAATATTTAACAGACGTCTTGGTCCCTACCGAGCTGGAGCTCGTTACGGACTCTTCATTATTTGTGCCCACCCGACTGTGCGCTGCACGATGTTCCTGCACTGTTTTCATTACTATGTATTCAATATCGCTCTAAAGCCTTCACGTGTGATAAAGGGAAAAAGTTTCAGAATTATTCTAGAAAAATCATTGCAATATGTAACGTCTGTGGGAGAGTGTGGAGGCTCAATTAGGTTAAGTATCACGTAAGAACTTCTGCGTATAACGTTCTATTTTAAGGGTTCCGTATCCAAATTGCAACAACGCGACACTATTGGTTTCTGTCCATCTGTCTGTCGCCAGGATTTTTTTAACAGCATAGTAACGAGCAATAGGAGCCTTTTGATGACTACCGACGCCAATGGACATTCGCATGATTGTTACGCATACGCGTTGCCCTCCTATCATCCCCCCACCCAATGTGCCACCGCCTACTGACAAACCGCACGAAACGCCACAGCGACGCTGTCACTTTAGGCCAGTATCAAGTGAGCGAGAGATACTTCCCTGGTCGTGCCGACTCAGTTACGTTCTATCTCCTCCTCTACAGCATGGCACTAACCCTTCCTAAAATGAATAAGTAAGTAAAATGAATAAGTACCTGGTAAGAAGTGATGAACCGTGATAGATAAATAGTATAAACTATCACAGATGACTTATCTCTGTTGCCGCTATAACAAATATTAATCAATATTATTCATAATTTATCAATAATATTTAAATTATTATGAATAATAATTTATAATAACAAAAAATAATATTTATGGTGGTGGTGGTGCCCCAAAACCAGCACGCGGAGCCCTGAGAGTCAAATGGAAGAGATCTTGGCCCCCATTCAGATGCCCAGGATGGTAGTAGGTAGATCTCAGTCCCGGAGGATGGCGTGACTTTAGTGTTGTCTTTTTAAAGTTAGCCAGGCAATCGTTGACGGCAGTACTGTATGGATTTAAATAATTTTAAGATCAAGGCATCTTTCTTGTAGCATATGCGGAGGAAGTATGTGGGATAGGGCCGGTGCCATCAGCTGACAGCGCTCGCTTATCCCTGGTTGACGTCACAACTGCGCCATGCGTCACATATCGGGTTGCCTCAAGCCTACTTAAAATTTATAAATGGTATTAAATAAAATGAAATTGTTTTATCTTTCAGCCATGTTCTATACACCAAACATTAACAACACATAAACCAAATTCAACAATTAACAATCATAACAGTAATTATTTAAATGTTTAAATTTAAAAAAGATACGAGTATTTGAATCGAATAAATAAAATTATTAAAAGTAAAACATTGCAATTTTTTTGTATCGTTAGTATAGTTTCAATGCAAGAGGTAGTGCCGTGCTGCATTGTAGTGTACCTCTCGCTAACATGACACCCCCGTAAACTGAAACCGGTGCTGTCCCATTGTGAGTAAAGGAGGGCATGCATCTGCATGACAATAATACAGATGTCTATAAGCGCAGGTAGTAGTCAAAAAGCTCATATTTTTCGTTTGTCCGCCTAAACTATGAAAAAAGTAATATTAATCGAGAAAAGCACTTAGTTTGTATTCAGGCTTCCAGAGGTGACATAATAAGTGGTAAGTGCTAGAACGAATGCTAGACCCAGCGTGAGTTTACACCCCATCAATGCCGGGAGTTGAAATATATTGTACGATCTACTCTCAGATCTACGTGTTGTATGTGTGGCAAATGTTGTCGTCCAGCTGGCACACGCTGCCGAGCCGTCCTGCTGGCGCACGCTGCCGTGCCGTCCTGCTGGCGCACACCAACTGCCGGCGCCGCATTCGTTAGCGACATCGTAATGCTATTTATTCTCAGTTACGTCTTACAGAAACACACAGACACGCATATAATGGAAACGTCTGACGTTGGGACGAGATTCTTTTGCTCGCATTGAGTGAGTGTTAGGAAAATGGCGTTACCTCATGGAAGTGCTTGGCTTTTTAATGTTTGAATGTGATGATTTCGTTCAACAAACTGTCTGTGTACTTCTTGTGGTTTGCATCTTGTGAGCAGATTATATAATAATCGCTATATTAAATTTGATGTTTTCTTGGTTGTCTTATTACTGACCTAATTTCTAAAGTGGTTCAAGTTTCACCTTAAAACACCTTTGAGAACTCGAGGAAAAGGTTCTCGTTGTACCCCCGCTCTTCGTACCCTATTATATGCAGAGAAGACTAAAGAGTAGAGAAAGGGGGCGCTCTTATAAGGAGGGGACTAAAGATCAGGACGTGAAGGCACTTTTGGGCACGGAGCATGGGGCGAGGTTAGACCAATTACACTTACCAAAGTTGGTGGGGTCGTCCTGTAACGCAGGGCAACACTTTTGTGGAGGAGTCTGTCCCCCCGGACACTGACTAGCCGTCGCGGGTGCCTCACCAAAGGCGGTACTGAGTGCGCATGCGTTGCCTTTTTTGATTATTCGGTGCTATAATATGCCGTGAACCCCACACACCACTCGACTCTACCAAGGGCTGCAAAAAAAAATTAATTATATTTAGTACGCGACAATATTCAAAAAACTATGCCATTTCTAGTGATTCTGGCTGATGGTAAAATTTGTAACAATGTAGATGTCAAATAGCGCTATAAATTCATAATCCGGTGACACCAGCGCCGGAATATTCTAGAAATTGTGAGTGAATTTCAAAACACGGACACCATTACGAGAACTTTCGTTGAATGGCGCATTTTGTATTTATTTTAATAGAAGTGCCGCTGGCGCAGTCTAGTATATTTTACCTGATTTCAGAAAAGGAGGATGTTAAAATTTGCTCATGGTAGTCGTCATTTCATATCGCTGAGCTAATGATGGAAGATAAGGTAAGTTACGAGGCAGTACTGCTCTTGAAGGTTAAGGAGTTCTTTGAACATTATACGTAATTTAGGTTGGTATATTTAGACCGTTCTGTCTAGTTGATAGTGTGCATTGTAGTAAAAATAAAAACAAGAAATATTAATATATGACGACCGGCTGGCTCAGTAACGCCAGAGGTCGCGGGTTTGAATCCCGCCTAGGTCATGGATGTTTATATATGTAATACATATGTGTTTCTATAGTAAAAATCTTAAATATATAATAATTTCTTAAATTTATAAAGACATATTAAATATGTTTCCGTTGCCTAGTACCTGTACCACAAGTCCTTACGGTGCTTATCACAGGGCTAGGCTAACGTGGTGTGATAAGATATTATTATTAAATTTAAAAAAAATCTTAATTCAAAAATAGCAAGCACCACATTGAAAAATGAAAAACAAATTATTTTTATTCTTGAAAATAACAACGACGGCTCAGTTGGGCTCTAATGCAATATTAGTATCGATTTAGATATGCACATGAGTTTTACATTTAGGTTCAATGTACAAGTTCAAAGTCACGTGATCTAACTGATTTAACATGACAAATATACAGACTGTAAGAGGTAGTGCCATGCATGGTGCATGACACCACATCCTCCTATGCAGCGGAATTGGACTGGCACAGGTACCTCTCGCTCACTTGATAACGCCGTAAAGTGACACCTACGGCGTTTCGTGCGGTTTGTGAGTAGCCGGTGGCCCATTGGGGGGGGGGGTGAAAAGGTTGGAAACGCATCGCATAATTATGCTGATGTTCATGAGTGTCAGTAGTCGTTGAAGGGCTTCGATTGCTCGATTGTCTCCTTATACTATAAAAAAAATTGCTGCATTACGTAGCACTTATAATACTGCTACGTAAATGTAGCCATGCTACGTTGGAGTAGCAAGATCCAGTCTAATATGATGCTACATGTGCATGATTGGTTGGAGACATAAGACTGTGGACATTGAATTATCATTACTAACGACGTTATTATTACGTTACATTTTACGTATTAAGTACTTTGTACTTGCCTGAACACGGTATGAGAAGAGAACGTATATCTAATTGTCCACTGTGAATAGTTACTTGTAGGTTATAGCGGGGAGGTACTACTCTTTATACCGCCGCAAAGTGACAGCTATGCTGTTGTGTTGATGCGGTGTACTAGTTTCCTATAGATCACTGAACGTCTGCATATCCTCTATGATGTCGGATTACTCCACATGTGATAGTATTATACACGATACCTTCAGAGCAAGGGTGCCAAATGACTACTAATGTAGTCCATTCCTACCGTCCGTGGGCTATCTTCACTGACCTGGAGAACCTGCGAGGATTACGGGTATCCGGGTCTGTGGTCGCGAGGGGCAACTGTCCCCTCGGTGATGGGGGCAACCCACTGGTGTTAGTGGGTTGTTGCGCACCGAGGTGCGGAGGCCGTACGGCCTGAATAGGGATGCGACAGCGGCCTACTGGCCTGCAGGTGTGGTGAGTGGTGAAATGTGGTGATGTCCGAGTGTGATGTGGGTTATGCGTGTGAGTAAGTGATCCTCATCTCGATCGCCGGGGCCGAGGACCCCTCTCCGCTTGGTGGTCACGGGATACGAGCTCATGCGGGTACGGCAGCCCGTCGGGTGGCCGCGCGTGTAGCGGGGCCAGGTCCCTCAGGTGGGCGTGCGGTCCATTGTCTGCGGCACTGAACATGCCTCGAGACAATCGGGCCACAAACTCACCGACAGACTCGACCCGCAGGTCTCGCGCGTTCACGTCATTCCGGACATGCTATGCTGAGCTTACAGGCGCTTTTTCTGGCTCGGGGAGGTGAGCGCGTACCATGCCGGGGAAGGGTAAGTGAGCCGCGATCGGATGTACGTCTTGTATATCCAAAGTTTCGTGCGTACTGAAAGCTCTGATGCGAGCATTGGTCGCAGTAAGAGGCGTCGGGCTGTCCACGCCTGGTTGATCGTTCGATCAACCTGCGAGCCCATCCGCAGCGTGCGATCAAAGCTGTACCCGGGTTACACGACCGGGGACGTCCAAGACAACTTCTGGCCGCCCAGCTTTAACTGCCCCGGCATGCTGCACCTCGTGCTGACGAATAGGGATGCCGTTTTCTCCACGTTGACGCACATCCTCCATAAGTCGAACCACTCCGGCTGTTGAGCCGCTGCATTCGTCCGGCTTTCGGGACGAGGATATGTAAGCGCTGTCGTCGGCCAACAGCGCGAGCGAGACATCTGTTTCACTCTCTCCCATTGGGTTGTTGAGCGTCGGGATGTCGTTGGTATAGGCCGCGTAGAGGCAAGGGGATAGGCAACCTGCGGCACTCCAGCACATATGTCCCGCAGGGAGGAATGTCGCCCCTCCACCGCTACCCGGAAGGTTCTCCCTACCAAGAACGACGCCACTAGTCGCACGAGAGCCGGCGGGACGCCGGTGTCCATCAGCTTGACCAGGAAGCCCGGGTGCCACACCCGGTCGAAGGCCTTCTCCATGTCGAGAGAGACTCGGACCGAGTGTCTTCCCTTGTTCATCTCCGTGGCCAAGAGATGAAGCACCCGCGTCAACAGCAGTGTGGTCGAGTGGCCGCTCCGGAAACCGAACTGCTCCTCCCATATTAGGACGTACAGCTTCAGTCTCCGGAGCAAAAGCCGCTCGAACAACTTGGCCACGTGCGACAGCAGTGTGATCGGCAGGTAGCTTCCGGGCAGGAGCCGAGGCTTGCCCAGCTTCGGGAGGACGACGATTCAACCTTCCTTCAAGATATCCGGAAAGTGGGACGTGCGGAGAATGCCGTTAGCTATCCTGGTGAGAGCGACGGCTGTGCGCCACGGCATCATCACCATTCCTAAAATACACAGATTTTTCAATAGATAAATTTAAAGTTATAAAAAGAACTCATATCAAAATCCTGTTATAATGTAAAGGATTTTATGAATGAGAAAAATGTAATGGAATGAAGTATTATAATTGTAAGTACCTTTGTGAAGTAATGGTCACAACCAAAAGAATGATAGGTACCCAGCAGAGTCTATTGTGGGTGTTTCTCTGACATGGCCGCTATGCGAACCCTCAACTTACACTTAGCCACTAAGACAAGCATAAGTGATCATTATACAGATCCAATATCTTAAAATAAACAGTAAACAATTAGTCTTGTAGTTTGGCAGCAAAGTACACTCGGGGACTCATAGAACAACAGATGCATACATAATATTGCCCAATATTATGTATGCATCTGTTGTTCTATGTGCGAATTCATTATTTGTGTAACACATCTGTCTAGTTGCACTGAAAACAAACATTCATACTAAGATTTAGAAGGAGGACATTATCGTTATATGTCGAATGAAGTCTGTAATCACGGGAAGCAGCCGATAATAGACGATGATCAGAGGGTACGGCCGCGTACAGTCAAGTATGACCTAGACAATATAGTTGTCGCGCGTATTTGTTTCAGATTTATCTTATATATATAAAATTCTCATGTCACAATGTTGTTACCTCACACTTTCGAAACAGCTTTGCCTATTTTTACCAAATCTTATATGCATATTCAGTAGGCCTGTGAATCGGCTACTACCTATTTTTACACCCCTAAGTGATTTCTTACGCGTAACTACGGTCCATAATAGGTTATATATTATAGACCGTAGTCACGCGGGTGAAACCGCGGGGTGTAGCTAGTATATATATATATATATATATATATATATATATATATTGACGGACTAGTTTCAACTTACCACACAAATCCTTAAAGAGATAATGATGCATCATGTAAAAGTAGTCCTATATATAATATAGATACTTCTCGTGTACTATAAACGGCGTTTTGTTGTGGGACCCAGTACGGCTGTGTTTAAGTATCCATTATTGGTCCATCGAGTCAGAATCGTAAGGTTGAAAATCGTGTCACTAACTGTACAGTGAGGTGAATGAATTAAAGTGTTGTACGGGACTTAGAGGATTTCAGTGAGGATTTAGACTTGTAAAAATCGTGAGTAAAAGACAATCTAAAAAATTACCAGTGATGAGAATGAATGGACTTAGGATAATTGGAGTGGAACATAAAAAGAGAAATATCACAAAAATTACTCATAATGATGCTCAAGCTAATGCAATATACAACCAGGTGAATGATCTATTAAGTAATGCGGGATTCATATTACAAAAATCGTCTAGCAATACTGATAGTTAACTAAAAACAATTCAACAAAACACAAATCAACCACAGCTGTTAGACTAAATTTGCTAATATCATTGTAGTTTTGGGAATATCTTGGGATAGAAATGATGGTAAATTTAAAATTTCAGTTAACTTACCTGAGCCAACTTCACCAATCACTGAACGAAGTATTTTGTCAGTGGCAAGATTGTGTGATCCCTTTGGATAATAGTTCCTTCCTTCAGTAATTATTACAGCGATAATACTAACTAGAAACTGTGGTTGTCTAATGCTGAATTGGACGAACAGATATCAAACAGTCTTTGGCAAGAATGGCTTACTTTTCGGTCACAATTACTCACATTATAAAACATACAATTGAACAGATGGATTCATACTCACCCTGACAATAATCAAGTTGAACTCGTTAGGTTCGCGGACGCTTCAACCGTGGCATACGCTGCTGTTCTCTATGTAAGAGTAATTCGAGGCAATGAAATTTTTGCTACAATAATCTGAAACAAATCTCGGTGGCTCGGCTAGAGTTATGTGCAGTCCATCTGGCAACATTTGGCCAAAAAAAGCACCAAATATTTTAAAGATTCCTAAACATCAAATTTATGTATACACAGATTCCACTGTTTCTTTGGCGTAGATGCAATCACAACCCATCGAATCGATTGGACAATGATGGATGGAACCATGTAGGTTCTGAAGAAAATCCAGCTGACATTGTGTCTCGTGGAGTCGAACCATCAGAACTGAAACACAATCAGCTACGGTGGAAGGGACCTCTATGGATGATAACAAAAATTATGAACACAATAAACATATCCCAGAAACTGAATAGGAAGAAATGAAACCGAACATAAAGGTTTTTTTACAACAAAATAGAAGTGAAATCTAGTTGAGAAAGATTCGCTACACTAAATAAAATGATAGGAGTACTTTACCTATTGCAGAAGATTTTTCACCTGAAAATAGAAAAAAGAAGCTAGATAGAAATACCCAACTTATCTCACCATCGATGAACTGAAAATAACGTTATACAATTAAATAAAAATAATGCAAGAAGCAGAGTTCGATGAAGACATCGAAGACTTGAAACGGAAAGGAAAGGTTAGAAAACGTAGTAAATTAGTATCGTTAACACCATACATAGATGGAGAAGGGTTGGTTTGTGTAGGTGATCGATTGCAAATATCACATGATCGTAAACATCCAATCATAATTCTTATTAAAATTTATGAAAGATTATTGCACGGAGGTACAGCATCTACTATGAATCTTCTAAGAACTAGTTCTTCTAAGAACACTGGATCATCGGAATAGAACCTTCAGTCAAAAGGCATATTAGTAAATGCGCGCGATGCATAAGATACAATGCTAAACCAAAACAGTCTCTTATGGGGGAACTCCCCAGTGTTCGTATTAATCCAGGAAGAGTCTTTGAGACATATGGCGTTGAATTTTCTGGTCCAATTTTGATACGAGTGTCTAGAGGAAGTGGAAGTGGACAAAATCATTTAAGGAATATATTTCATTATTTATCTGCATGAAAGCAAAAGCAATCCATTTGAAAGCAGTTAGCGATCTTACTACTCCTGGGTTTATCGCGGCGTTTCGACGATTTGTGTCACGGCGGTGACACTGTTCCCAAATGTGGAGTGACAATGGCTCAAATATTATATATTAACACAAATGTTAGGTCAAAGTATGTCTGGTGTGGTCAGGGAGTTAGCATAATTAGTAGAGAATAATGGCACAACCTGGCACTTTAATCAGTCAAAAATCCCAAAGTTTGGAGACCTTTGGAAATCTGTAAACTATCTGTACTAAAATCTGTAAAAACACACTTATTGGAAACGATTGGAGACTCAACTCTTCCATTTGAAGAAATGTCAACTGTGCTTTGCCAAGTTGAGGCATGCATTAATTCGAGACCAATTTTTCAAATAAGTAAACATACCGACGATCTGAAACCCTTGACCCCAGCATACTTTCCTGTTTGAGAACCATTGATACTTACAGAAAATATAATACAATCGAAATAATCAGCCCCTTACAGAGATGCAAGCTCTCACAGAAAACAACATCTCACTTTTGGAATCGATGGTTGAAGGACTATCTACACAGCTTACAACAGAGGAATAAATGGCAAACTAAAACGGAAGCCCCCCACACCGGAACCTTAGTCTCAATACGAGAAGATGAATTGCCAGAGGCAAAATGTTTACTAGTCCGAATAACAGACATACACCCTGGACCTGAAAGTGAAGTTAATGTGGTGATATAGACTAAAACATCAATATTAAAAATGTCTACGTACAAACTCATTACACTACTTTCTGCTGATGATTCAGAAGCAAAGAAAAGGACAGAGTTCCTGGAGGGCGGGATATCGGACTTATTTCAACTATATATAGGGTATCCCGTAATGAGTGGACCAACGATATGTCGGCGAAAGAGTGTTTTAATCTATAAGAAACTGTAATTTTTATAAATCTAGGCCGAATAGTTTTCGTAATATATTTTTTTTTCTTATTAAAAAAAAAAAAAGAAATGTGTACTGTACAAGCATAAAAAAATATGTTTTTGGATATTATTATTATTTGTGCTCTTTTATTTTTCCGGATTATTCAAAAAACATTACTCTTTCTATATAAAAATGTCGTTCGTTAATTGTTAAAGACAGAATTATAAATTTATGAATTAACATTTCTAGTCTTTAAGTAAATGGCATAAGTTATAAAGTTTGAACAGTAGTAATGAAAAAAAAATCTGTGACAAGTTTCCCTTTCTTCTCTATAATCATTTGCAAGTAATATTTTTTCTAACTGGGTAAAATGAAAAAAGTGGAATATTTAAGGTCAAAGAGGTTTTATTTCAGTTTTGTATTACAATAAATGTTCAAAATATTTTCCTCTTGTTTTTATGCACAACCAGCATCTTCTTAAAAAAATCACCATAGAGCACGTAACGCCCTTTCGTTGTTTTTTGCAGTAATTTTTGTTCGCTATCATAAGTGGGCTCCTAGACTCAAGGAATGATCTTGGAAATCTTTTAGCTGGAATACCCCAAGATGTACGTAATCGGATGTGGCTAAAGCATGATGGTGCACCAGCTTACTTTTCACGACAAGTGACGAAATATTTAAATGTAACAGAGTTGTAGAGAAGTAGCCCCTCCTTGGTGGTTTGGCATGGCAATTGGCAAATTGCATTGATTTTGATTATATTCATTAATGGAACCTAAGACATTCTTTTCAATAAATTCGTCGTTCTTACCTAACGTTTTTATGAAACACCAGTTTATTCCCTTGTGTCTTAAGTTTACGCGAATGTTATTCATTACAATAAAATTTCCTTTCACGGACTTTATCGCGGTTTATTGAATTATTTTCGATGTACTGTTTTCACCAATGACTGTAGTTGATGTAAAGGTTTTGAAACGTCGGGCTAGCTAAATAACTAAACGAACTCCGTAAAAGTAGTTTTATCGCTAGTTTATTGTTTCCAAATCAACAATTGAAAAAATAATCATATAATATTATTTCTTTGCTAATCACAGGAAGATGAAATTTTAAGTGTGGGTTCTTCTCTAAAATCTTCGGAGAATACAAGGGAGATACAGGATATATGTAAAAATAAACGTCGCGTCGCTTTGAGTCATCAGCAAATTATCTTCTTGTTGGACTTTTGATTAATTATCTTCCAGTCTCACATTCCACGTGCTGGCCACCGCTGCAGGTGTGTTGTACGCAGGCAAGACAGATGTGTAAGGATCGTGATGTCTCTACGTATCCCATTGGGTAACTGTCGCGAATGTGTGTTGTTGTTTTTAGTATCTCACCTCCCTCCGGGTTGCATCACTGGAATTTAAACTTACAAAGATTCACGCTATACCACCTCAGACTTCTTTCCCTTTACTAATGAAGAATTTCAAAATAGCGTCTTCTTATTTCTCGTGACAGCTTCACATACAGAATTTTTTATAGTACATACATATATTTAAAACCAATATCAACCCCGCTATTTCACCCGCATAGCCTCGGTCCTATTAGTCGTAGTGTCATATTCCTTCCTCGATAAATGGACCAATCACCACAAACATAATTATTTAATTCGGGCCAATAGTTCCTGAGATTCAAAGAAACAAATAAACGAACTCTCTAGCATTATATTAGTAGTATAGATTAAACTGCCACCATCGTCCCCATGACTACGAGGAAGTCTGAGTAGATAATTTACCATTATTATTATTCTTAATAGCCTGGTGTGTCCCACTAATGGACTAAGGCCTCTTCATAAGGCTAAATTGGACCAATCCTTCCAAAAGCCCAACTCGTATCAGGTAATTTAGCATGCGTATGAATAAATTGTGTGAATTGCAAACACAGGTTTCGTAGACGCGTTAAATAACTTTTTATGACATTGTAAATTAAAATTGTTGTCGAATCCAGACTTGGCTCAACGTTCGGAAAGCAATATCCGTTCTTAACCAATCAAGGTTTCAAAGTGACTGCTAGAGGAAATGAACGCCGAACCAGGATCACAAATATCTATTCTCCCTTTGAGGCTCCATGCAGTAGCAAATATAAGATAAGAATTATATTTCATTGTGTACTGAAAATTGTTTTATGATTAGACGTATACTTTTAATGAATTACACCGCTAATGTTACACTTCTATCAATACGTTAAATCCCCCAACTCTTGCTGCACACTCGAGTATGTTGCGCGTAATTCTTTCCTCTAACTGAAAAGCGAGCAACAGTACGTGTTTTCAAACTTTGGCTCTTAAGACCTGCTAATAGTGGCAAGAAAAATATATGTAATCTATTAGTGTCGACTGCACGTTCCCTTCAATTTATGTAAAAGAGAACCAGTAATTTTATAAGAATAAGGCATTTTATTAGCCGCATTTCTTTTCCATTCCACTCACAGTCAAGTTTATTAGGTACAAAACAATAAAACAGAATGGTAACGCAGATATAAATCTATGCCCAGAAGGGATGGTATTTCACCAAGACATTCCCGGGGACAAGACAGGAGCCCGTGATAAAATTGGATGTGTCCATCCCTTTATTTATTGTGCCCAATCTGAAAATAAGGGCGGGGTGGACATTAGTCCAGGAAATAAGTAGGACTGGATATGTGCTAAGTGAAAAAATGTCGAGTATTTCATCTAGGGTATTCTATGAATGATTATGTGATTCATTAATTTTAAATTGTTACTTTAATATTTCTTTTTTATATAATCTGTATTTAGATGACGACCGTCTGGCTCAGTAGGTAACGTGGCAGTTAGTCCGCGTGTTACGCCAAAGGTCGCGGGCTCGGATCCCGCCTAGGTTTGATGTTTATATACGTTTTATATATTATTAGCTGACCCGGCAAACGGTGTTTTGCCATATTATTACTTCTAGGTAATTTCTAGTGTATGCGTGTGTTAAGGGGACATCCCTTATCACTTAGGGGAATAAAAAATAAATAGTAGCCGATTCTTGGATCTACTGAATATGCATATAAAATCGGCAAAAATCGGTAAAACCGTTTCGGAGGAGTATAGTAACTAACGTTGTGATACGAGAATTATTAAATAAGCTACTCGTATGTATTTGTATAATAAAAATTTTACATAAATAAAATTTCTTGAATTTATAAAAAATATCAAATATAGTTCCGTAGTCTAATAACTGTAACAAGAGGGGACTAAAGAGCAACAATAGGAGGCGCCTTTCCGCACGGGGCAAGGGGCAAGGATGGAACCTCACCCCATTGCACTGTCCCAAAGTTGGTGGGGTTGTCCCATAGGACAAACCGTACCATAGTACGGGGCAACCCTTCTGTGGTAGAGGTGCCCTGATGATTTATTGTTCCTGGGCACAAAAAGGACCATCCTAACGTGGTATGAAAAGTCCACAGATATTATTATTTAGATAACTGAGTGTTCATTTGTGTGTTTATTTCACTGATGATTAAGAGAAGAGACTTTTGTTAATATGTACCTTAGATGATCTATTTGAATAACCTTTACCAATTTAGGGGCTAAAATGTGCGAGTTATCACTTGTTGCCTATAGTCAGGCGATATTAAAACTTTAGTGACCTTTAAACATCAGGATGAATCTCTCTGTATCATTAATACATATCACCAGCGATCAAAGTGTACTGTACGTGTGATTTTAGTATGTCCTGAATACAGTATTTTCTATTATATTCTAGTAGTGTCGGCCGCGGCTCCGGCCATAAATAGCAGGGTTTAGCCCCTGTTCCTTCCTCGGGAATAGGTTCATTAATAGAAAACTTTTGAGGACTTTGTTTTATAATATCTATAGATTCTGTATAAACATCTGTTTTAAAGCCCGCAGCCGATTGAATTGGATTAAAAATAATAATTGGATAACATGACTCTTTATTCGAAAATATTGTCGTTTCCAGTACTTTTTGCTCTATGCTGTGTAGCCATGTTATATAATGAAATATGTTTATTATTAACTGTTTAATTAAAAGAACTTGTATTAATTTTAAAATGTGTTAGCGGTATTCTGCGACGTAATACGACGAGCCCTGAACCTACCATGGAGACAATCAACACCTCAGTCACCTTGTTGTAGTCGGTGTATTGCATATCTGCCAAAACATTTACATGGTCTGTATTGTGATGGCAGCTCTGACAGCTGATGCCTGTGTTAGACTTGGGTGTATACATCAATGATGTGTTATAGCTTGCCATCGTACACGTAACACTCCTCACTCAGAGTCCATCTCTTAGGATGGTCACACAGACCGCCATATGTCATCCTGACGTAACGCATCAACACATATAATTATACACCAGTACGATTTACGAGTAAACAAACAGAAACGTCGGAAATTCTATTTTAAATTTTCGTACTCGAAGGGTTAACTTCTCCATTCTGTTTCTCATGAAGCGTGATAGCTAGACAGTTGAAATTATAGCTGAGGTGATTGCTTTTCTAGGAAGAGGTAGTGCCATGCTGCATAAGAGGTGGTAGTGCCATGCATAGTGCATGACACTACATCCTTATACGCAACGGAATTAGGCCGGCACGACCGTTGAATTGCCTCTCTCACTTGATACCGGCATACCTTGCCCTCTTATGATATAAAGAAAAACACATGATGCATCTATGCCGCTATAATAACAAATACTAAAAATAGAATAAAATGAATATTAAAATGGGGCTCCCACATAACAAATGTGATTCATTTTCCGCTCTTTATAGACTAGACAACAATAGCCTTTTAATATATATTATTTTTCATTTCAATTTATGGTATTTGTGATAACATAAAAATTCTTTTAGGTGTATTGCCCTCAATAGGACTGAGGCATACTCGCAGTAGCTTTTTATAGTATATATAT
>JAFELO010000253.1:72980-125898 GCA_017140195.1 Eumaeus atala | reverse complement strand
TATGTATATATATATATGTATATATATATATATATAGTCGACTACGGACACCCATAGACATCTTAATCATTATTGTCATGCAGATGTATTTCTCCTTCACTCCAATGGGCCACCAGCTACTCACAAACAGCACGACACGGGACAGCTTAGCTGTCACTTTATGGCGGTGTCATGCTAGCAAGATGTACCTCCCAGGCACAATTCGGCTTCAACGCAGCATGGCACGTCTCACTAAAACTAGTTTTATTTTTATTCCGTCTTAATTTTTTTACATCCGTCTTAATTTTTTAAATGTATTTCTTTTTATGGATAATTTCATGTCTGTATCTTAGAAATCTGGAAGTCTGTATCGTCAAGTGTATTTTAGAATAAGTATCAGTGTGGCAATGAAATGGGAATTAATTATTCCTATATAAAGTTATATTCTAATTTTATTAGGCTTAAAATTAAAAGGAAAAAAAAACGTAGGAAGAAAGGGTAAGTAATAAGGTAATAATTTAAACAGAAGACGTACTGGTATCCTATTCATGTTATAAACGTGAAAGTTTGTGACTGTGGATGGATGTTTGTTATCCCTTCACGTAAAGACTGCTGAATGAATTTTGATGAAACTTAGCAGTCTCGTGGCTTATGTATCAGAACAACACATATGCTATAGAAATAGGATTTTTTGTCTGTAATCCATGCGGATGACGTCACGGACTATGGCCAATGGATCACAATTCTTATTTTACATGTGCTTGCCTTGCATTTGCCTGAGTAGTTCACTAATGTCTATTTGTATTACTTAGAAGAATGCAGGGTAAGCAAGACGTGCAGTAATTTATTCATAGCCAATTTTCAGCGTCACATGTCAGAGCATCGATCGACTGCGAAGGCCACCGTCTACTCATGTTGATTGGGAGCTAATGAACATATACGCTACAGTTATTTAGCTCACACAATAACTGGTCCGTTATGAACTAGTAAATGCGCAGTTCCGTGATGCGAGGCAGGCACTAAGCACCACTGTGGGGTCATAGTACTGTAAAGTGATTGCTACGCTGTAGCGTTTTATGCGGTTTGAGGCAAATGAAGAAGGGTAACTCCTTCGCTTGTCACAAACCTGTCGATTGTCGTGTAAAGTATTCGATTGCTCGTTCTCCCCAAAATATATCCCAAGACGAGGCGAATCACTGTTAGCTTTGTGATATAGAAAAATTGTATACGCATGTAGCAAGAGGTAAGAGTACCATGCTGCATTGCAGCGTTATTTAGTTTTCACGGCCGGGGATACCTTATAATATAAGGGGATAATACCGCCATAAGTTGATACCTTCAGCGTTGCGTTTCGTGCAGTTTGTTTGTAGCCGGTGGCCCGTTGAAGGGGGAGGGAGGAGGGCAACGCATTGGCATAGTCATTATGTGGATGTCCATGGGCGTCGGTAGTCGTAAAAAGGCTCCAATTGTTCGTTTGCCCTCTATTCAATATAGAAAAAAAAAACTCTTAAAATTTGAAAGCAAGATGATGATGTAATTATGTGTGACAAATTGTTCACACAGTCACCTTCATTGGCTAATTAGCTTTGGTAGGTCAACCTATCACTGCGTCTGGACAGGCCACTTTACATTTTATTAAGACCCGTGTTAATTGCAAAGTCAACCAAAAGCCAAAACAAAAAATACACCGATTGTCACTGATTTACAAAGGTACAAAATACTCGTTTTCGTACTGCTTTCAGTCTAAAGCATCCGTTATATAAACATAGTTTTATTAAAGTCAACCTTACGCGCATGATTTTTTTTTACAGAGTGCATAACTGACATTGTACACGTCTTTTATGCGGTTATGAGACGCTGACTGTGTATATTGGTATATTTCAATACTACCAAAATTCCAGTGAGAATTTCATTTAATTATTCGATGCGAAAATAAATAAATAATCTTATAAAACAATGTCAAGCCTTTTTCTCTTATTTTAGCGAGCTTTTCCCCGGCGTTACAACTTCAAAGCAATCACCTAAGTGAATCACTTAACTGTATCATTTTCCCTGAGGCCATCTTAAATACCTTTTCTTTGATGTAAGTGTAAGTGTCTATATTCGTTATAAAAACTTTTATAAATTTCTATCACGTTAATAATATCTTATGACTGATGGCTTAGACAATCTTCGATGATATAAATATGATTGGCTTTGTTGCGAAGTCAATTTTCAGATGTTTCGAGAATAATTCACTCTGCTTTAGTTACTCTTGTACATTGGGTCTGTTACGAATTTTTATGAATGGTGTTGAGAATGAGAATTTGAATCCAAAATGCTCTAAATTTTAATCTATTTACAGTGGAAATATATTGTTACGTACTTTCAGTAATAGGTACCTACAATTTAACTTAATTGTGTTTGAAATTATAGTTTTACGGTTACCTAGACTGGGTTGCCGCTACTCACACGTACTTCTGACGCGCCCGGAGTGTTTGAGCTTTGACCGTTGCGATTTTCTATTGTTAAGCGCATATTTTCTGAAAATGACTATAAGTAAATTTGGTGACGTTTACTACGTACATAAGCATTATTTGCACCTTATTGGTTGCACTGGATCATTATCCACTGCGCTTTCTCAATTCTCTTTCTCAATTCACGTTGTATATCTATACCAAATTCCAACCAAGACATATTACAAGTACTGCGTACGTTAAATAATAATAATTTAACTTGTTTTTTTAGTATAATTGTGTAAGTTACATGTTAACATTAGATTTTAGTGATTAAACTTATTTTAAAGTGGATATAAAAACATTAATATTTTAAAACATCCGATGTGACGTCACTTGTTTGTTCACGATAATTACGACAAGCAACTGATTCAACAGATAATGGACCTCTTGGCTCTAACGCTGAACAAGACGGGACTCTGTTCGGAGTACAAAGTGGTCATTAGTGTGTTTACTGTGTTTACTATGTTAATATTGCTCTATGCCCGTCATACTATAAGTTTGCTTATATTCTTTATTATTTTGATTATAACGACTAGTTTGAGCAAATATTGTAATATTGAGTAGTAAATTGACGTATACCCTGACGCAAATTGAGACAATACCTTTTTTTATTGTAAGATTGTGTTTTTCTTATTGACTCCTTTTCACAATCATAGGGTTCCACAGGTAAATCTGAATACACTATTGATCTCTCAAATGTATCCTATTCCTAATCTCGACTCTGGTCCTAGTATATATTATTATTATATAACGTTTTATAATAATAATAATATATTATATAATTTATAATATTTCTTTATTGCACCCCAAAAATACAGGTACAGAAAAATTTTAAACTAAATAGAAGTAAATGTACAATAAGCGGCCTTATCGCTTTGAAGCGATATCATTCTTCAGGCAACTTGGGAAAGATGTAAACGTTTATTAATTATTATTTTGAAAGTACAAATCTTAATAAATATTTATGATGAATATAATCATTATGTTTGTTATATTACTCATATGGAAATTGATAAAATGTTTAATTATAAATAAAATATATCGTAAAAAATATACGTAAAAAATGTCGTATTTACAATAATATTATTAGGATAATGCGATAGGTGAATACGTTGAACTCTGGAATAATAGGCCAGTGCACCAACAATAGGGTTCCAGATTTGAGGAAAGGATGTCCAGATGAGAGTGTGATCACCGCTATTTTGTGAATGGGACCAGTCGCCGTGGCCCTCATGTTTCTGATTAAATGAAAGAGGTACGTCGATGTGCGCGGATGAAACTACTACTTTGAAGAGGGGATATTAATTATTAAGTGTGTTTGAGTATCGATGGATAAACATACTCCGCTAATCTCTACTGCAAACTGTTTTAAATATCTTTTATCAGTTTCTTTACCAACTTAATCCAACGATTATGGATGGAGCAATTTAGCGCCTGTAGATTATATAGATTATACATATTTCACTTATATTTTTTATATTATATGACAAACGAGCAATTGGCGACCAGAAACAACTTTCCGTTGGCCTCTTTTCCGGATCCCCTCCAATGGGCACTATTCGTAAACGGCATGGAAGACAATACCAAAGTTGTCCATTTACGACGATATGTGAGCTTGAGTTACCTTCACGGTCTTACCAGCCCAATACAGCTGCAATATCTTTTTTATAATTAACGGCATAATAACAATAATAATAATAATAATTTTATTTGTTTTCTCACAATCTCTCTGTACCAGGTTCATACCTGTATTACTGACCACCAGCCTCCCTACCACCCACACAAGGCACAATACATCCTGTTACTTATGTTATTAAGACTAAACAAAAAAGGAATACTTATAATAAGCTTTATATAAAAATCAACCTTAAGAACATATATTTGAGTCCTTTCTAGGCGGAGTAATTTTGTCTTTGATGTACCTTCCCATACTATTACGCAGTATGTGAGGAGTGATTGCACTAAAGCGTTACAGACTCTCCTAATTAGTTCTTCATTAACAATATGTGTTAGTCCCCTGAAGACAAACATAAGCTTGCGAAGTCTTTTGCAAATAGAGTCAATGCGAACTTGGAAGTACAAACTACTGTCAACAAATACCCCAAGACATTTAATAAAGTCTGTTCTGCATAGCAAGGGACAGGAACAAATCGGTGAGTTGGGGTCAGTACAGTACAGTAGTGAGCATATTGTTATTTAGTCAATACATAACAGAATTAAAACCTGATTGTGCTAAACTAAACGTCTCTTCCCGAGTATTGCCACAAAAAACGAGCGCCGTATCATCTGCATATGTAAACATTTTCCCACAAGGTTAACTTAATACACAAAAATCATTAATATAAATTGTAAATAAAGTTGGACCCAAAATATTGCCTTGCCAAAATGGTGCCCCACCATATTTAACAGGAAGCTCACTACTTATGAATTCCGCAACCTTAACTCTTTGGCGCCTGTCCAACAAATGTCTTTCAAAAAGGGCCAGCTGCGCACCCCTCACGCCATTTCTTTCAAGCTTTGATACAAGTAGTGGCACAGAGACTGTATCGAAAGCCTTAGTGAGATCCAAAAAAATACCAAGAATCTTGCAGTTTCTATCCAATCCATGTACAATATAATCTATTAAATCATGTACCGCGTCAACCGTTGAGATACCTGATCTTAAATCGTATTGGACTGTTGAGGGAATATTATATTTTCCAATAAACCTTATGGGTCTATTATTCAACGGACGTGCCTGGATCTTTGATAATGTGCAAAGAATAGAAAGTGGCCTATAGTTATCGACTATATTTCGATTCGAAGAAATTTTTGTTACTGTATTTGCGTTTATGGCTTTTGCTAGAGATTTCGCAAAAATATTCAATGCCAGATTCACATCTTTTGCCTTTAATACTGGATCAAAAGCTTCAGATCAGATACTCGGGACTCATAATTTATAAATTTGGTTTCCTTATTAAGTGGTATGGTACCTAAAATATTTTTGTATAAATAGTATTACACTGTCATGGTAAGTTAATAAATTGTCCGCAACATAACAGGCGGCAGGTCTCTTGGTTTTCAACATGACATGGCCCAGACATGAGTTACCACCACGTGTAGCTTGTGTATGAGCTGGAAGCATACACTGACTTGCAATTAAATCAAGATAATCATTAGTATAGTACTGATGTACGTTACATCAGAAAAATTATCAATAATATAAATATTGAGGTCACCAAAGACGACAGACTAGCGAAGATAGGGTTTAGTGATTCTAAAAAAATATTGATGTTGTAGACCGATGGGGACCTATAGATAGCCACTATGGCAATGTCTGTTGTCTTCATTATCAAACAGTTGGCATTAAATAAGGTGGGCTCGTATATGTTAACTGAGACACATTTACTACTCGTATAGTATACAATAATACCATCACTTTGTAGGTGATGTGTGGTAATAGACGTAGACAAATACCCATCGAGAGCAGGTATTGGAGTGGTGTAAGCGACATTCGGTAAGAATTATAAAGTTCCATACGATATCAGCTCTTGCGAGAAGCGTACTGACGCTAAACCACTGAAATTTTGCTCTAATACTTCTTATGTTTTGCGTGATGAAGGATAGAGATTTGCCATTTTGTAAATCATTTTGACTATCGAATTTTAATTATTAATGTCATTGTGTCACAATAGAAGTAGGCCGAATTTATATAAATGTTTTGATTATAAGTAAGTATCCTTTTTTTTGTAATCACGGTTAAAATTACCTTATTAGGTGTTTTCGTAGTAGGTTGTTTCATTGTGTGGTATGTAATGTATGTGTGAATTTTGAAATATTTCAAGTTAAAGTGAATTAGAGTTTTTATTATAATATCGTCGATTGGATAGTGTTACTTATAATTATATGGGTTTGGTAGATTGTTATGTGTATAGGGTGTTAGTCTTCAAGTAAAAACGCATGCAATATTATTTAACATTGGAACGTATATAGAAGACAAATGAGTCAGTGATTTGACCTAACAAAATTTAAAAGTGAGTGAGATTAGTAAAAGTATTTGCTAAGTCTTCTTTACTTTCAGAGCGTTTACTATCATTAGACTTAATTTGGACATTGCGGATTTCAATACCAATAGACTTCATTTTTCTCTCTAGTGCTTCTATTATTTCTCCCATGATAAAAATCTGTTTTTTGTCTTCTGTGTTTTCTTTGTCTAAGGATTTAAGTTTATCTAAAATGGTATCATTTTTTTCAGAGAGAAATTGTACACTTGATTGAAATGTAATATATTTTTTCTTTAATTTCATTGAAACGTTTTTCAATTGAACTATTTAATGAAAGGATTGATCTTTGATGCTCGTAGATCTCTTATATCATCATGATACTCCATTTTCCTTTTTTGACGCCTGGTGATATTTCCATTATCAATACGTTCGGAAGGCGTATCTGAGTCTCGTAACTGTTCTGAGTCCACAGTTATGCTAGACCGGTGTAGCGGACATTTTGTGCTAAGGTACTTGGTAGCCGCTGTTGTAAATAAATTAAAAATCTATTATAACTATAATAAAACTTTCTATTATAATATATGACTCTACCTTGATTCCTAGAAACTTAGGTGATTTTTAGAAAATAGAACTGGCGTTATATTTACTACAATTTTTGGATCAGATATAAGAAAATAATATGTAGGTTCGTCAGTACATCTATTTGTAAATATACCACTACACATATTGTTTTTAAGGTCAATCAAAAATAAATTATTACATAAAAACGTTGATCCCATGCCAAGAAATTCGGTATTCTTATATACTAGAACACACTTCGTCTTTTTTCAAAAATACAGAGCTAATATTGCGAAATTGGAAGCGGTAAAGTGTAGTTACACGATCGCACTTGGTGCCATCAATATCCGTTTAAAACCAATTACAATGATACAACTGTTGCAGCTCCGAGAGTACAGTTGCGGCCATCGAAACATGCCTTTTTGTTTACACCGTAATTACAGCCCTACGGGTAGGTAAATCACTTTTACACAATCCTACTTTTATAGCGCAAAAATTGTATGAAAAAAATGTCGAAAATACACGGACATTTCTGAACGAAACGTGTATGTTGACACGAAACATTTTTTTATTTATATGTTGCACAAGTATTGCCCGCACTCAGCATGATTTTGAAGTACAGTATTTGTATGTAACAGAGCGCCGCGGAATTTTTGCTTGAGGCGTCAGTTAAGCAGCCAATTTGAATCTAAAAGTCAAATAAATTAAAGTGGAGAATTCGCCATTTAATACAGGTCTAATGACAATTAAATGAAAAAATGTTTCCTCGATACTATCGATCGGGTTGGACTTCGCCTGTGAATAACTGGTCTCACAAAAAGTTTAATGAAATACGCTGTAGTAGAAAATAATTATAATAATAATAAATCCACGAAATTATCCCGTATTAATAGACATACATGCAGAGCTTATCATGGTTGTTAACGTATTAGTATTGTAAAAATATAAAATAACACACGGTACTGGAGAAAACATATTTTGATATCATTGACAGACAAATTTATTTATATAATAAAAGAAAAGAATAATATAGACACAGAAATGAGTTGTGCCATGATATTATAGCAAACAGAATTACACGGTGTATTCATTCACCATAAAATTGATTATAATTTATACATGGTTAAAACATGGTCATTAAAATTATTGGCCTGTAAATTATTATTCGTTCATTATGTGTAATTTTCGGGCCTTATAACATTGTGTGTACATTGGAACATTCCAATATCACGTCAGTCGTAGTTAAAATGCGGGGTTGGAGCGCTGCAGTTTTATTTTGCGGTCTATTGTATTACTACAATGTAACCCTTATATCTTTATGTTCCTGCGAAAAGGTATTGTAGACACTAATTATCAAGTTTAGTTAATGTCATCCGCAGATTTTTATGTGACAAAATTAGAACAATGGTTCATCACAAAAAGACAACGATGTAACTTCTCATGGTTTCCTCGAGGAAAACAGATTTACGCACCATCACTCGCCCTGGATCCTGTGGTGTGTGGAGATCTCGGCCCATTATAGTGTCGAGTACCACCTGGCGCCACCGCGAGTACCATTCTGCTGCAGTCATTCTGCTGAGGTGCCTTGGTGCTACAAATCATCAGGGCTTCTCGACGGCTTAAGGGAATGACTCCACCCCCACACAGGGGTTGCTCCGCACCACATCACAACCAACTTTGGTACAGTACAATGGGATAAAATTCCCAACCTCGCACCTAGCCCCGTGTACAAAAGCACCTCCACCTTTAGCTCTTTAGTTCCTTATATATATAACATGTGTTCAGAGAGTAGCCCCTTCAGTTAGCTACGCCCACGGACACCTCGCGATGGTTGAAGCCTTGTCGTTGCGGTGGGGCTCAGCAGCCTGAAGTGGACCCAGGCGAAGACAATTGAACCGAGGGAGATGCTATTTGTACCCCTCTTATTAAAAGTCCCTTACAAAAGAGCAACAGGGGAGGCGCTATTGCGTGCGGGGCAAGGGGTGAGGATGGGAACCTCACCTCACTGCACTGTCTCAAAGTTGGCGGAATTATCTTGTGGTGCGGGGCAACCCAGCTCTGCAGGAAGCATCGGTCCCCAAGGGGACTGACTGGTGGCAAACAACCTCAACAAAGGCGGCTGATGATGGCACTAGCGGTGTTTTCTGTGGGTATTGCACACTATAATGTGCCGCTAGCCCCACGCGCCAATGGACCCCACCCAGGGCCGATGAAGGAGCGTAAGTGAGTTTTCCCGTGTCAAAAAAAAAGGTGTCACCACAGGCTACTGAGCCCCACTATGGTTCAAAACATGATTCTCATTGCATTCCAGGGATGACAACGGATAATACTTTTTGACGATTATTTTAGCAAGAGAGAATAAAATCAGGGTGCCTTCTGCTAATTAGAAAAGTGGCTTGCATAGTCAGCACTTTTCGGCATTTTTTACCCACTTGTTTTTATAAATAAAACGGGACAGAAAGCGTAAAAGTGACATCTCTGTTTTTGTAGCCAAGGAGTCACTCCAAGAAGACATAACCTTACCTCATTGAAATAGTTGTTTGTTAGTTTAGACACGCTATTCTCAGAAACTTCTGGTCCGCTTTGCATAATTATTTAAATGCTATCCAATTTTCGCAGGAAGAGTGAAATAGGTTTCGTTATTATATTATCATCACCCTTAGACAAGTAGGAGCAAAAAAGCAATGCAGATTAGTGAGCGAATACGCAGGTCCGCCCTGGTTGCGCCCCTGAACTTATACAATTCAATGGATCAAATTATATGCTGACCTTCCACTTCCAAACCTTCCTCCGTAAATATCCGTGACAGCAACATGAAAACCCGTTAAGTAGATTTTGAGCTACTTAGAATATACCACATACAGACAGACGCCTTTTGGGGACTTTGTTTAATATATGAGGATATTAAGACAGCCCGCAGTTCCACCCGCGTGGCATGGTAATATTCTATATTATAAACTTCAACCCTTTAGTGTTTGAATTTTTTAGAGCTTACTTACACCGAGAAAGGAAGTTTTGTATCAAATAGCAATTATCTCCGTAGAGTAGTTTCGGCTGTGCATCGTCTTTCCGACTGTCAATCAGTCAGTCAGTAACAGAAGTCTGTCGGAAACCATGTGCCGTTTCATCAGCCTAGCTCTGGTCCTGTTGGCCGTAGTATAACCTATAAACCTTCCTCAAGAGTGTAACTTGCATACATATACATAGTTTTTCAAATCCGATCTGAAGTCCCAGAGATTAGCGTGATTAAACGAACAGGCCAACAAAGAAACTAGCCAACAAGCACATGAACAAACAATCAGACAGACGAGAAGGCAAATGGACGGACGGACGGTTAGACAGACGGACAGGCAAACTCTTCAGTTTTGTTATATTAGTATAGATGTAGATGTTACATCTGTCCTCAGAGATCGCAGTTCATCTTGGAGCATGCGACAGTCACCTACTACAACCCGAGGTACTTGGAGAACCTCACTTTAATATCGAGACGGTACAGCAGAAAGGATCCAAAACGATACATGAGCATGTTTGCCATCTCCAAGAAACCGTTCGACAACACTCTATCTGTGAGATTTCCCATTGTTCTTTTATAGTGTAAGGGAAAAACGAGCAGTCGGAGCGATTTGATGATAACCACTGCCAGGACACAAGAGCACATCTTCACGCCAGTTGCCTAATGGGACAGGCAGAGATAGAACAGAGCGCCGCATATCAAGACGCCTAGACGTCATGCCTCTTCCACCTACAAATATATCTCCTTATAAAAACACCCCATATGCGACAATCTGGACTCCACTTTCGGACAGGCATACCTGATGAAATCCGTGGCATTGATAGAAAGACATGTCGCTGCGTTTCGTATCACCAACGGAAACTCACAAACATCACGAAACGTGAATGCGTGCCTATTCCATTCCGCTGCAATGGAACTATCTGTTGCTGGATTTTCGTTTAGTAAAATGTTATGCGACGTCCGCCTTTGTGTGCTTCGTATTTATGTTACAAATATGGTGACGCCGGGCCAGAGTAGTACAAGCCGGGTCACAGTGTAATTATGTATCTTTTTTAACCAAGGTTGCCTTTCAAGATTACATCCATCGGTAGGCAAGGAGCAATATTCTCTCAAAAAATCAGTGGCGTATCTATATAGTTTGAGGCCCGTGTCAATATGGAAACATCGGATGGGGCACCAAGAAGATCTATCAGTTCGAGTTGTCATGGTGCAGTACTCTCGACCGGGGCCTCCCTCTGAATGGGGCTCATGGCATTTTTCAGTCTTGTCACTCAACTGACATATCTCACAAATAGCTTCGCTTGTGTCGGTCTTTTTCAGCAGCAAAGAAACGAAAGCACGGCTGAAGGCCTCTTACAGCACGAAAGAAAACGAAAAAAATCTTGCAAAAACGATCTTTTACAATATTGATCGTAAGCTTTGTTTCAGTTATATTTGGACTTTTACGAATTACTCTCAAATGTCTACAAGCCGAGTTTTGTGAGTCTGCACTTTCTCAACTACTGCGACTTGGTTAATAACGACACCTTAGTCGGCCCTGCTATAACGGCGGCATACTTGAGGAGCACACCAGTCGAGAAGCGCATGAAACACATAGGATGCCCTTTTCCACCGGTACGTATAACAAGGTCTAATACATATAACAATATGTTTTTAGCGAGTGGTATATTTGTAAAGCATGTTATATAGGGAGTGCTTTTAGGGAATTGCGTTAGGGAAAATTGATGAGAGAATTTTTATTCGGTGAGCGCAGACGACGAAAAACCGCAGGTTTTCTCGTTGTTCGTCTTTTATTTTATATCATTCTTTATTTTATATTTTAGTTATATATTATTTGTTAGTTCGTAAGCTATAAGTAGTCAAACTTTTAGTTTTTCTGTGTACGTGTACATATATACACACACGCTATTTTTGAAAGTGTTCTAAAACGACGACCCGCTGGCTCAGTTGGTAACGTTGCAGTTAGTCCACGTGTTCCGCCAGAGGACGCGGTCTCGAATCCCGCCAGGTCATGGATGTTTATTTATGTATTTCTATAATTAAAATGTCAAATATATTTCCGTTGTCTAGTACCTGTAACAGAAGTCCTTACGGTACTTACCACAGGACTAGGCTAACGTGGTGTGATGGGTCCACAGATATCATAATATTATTATAAAATACATATCTGAATCTAAAACTGAATAGTTTGTCTGTTTGCTTCAACGTGCTTACCTCAGAAACTACTGGCCCGAGCTGGAAAAATATTTTTGAGTTGAATGGTCCATTCACCAATGACGGTTATATGCCATGACGCTACCACTAATAGGACCGGAGTTATGCGGGCGAAACCGCGTGATGATGCTAGTATTGGATGACATCGCGCACTGCTGACATCGCCGCAGTTCCTTCGTAATTAATTTTATTGCATTTTAATTTATCACATTACCTAGTCCTGAAATGTAGACAGATTGGACAAATCAACCCGCATTTCGTATTACAGGGAGAATACGCATTCGAGAACTTCACAATACCCTACCCTCCGGTATTCAAGCACTTCCCATTCGCCAACGGCCGCATCTACGGGAACCTGTCCGTGGCAAGCACTAAAGAGACGGTCACCTCCTTCTACGTGGATATGACCATCAAATGAGTGTGCTTAACGTTAACAAAAGTGATGTTTGTTGTACTTTAAGTCTTTTTATACTACAATAGGGCAAAGTAGTGAGTATTTCTTTTGTGAGATAGGGGGCGATCCTGCTCGTTTGTGTTGTTTAATTAATGACTACCGCCGCCCATAGACATCTGTAAGACTAGGCGTCTTGCCGGCCTTTAAGGAATAGGTATGCTCTTTTCTTGAGGACCTCTAAATCGTATCGGATAGGAAATACCGAGGGAGGCAGCTGGTTCCATAGTACAGAAGCGGCGGTAGAAGTGTCGTTTAAATCGCACTGTGGTGGATTTACGGACATTAAGGTGATGGGCGTGGAACTTAGAGTTCTGTCGCGATGTCCGAAGATGGAATTTTGCTGCTGGTATTTTGCCAAACAATTCCTCTGAACACTCCACATGAAAAATACTATAAAAGACGCACAGTATTTTTGTTGATAATCGAATGCACGAAGACACAAGCAAAATTATTATGCAGATGTTTGATTGTTGCTACCTACTTTCATCCTCTGGGCCTGCGACACGAAAGTCAGCATACCACTCCAAAGAGCGTATCACGTGAGCGAGAGGTACCCTGGTCATGCTGACCCATTTCGGCCGCACAGCTGCATGGCACTGCCTCTTGATACTTGATACAATACCTACCATATTACTCCCTCCATATTTCGCTGTAAAACCAATTACAGTTAAGTATAATAAGCTGATTGGATCGATGATAAAATACGAAATTTGTCTAAATAAATTCAGTTCATAATGTAGGTAACATAATAGATAATAAAATTGTGTCTAAATTGCTGCTTTCAAAACAAGCCCAATTGACTAGAGTAATTTGTTTACGACTCTGTCAGCTATATTTATAGTTCCTAGAGACTCACTTCGAATGACTTGACAATGTGTTTACATGAGGTTTTATGCTTATGCCATTAATATTTAAAAAATGTGAAAAGGAAGTCACCATCGTCAATATCAGCCCTTATCGATCTACTGCTGGACATCGACATCTTTCAATGAACGCCAAGACGACCGATCTCCTGCTACTCGCATCCATCTCGGACCGGCTGCTACTCTTCCTACCTGGTGAACGTTCGAGCAACACTTCTTTTTATTAAGTGCGGCCTCTATTCTAGAGCCTTACTGACCCATCTGCCATCTGTTCTTCTGAGTGTGTGATTGCCATTTCAGCGAGCTTATTCGTCGCGTGACTTCGGATACTTTAGTTTTCTGCCTTATGATTTCCTTACGAATTCTGTAGTACAGAGAAACACTCAACATAGCACGATAATAGCCCGTTGAGCTACCGCAAACTTGCGGACCAGTCCTACATTAAGAGGCCATGTTTCGGCCCCGTAGGTCATCACGGGGAGAACGGATTAGTTGAAAACTTTTGTCTTCAAGCTCTGTGGTATAGGCGACGTGAGAAGGTGGCGAAGCTTCTGGAATGCTGCCCAACCCGACTGAATCCTACCATCGGCGTCCTTCTCGATGTTATATCTACCTAATTGCAATAGTTGCCCGAGGTAGAAGTATTCATCTGCGACTTCGAGAATAGCACCATCGACGTTGACCGGCTTAGGGAGAACGTTCGTTGAACGCTTCCTAAGGCCAATACGTCGGAAGGATTCATTTAGGCTGTGCAACATTTCCTGCAAGCTCTCCAACGATTCTGCCAACACTGCGAAACCCAGTCTGCTCCGGTGGCTGGAATTCGTCAAGCTTTGTGGTAAGACGATTCGTCAGGACTCTTGAGAATAACTTGTAAAATGGCCAAGAAGTGAAATTGCTCTGATAAAGAAGTGAAACTTTGAAGAAATGATTTGTCACCCTTCTTAGAAAACAAAACAATGTCACTTCCAAGCCATGCCTTGGACCTCCCAAGGACAAAATATAAATCTTTTCTAGCTCACGTAACACAGTTTACCTCCAGCCCTAAGCAGCTCGACTGTAATTCCGTCCTTCCCCGGAGCCCTTCCCCCTTTAAGCTGCGCAAGAGCTTCACTAATCTTACTCAGGCTAACGTCCGGAAGACCGCCAGACAAATGTGTTCAGGGTATCGGGATGAGGAGCGTGTGACGTATATAACTTGCTATAGAATGCTTCAATCTCAGATAAGATCTCAGGCTTAAAAGAAACGGTAACCCCCGAATCAATGCTAACCTTTGTCAGATGACTTCTTCCAAGCTTCCCCACAAAAACCTTCACCCTCTACTCAGCTCAATCGCTCCAGTTACCCGTTGCGTATTTGAGCAGTGAAGGCCTCGGCGTATTAGTTTGCGGATTTGTTTAGAAAGAAGCTTGACATCGGCAGACGTAACGTCTTCGTGTGCTCTGCGTTCCCTCATAAGTCCAAACGTCTCATCTGAGAGTTTAGCTTTCCTGCTCGTATACTTACTCCTACAGTATCCTTCACCCACGTCCCGCATGCAACCAACCAAGCCACTCATGGACTAGTCAATTGCCATTGTAGTTTCCGACGTATCTTGGGCATCGAACCCGTTTTTTAATTCCGGTTGGAATTGTTCGTTATCTACCGTGGTTCGCCGGGAGTTAGGTCGGAGTGTTAACTTTACCAAACGGACACGCTCGCGTCAAAAGCCTACATTCAGGGAGCCTATAACCAATCGGTAATCATGGAGACATCCCTAAATATATGGCTTCGGTCCGTCACTATAAAGTCAATGTCGTTCCTTGTCACAGTATCGGGGCTCTGCCATGTCCCATTTCTATGGGGCCTCTTCTTAAAATAAGAGTTCATGAGAAGAGGCCCTATTCCTCGAGGAAATTTACCAGAATTTGTCCCCTGCGATTTCGACTTCCGACTCCATGTCGTCCCAGACTAGATTCGACACAATTTCATGCTCTCACTTTTGGCATTAAAGTCCCCAATAACAACATCAAAGTGGGCCTTACGGATGTTATGTAAGGCCTTTGAGATATCCCCATAAGTTGCCTCCACGTCGTCATCTGAATGTGTCAAGGTTCGTGCGTATACTTGTAACACTTTGAGGCTGTACCTCTTAGTGACTTTAAATACGAGATACGCCACCCTACTCGACACACTAAGCATTTCAACGATGTTGCCTACGAGAGACTCATTCACGAGGAATCCCACGCCATCTTGTGATGGAGTGTCGTCTTCCCTGAAGTGGAATAGGTGACCCTATAGCAGAGTAATGGTGTCTTCACTTTGTCTTCGGACTTCACAAAGCCCCAGAACGTGCCATCGGATTGTTCCCAGTTCCACCTCCAGTTCAACAAAGAGGTTATTTAGTTTTTTGAAGCGTTTGTCCGTTTTGCGTAGCCATGTCAAATCGGTGGTAGCGATCCATAGCCCGGAGATTCTTAGCACCCCTTGTTCCACCGTTACCGTGGCCGCTACCGTGGTCAGAACTAGTGGAACTACCGGGAACTAGGAGCCGAATTCTGCTGTTGTCGTCCATTGAAGATAAGTGCTCGTAATTGCCACGCTGAGCAGGTTGATTGGCAATCGCAGATTAGGTTTCAGACCAGCTCCACTGCTGATTGTCGCCGATCCGATTGGTGGTATCGTCGTCACTCGGTGCGACCGCTGTCCGGTGTTCCCGTCTATTTCACTGTCACTATGAAACAGACGGGACACCAAACAACCAGGTCGCTGAAGCCTCCTAGATCCTAAGAGATCATTGATTGCCCTTTGACGACTTTCACGTCATCCTAGGCTTGGATTGAGGGTGGGGGTATTCTCAGGCCACCCCCACACATGAAAAGTAAGTATATGGCAATTATAACAAAACTACTTTAACGGGCTTTATCGCGGTTTTTTAAGTGTTTTACGATCCCGACATTTCAGTAGCTTTACAGCTACCACGGTCACGGGTGGACTGAGATGACAAATGTCATAACTTTTTGAAAGTACCTGAAAATTTTACATAAATTAATTAGTTGTTTCGATTAACGCAAAAAGTGCTAATTGTAACATGCAGCTAAGAGGTGTTACGTTTGGATTTTGATTTGATTATGTTTATAACTGGGTCCCACGTAGAAGGAAGCACCAGCCATCTTCTCTGTTGAAATTCGGAAGATTTTTTATTTCCATAGCCTCAAGGATCGTCCTGAGACGGAATCTTTTTTCTTCCGCGAAGATTTGTGCTTTATCAAACGTAATGTAATGACAGGGGCCAACTTGAGCGTGTTCATAGACTACAGATTTTTTACCGCGACGGTGTTTAATGCCTGCTATATGTACTTTGACGCTAATTTTGATTGATCTTTTTGTTTGTCCTATATAAGAAAGACCACAGTCACAATCAAGTTTATATACTCCTGCAGCTTATAGGGAGATGTAACGTTCTACTGATTGTAAAAATTGAGTGATCTTTTTTGGCGACTTAAAATAAATTTTTACTCAAGCTCGATTGAGGATGTAGCCAATTTCGTCAGTGACAACTTTTATGTATTGTAGTATTGCGGGTCAGCACCTTCTTGTCGGTGGCTGGTTCGGCTCGGTCCCTGTTATGCAGACGAGGAGCTCGAAGCTTGTTGCCTTGCAGAACTTGCTTGACATGTTGGAGTTCGGTGTTCAGGTGTTGCTCATCACAGGTACCTCGTGCTCTCTCTCTTACTTGATTTTGGAACTTGATTTTGATATCGCAAACTTGATTTTGGAGTTTGTACTGTTTAGAGGATCGAGGAATACTTTATTTTTGGGTAGAATTGTAAAAGTACCATCAACATTTATCTTATAGAACCTTGGTGTTATTGGTGAGGTTTGCAGCGCAATGGTTTTAAAGTCTTCCATGAAAATATCTGCGATAACGGGGACACTGGTGACTACGCCGTCCACTTAGTTGTAGAATTGTTATTCCACAGCATGTAACGAGAAGTGGGGCAATGTTGCAATATTTTAGCGTATTCCATGTAAGTCCTTACCTGTTAGCTTTCTTGAAACAATTGATATGCATTCGTCTATTGGTAAGCAAGTCAATAAATAATAATTAATAACAGTAAATAACTTTTTATTTCGGACATTTATATATTATATCTTTGTTTTATACTTATTATTATAAATATTGTATGTCAAAGCTTACCATAGTGTCACTGTCACTGAGATGTATCGACAAAGTGATATGTATCTCCTGTGGATGCTGTTGTGTGTATACGTAGTGGTGATACAATTTTTGCTATGTGTTGTGCTAATTTGTGTGTTGGAGAGTCAATTTGGCTGACTATTGGACGCAAGCTTCTGAAACATCGGGACCGAAAAATACTTAATAAGCCACGATAAAATCCGTTAAAGAAGTTTTGTTATGAAGTGTAACATTCGCGTAAACCTCCGAAATTATTACACAAAATTGTTGAAAATAATTTGTACTATTTCCCAGATTTATGTTTGATATCCGATTGTTGGATTCCGTAGCTAAAGGGCAACAAAGGGAATATCATAGGCGCATTACTCGGAGATTAGGGGTACTGTATGCTTAAAATTTGGAAGGTACATGTATTCATATGAGGTTTCTGATTAGGCTAATACTTTAAGAAATATTTGCTTCCAAGTTGGTAAAAAGTGTGCTACGCTCTAACTTTTACACTACTGGGGGATAATTGTGAGATTATAGAATTTTATAAAATCATCAAAACAAAATCGATTAAGTAGTTTAAGCGATATCCGATTTTTGGTTTGTTGCTACGAAACCCTGCATAGTCTTACTCGCTCCTAGTTGGTTTTTCAAATCATAAGAACATCAAAGTCTCTATCTACAAATTAGTAACAATATGCAGTAAAAATCAGAAAAGGCTAAAGTTATAATAAACTTAATGATACATAAGATATAATTGAGGTACAAAAAGGGGTACGAAGTTTATCTCAATGGTCAGCTTAATATACAAGGTTTACAAAATAACTCCAAACAGAAGAGCACATAAGAGTTATGAAAATAGGCCCTATTATAAAAGACATAGGGTCTAAATTTCAATAAACTGTAGATTTGCTAAACTCTCACTAAAGCAATGACACCCATTTATCATAGTTTCGGAGGTAATAAATTTGATCCCCGTGCTTCGCCATCTGTTTCCTCGAAATATTTGTTTATGAGCAACTAATAGTATCGGGATTTTGATTTCAAAACAATAGCGCAGCTAATGCTACGATATGAATTTCATTTAAAATTCCCAGCTGTCACTTTAGTGGTATCTTGTCAGTGAGAGATACCTCCCCGGACGTGCTGGCCCAAATCGGTTGCAATGCAGTATGACACCACCTCTTTTATAAGCATATCTAAAACACTTTGTATAAAGTAAGATGCGCGTTTTAGAAATTTGAAACACAAAATAGATGCGCTTCGTATATCTATACTTTTATACTAATATTATAGAGGATTCATTTGACTATTTGTTTCTTTGTTTGTTTGCAATAAAATAGGCTCCTGGATCTACTACATCGAATTGAAAAATTCTTTTACCATTGTAATTCTACATTATATATATGTTGAACGAAATAGAAAACATTATATACTCAATAGTATATGAAAACTTTGATGATGTAGTAAACGTGTCAAAAAATATCGAAACAAATTTTTGTGTCGCTGCAGGAATTATTTACAACCAGCTGTCGCCACAGAGGTTCTGGTACAAAAAAAATTTGTTGTCATTGTAAGTAACATGCAATGTTCACGGGGCCGTGAATTATATTTTCTATGTAAATCAATGATATATATATTTTGTGTAACATACGCGCGTAGACGGGACCGACCGCTAGTTTTAGAAAACTTAAAGGCCTCAATATAAGTAATAAATGAATAAAAAGAACTTCCCAAACTAATAAGCTCTGACATTAAACGAGAAGTTCTTTTATGAATATTGTTCAATAAAATTTTGTCATAATGGTGTCGAAAATGAAATCTGTATTATTGGTGACACGGGAAAGATGTATTGTGACAAACGTCCATTGTTTTCTTTTGGAAAATATGTTAACTTGTTTGTTTATTGTGATAAATAGTGATGATACTGGGTCAAAACTGGGTGCTGTCCGAAGGTGATGTTTTAGTTTTCGCCACCGGCGTGGTTAAGAGAGTTATGAATGTGGAGGAGACGAGGCAGGTATGTAAGGATCCGTTATATGAGGCACTCGGTTCTCTCCGAATATATCACAAGGGAACTGGCGTGAAGATGTGAAGTTGTTGATGATGAGGGTCTTGGTTTTAGAACTGATTTGAGGAAATGAGACAAAGAACAATGTGCAAAGTGGGGTTACGATTGAAAAGTTAGAAACTCTTCCATTCTACAGCATACATATGTAATTACTAGCATCACCCCGCGGTTTTGCCCGCATATATCCAGTCCTGTTGGTCGTACCTTCATGGTAAATATCCCTTATCCGCCCTTATCAATATAGCTATCATGGAACAATATTTTTAAAATCCCGATTCAAGAGATTATCGCGTTTAAACAAAGAAACAAAGAAAATTCCTACTTTAATATATATTAATTGCTATATAGCAGTCCGTTCCCGCTTCGTAGGGATACTTCACGAAATGTAGTTATACATTTACACATTACGATGAATACAAATTTAAAATATGACAGAAGAACGTCTGTCCACCCTTGATTCCGATGGTTGCTGCAAAGCTTCTGAAACGTCGGGCTAGTTAAATGATTAAATAAAAAGCGATAGAATCCGTAAAAGTAGTTTTATTGTAATGAGTAATATTCGTGTAAGCTTAAGACAACAGTAGAAGAACGTCTCCTGGGACAGATTAATAATGTCTGCAGCCAAATTTGGATTCACTTTGATATGCATAGTGCCATGCATAGTGCATGACACTACATCCTCCTATGCAACGGAATTGGGCAGGCACGACCATGGAGGCACTTCTCGCTCACATAATACCGCCGTAAATTTACATCTTCAGTGTCGTGTTTCGTGTGGTTTGTGAGTAGACGGTGGCCCATTGGGGAGGGAAAGGAGGGCCACGCATCGGCATAGTAATTATGCGAAAGTTCATGTGCGTCGGTAGTCGAAAACAAGCTCCGATTTCTTGTTTGCATTTTGATTATGTTATAGAAGTTTTCATAATGATCAGAACGTTTTAGACAAATATATACAGCATAATATATTTTTTTAAAACCTTTACATAATGTTCATAACTGATAATATAGGATCATAAAGCTGTAACAACTTTTGAAATCGGTCCAGTAGTTTCGACGTCTATTCAATGCATACAAACAAATAAACAAATGTGTCTTCTTTATAATAAGCATGTATTATTACGCATAACATATAATAGATACAGATATGGCGGAGCCAGAGTATGGGTGTTAATACATACTACTCTCAAAGAATCTTTCTTCAAGCTACCAGAGCGTTGTGAAAAATACCGACACCCAGAGACATCCTCATTCTTCTTATACAGATGCGTTGCCCTCTTTTCCTCCTTCTCTGCAATGAGACTAAATAAAAACCAAAAGAGCCGTCCTATTGGAGTAAACCAATAGACCATCAGTCAGCCGCTCGCCTGTGTGTCTGTACAAAGACCCTCATCCCCGGGTCTCTACGAGTCGCGCGTCGCGCCGCGCCGTTCCAGCTTCACCAGTGCTTCGTCCTACTGTGAGTAAAATAATCTATCTCGTGTTATTGCAACATTAGCGAAACTATCTTAACGTATTTCCTTATAAACACTATCATATAATATAATCGTGATGAGTCACAAAGGTGAAGGTAAAGTAACTCCTACATCTTCAATCCCGGAGCAGTTCCCCATACAGGTCCTTTGTACTTTTATAAATACTTATAATGGAGAACGAGGAACTCTTCCAGCATTCCTCACATACTGTGGAAACGCCATAAACTTACGTTACGTCCGACTCTCAAAAATAATTATTAATTAAATATATAATTTCCAAGCTAGGTGGAAAAGCCCAAATCGCATGTTCTAATAAAGTTTTTTGATAACTTTGACAACCTAAAGGACTTCCTTATACAGAATTTTGGGGTGAGAAAACATTACAATCACTTGCTCCTGGATTTTCAGTCATGCCAACAACCAAACGAAACTGTGGCCCAGTTCGCATTACGGGTCGAAACGTGTCTTACGAGTCTACAATCCGAAATACATAATTCTGACTCGTTAAAAAAGGAATTAGCAGGTCGCATAACCATGACTGAAGATTTAGCTTTGTACACATTCACTTTGGGGCTGTGTCCCAATATAAGCAACATTGTACGATGTAGAGATCCTAAGAATCTTAATGTCGCCATCAAAATAGCTATAGAGGAGGAAAAGATTATCAACTTGAGTAAAAATTTCACAATCAATTTAAAAATATGTAAAAAGTGTAACATAACCGGGCATTCTGAATCCGATTGTCGTCATGTTGCAAGACGCGACGTTCACACGCGTACACTCGAATATCATAGTCAGCAGTCGGTTTATAGAAACAGTCGCACGCCATTTTTTGCAGGTACTCCAAAAAAGCAGGGCATATATCCTACATAGGACATATATATCCTAATGTAGGAAACGAGCATACAATAATTACTGATTTAACAATAATAATAATGATAACGATGTTTCAAAATCTTTTAAAACTTACAAGCAAAACCATATAAAGTCCGCTCCTGAAACATTGTACACGCAAGATCAGCACGAAAATAATGAACATTTAAAGTAATCCCTGGGTCTACGTATGAGTGCCAACGAGGATCCCAACATTCCGGCACTAACAATAACCCTCGCGTCCCTTCAGAACCTCAGTCACTGTTATCTTATATTTCGGCTCATAGGCCCATTGATAATAGTTACTCTAAATCCATTGCAATCAAATCACCACTGTCTTCTATTTCGGCTCAACAACCCATTGGTAGTGGTCACTCGAAATCCCTTAAAAGCAATTCGCCGCTATCTTCTATTTCGGCTGAACAGCCCATTGGTAGTGGTGGATACTCTAAATCCATTGAAACAAAAACTCTGTTCCTTCTATTTCGGCTCGCAAGCCAATCAGTAACGGGTCTACTTCTTTAACATCAGGCGCCTGTAAGTGCTAGGAGTCTTATCAAGATCTATTAGATAGTTACATAAACATACCGGAAGAATGTCCGATGGTTTACGATATCTCACAGAATAAAAAAACGTCGTTACCATTTATAAAATAAGTACTTCGCATTCTGAAAATCTACTTAAATTCTTAATAGATACAGGCAGTTCCATCTGCCTCGTAAGGAGTTATAGCCTGTCTAAGCAACCAAAACTCGATTCCCATGTAGTTAAGTTTAAAGGAATTAATGATATTGGATCATACGCCGAAACCAAAGGCAGTTTCCCTTTAACAATTACACACGACCAAAATATCTCATTTCCTTTTTTGTATCCAACGTTAACCTTGACTTCGATGGAATTGTATGAACAAACTTTCTGTCGGCCTACAATGCATCCATATCTTATTACAAATCTCAGTTACAATTAACGTGTAATGAACAAACAATTTATTTCGAACTTAAAACTCCTGATCCGATTTACTGCACTATACCAGCTCGTAGTGAGATGATAATTGAGTGTCTGGTCTCCAATCCCGAAATACAAGAGGGGCTAATGTTAACCACTAGAATCGACGGTTATCCTAAACTCATGTTCTCTAAATTTTCAACGCGAGTTAAAGCAAATAACAAAATATCTTTAACTGTTATAAACACTTCAGAAAGTAAAGTTACTTTACACCCTATTACCCTGACATTAGAACCGTTATCCATTATTCTCGAACCTAATTCCCCTTCTCCGAATAATGGACTTAACTTTAGTCATGATGAAAATCACCCTTGCTACCTAACGACCAGGCCTGACTTAGACCACGACAATAAGGTTCAAAGAGCACTTAGATGTGATCACTTAACTCGTGAAGAGGAAAGTAGCCTACGTAAAATATGCAGCGAGTTTCATGATATATTCTATGTGGAAGGTGACACACTGACGTCGACAGACACCCTATCCTAACACGAAATTCGTACGACCTCAGATTCGCCTGTTCATGTAAAAAGATATCGTTTTCCAGAATGTCATAAAGACGAAGTAAAGGAACAAGTACAAAACATGCTCAATCAGGGTTTTATAAAACCCTCTATTTTCCCTCGGTCAGCACCCATATGGGTAGTGCCAAAAAAACAAGACGCATCTGGAAAGCCGAAGTGGCGTATTGTAATTGACTACCGGAAGCTGAACGAAATAACTATAGGCGATGCTTATCCTATTCCCAACAACACAGATATCCTTGACATAGTAAATATTTCTCGACATTCGATTTGGTATCTTCTTTTCATCAGGTCAGAATGAAGGAAGCTGACACAGAGAAAACTGCTTTCAGTGTTCCGGGTGTTTCTGGTCAACCAGGACGCTACCAACTTGATAGGATTCCTTTTGGACTGAGAAATGCACCATCCACCTTTCAAAGGCTAATGAACGTAGTTCTTACTGGTCTCCAAAGTCTCCACTGCTTTACATAACTGGGCGATATGATTATCTTCTCTCATGACTTACAAAGTCATATGGAGAACCTAAGATCTGTATTTGTCAAATTACGCGAACATAATTTAGAACTTCAAACCGATAAAAGCGAATTCTTATGCAGAGAAGTACAGTATCTAGGTCATATTATTACAGACCAAGGTGTGAAACCTGATCCAAAGGAAATCGAATGCGTTCAGAAGTTCACAGTACCAAAAAACCCTCGCGATATTAAGTCCTTCCTAGGCATCGTAGGTTACTATAGACGGTTCATAAACAACTTCTCTCATATAACTAAGCCCTTGACAAGCCTGTTAAAAAAGGATACGAAGTTCTCGTGGCTCTCACAACAACAAGAAGCTTTCGATTTATTGAAAAACAAAATAACTACGGCGCCTATCTTACAATACCCAGATTTCACAAAAACATTCGTCTTAACTACAGATGCTTCAAATTATGTCATATCGGCGATTTTATCACAAGGTGAAATAAACAAAGACTTGCCTATCGCATATGCATTGCGCACCCTAAACAAATCTGAGGGCAACTACTCTACGACTGAGAAAGAATGTCTCGCGATAGTATTTGGTCTTTGGTCAAAAACCTCTAGACCGTACTTGTACGGAAGAAAATTTAAGATAGTTACAGATCACAAGCCTCTACCAGTGGCTATTCAATATTAGTGATCCGAGTTTCAAGTTTAAAGCTCGAAGAATTCGATTACGAAGTAGTCCATAAGAAAGGAAAAACCAATTGTAACGACGATTCTTTATCACGTAATCCAATCCTAGCAATCAATAATGATACTTACCAAAAATATTTAAAGATAAGCCAACAACCTAGTTTATCTTATGATACCGTAATCCAAGAACATAATGAGTCACTACTTAAGGACAAATGTAAGCTGATCACCTACCCGTCCGCGATCGACCTTGACGATTCTATTCCTTATTGCTCTGAAATCTTAGACTTGTCTAAATTTTGTGAGGACTCACCAGACATAGGAACGACAGAACGAGAGCTAAATACGTTTCAAAACACTATAAACGAGAAACACACATTCACACATATTTACGCGTTCACCATTACGACGAAATCACCTATAAAGATTTTTCAATATGTTAAGAGAATATAGAGACATGATATCGACGTGGTATGAAGATCAAAAAAGAGGTCCTTATTTCTGACTTTAGGAATCCTTTCAACAAACTCTCTTTTACAAAAATCTATAAATATTCTTATTTTCTGATTTTATAATACAAATTTAAAAATACACATATATCACAATGATATATTATTTCCAAATCCTTCCTCGTATCCTGAAAGAAAACACCACGATTCTTTACAAGCCGGTCACCCGGGTATGTCCCGCATGTATGACAGGCTAAAGACATTGTATTGGTGGAGAAATATGAAACAAGATATAGTAAGTTATGTAAAAAATTGTAAATCCTTGTTATGTTAATAAACCCTTGCGCAGTTGTAACAGATTACCTCTGATTATTGACTCTACTGCTACTCGACCAAATGAAAAACTTTACCTAGACCTAGTAGGACCTTTACCGGAAACCAGAACTAACCAATACAAATTCATATTGACGTTACAAGACGACCTGACCAAATACTCTCAAGCCTATCCTATGAAATCCTGTTCCGCAATAGAAACCGCTCAATCATTTTATCTTCATCGTTTATTATATCTCTCATCTAGGTGTTCCTAAGTCAATAGTTACAGATCAAGGTGCTAATTTTTGTTCCGATTTATTCAAATAGCTAGAAAGATTATTTGGTATAAAACATATATACACATCTCCATATCATCCACAAACGTGTGGTGCGCTTGAAAGAAGCCACGCGACTTTAGAAGAACATTTGTGTTCTTACGTAGTAGAAAACACACACACATGGGATCTCTACTTGTGCACTGCTATGTTGGCATACAATTCTAACGTCCACACAACTACCAGTTTCTCTCCTTTCGAACTTCTGTTAGGGCATAAGCCATACATACCTAAATCAATAGATACACTCGAAAATAATACATACACCGACTATGTACGAGCGCTCAACCACAGGTTGTATTATAGTCGACAAAATGACTTATGTCACATTCAAACGTCAAAAGAACGTTCAAAGCGTTATTATGATACACGCTCTCGTCCAATAACATATAACGCAGGCGACATGGTGTATGTGAGATGCCACCATAAACAAAATAAAGCTTTATCCCCAGTGTGGAAAGGTCCTTACAAAATAATTAATTTAAATGGAAACCATTCCGTTACCATACAGATAGATAGAAAACATATTCGCCATCATTATTTCAGGTTCGCAACGTCCGCGTATGGAGGGGACTTTGTCACACAGATCGTTGGGAGTCGCGGTCTACATTACGACCAACTTTTAGACATGAAGTTTAGTAGTGATAGTTGGAATGTTGTAACATATTTAGATTTAAGTCACATCCAACCACATTTAGATACAATCGAATATTTGTTTCAAAAAACTATAAAATATTGTGACGCCATAAAGTCATCACAAATTAAATCCGAATGTCTGAATTCACCAAATTCATTAAAGTCACAACATAATAATAATGTTAAAAAGTTTTCCTCATTTTCTTACTTACTACAAGCCGATCATAACTAATGCTATAAACGCGGACTATTTGACTTGGGTGACTCTTTATTAAAAACATTCTTCGGTACATTAAATATCAATGACGCTAATAAGTTTACTGATGCTATAAATCAAGTACAGTCAGACGAGAATCAGTTGGCAAGACTTATGCGTGATAATATCCATGTTATTAAGTCCACGACTTCTACGTTCAACACTACTATGTCTGAGGTAAAAGAAAACGAAAGTAGATTGAATCAAAATTTATTTAGTATTGAAACATCTTTTGGAAAACTTATAGAAGCTAATGATAAACTTGAAATTAAAAGTCAATTTTCTATACTATTAAGTTCGCTTGAAAGCATAATTCTATCTTTATCCTTCGACATCGATGACGTCAATAATGCTATATTATTTAGTAGAATGAATATTTTACACCCGACTGTATTCGAACCAATGCAATTGTACAAAGAGCTCGAGTCACATATGAACATGATACCAGAACAGACCGAGCTCCCGGTCGCTTTATCGCAACATAACATTAATGATACAATTAACACGTGCGAGATAACATGTTACTATCACGATAATAAACTAATTGTAGTACTTAAGATACCGCTCATTCTATCCCAAATCTATAACTTCTTTCAGAAAATTCCATTCCTTTCCATTGACAAAATTATACCAAACATTTATGTTCTCATCGCACCCTATAAACAATATTTGGCAATAACACCTGACCGTTGATTCTACTCGCAGCTCGCGAGTGTCAGCGAGTGTAAAATGATAAAAAGCTGTTGTTATGTGTGTCCTTTAGGAAATGTGCATTCGACAATCGCCAATCCTACTTGTGAAACAGTGTTGTTAACCGAAGCCATTAGTGCGCTACCAAAATCTTGTGATACAAGAACATTTCATGGGTCCGTAGACTTGTTTCAGAAAATAAGTAATAATCGGTGGATATATGTTCAATCTGAACCCAGCAAATGTCATCTTATTTGTGAAAACCGTGTTTCAAGTACCGATGAAATTTTGTTTGGTTCAGGAATGTTACATTTACCTAAAAATTGTATAGCTTACTATGAAACACTTACGTTTATACCTTATGACTACCTTTCATCTAATTTAAGTAACCCTATATAAAACTTCGAGGTTGTTGTTGCAGTTTTAAGAATAATAAAAAGCTAAACATATCTCTAGTGAAATTAAACGAATTTAACAATTTAGATTCTTTAGTCAAAGTCTGCACGCAACTTTCCGATTTTGAGAAACAAATTAACGGCATACCCGAAACATCTCATCTGTCAAAATATTCTATACAGCACTTATTTCTCACTTATGTAATTTCAGTGTTCATTTTATTGTATCTATTGTACAAAAGTAAAAAATATCTATGTAGTAGAAGTGATGGTTCTTGTGTTACTATCTATAACAAAAATTATAGTAACTCTAAACATTTAAAGTATAGAGTTTCAAACTTAAAATACATCTCAGATTTTTCCGAAGAAGAAGTCCATTCTATAAAATCCTTACCAGGTCCTTCAAAAATATTTACTTTTGTTAATTAATTATAATAATACTATTCTTTAACTTTCATTTTATTAATTTAGATGTTATTAATGTTCTTTATATTTTCCTTTATCTATCATCAAATGATAACGATAATCGTAATAAACATTATAAAATTCATATACTCTTAAATAATTATAATCAACTGTAACTCGTAGTTAAGTTATTTGTATTAAGTTACATAAGTATGTTAGAAATTAAAAGAATATCTTATATATTATGTAATGCCATAACGAAGTCTATCTCTAGTACTACTCATCGTATTGGTCAATCTTATCGGGGGTTCTTGTAATACAGCCTAGCTAGTTTACCATAATAATAATATCTGATAATCGCTGAGTAGCCATCCTCGTTCTAAAAGGCGTATTGTTGCTATGACGCATAATGTTACAGTTTAACGAAGTACACAATTTCTAAGGCAGATCGCTTTTAGACTTCATTGTGGGCACATAGTTCTAAGTACAAGTTTTGTATTTCCAAGTTAATATAGGGAGTTAATTCAAATTTTCTTTTTTTAAAAACCCTCCGGGAACCCACCCTGTACAGTACCTCCCCGGTCGTGCCGGCCCAAATCTGAGGCACTACCTCTAACTAAATTTAGTATTGTTCAAACAATTTTCTGTTCTCCTGCTTAAGGAACTTATGTCGATCGTCACTATGGTATAGTCAAGGTCCTATACATCAATCCCGTGGTTTTCATTTTACGGATCATTTTGCCATCTTATATCAAATATGCCTAGATGGATGTTAAATGACCATTATTTTCTTTAAGCATTCACCTCGAAGCTCATGTATCTCAGTACCCACTGTCATAGAGCTTTGCCTTCTGTTGACAGATACGATCATGGTTGGATAAACAAGAGAAAGCTAAAGTCTCGAGCCTTTCCGCCATGTGTAATCGAAGTGCAAACCTGTTTGGGTTGCACTTCGGGGCATGGCTCAAAGCTTTAGCTTAGCTTTATCTTTAAAGCCCCTAACAATAACAAAGGAGAATAAATTGACTCAAGGCTGGAGAGATCCATAGATCTAAATGACAACTGCGAAACTTTCAACTAGATATTACCGCTGATAAGATACAGCCTGGAGCGAGACATAAGGACAGACGTACAGCAGAGTTTTAGTAGCGTCGCGTTTTAACCTTTGGACACGGAACCCCAAAAATGACGATAAAAATAAAAATGAGTTCATACCAGTACCAAGTATACTGTTGAAATAATATGAATATATCTCAGCAAATATTGACTTGGGATGAGGGAGGGTTGAATACAATTTATTTACTGCACATAAACTACGATCCCTATCCGGTACAGGTGAAGGCTTTTACGCTGTTTCCTCTCGAAGCTTTTTCAGTTTCCTTAAAGATACAAAAATACCAGAGGTTTAATTAAACGTCGGAAAAAGTTTTCAAAGGAATGTCTAATAATTTTGATTAAAGACAAAGGATTAACTCAGTTGATAGCTTATGACGGTATAATTCGCTACGTCGACGCTACGTTGCGGGCTGGAATCCCGCCCAAGTAATGGACGTTTAATTGTGTTAACATATAGAGACTTTCCAACTGTGCAGGACATATTATAGAGTACAGGTGTGGGCACTCTCTATTCCCTCATTATTTTGTTCCGATGGGATGGTAATCCTATACGACCGGTGGGAAATCAGTCACTGACGGACCGGATTAACGTGCTCTCCGACGCACTGGGGCTTAACCCCGCCAAGTCCTTGACTGAAATTAGAAATTGTAAAATCTCACCAAACCCCGACTGTGGCTGAAGATGCTCACTACTAGACCACGAGGCAGTCTAATTAATCATATCAATGTGATAAGTAGGTACTAAAATGAACTTTTCTAATCTAAATTCATAATACTAGTACCGCTAAGGAACTATAGTAAGTACTAAGTACCTAACGAATGATTGTTTAGGTTATAGTTTTAGCAAATTAAATAATCATAAAATTTTTTGATACGATTGAAAAAAAAAAACTTGATTCTACTATAAATATTATAAGTCAAGAAATATTGTTTAGTTACATTATATATTATAGTGACTTCTTTAACAGTCATTCTTATTAGTTATCACGCGATGAAACTACGAATTCATATACATATAAAATAAATCAATTTTAAAAACTCACAACAAATATTATTTCAATCTAATCAGCGAATATTATTAAAATTTAATTAGACGAACTGCACACAAAAGCCAGTCCGTAACGATTTCGTCTCTTGGATGGAATTAAACGACAGAACACAGCGCAAGGACTCCTGTGTGCAGTTCCGGTTTCTGTCATAGTTTCAGCAAGTTTGCTGTCGAAACCGAAACTAAAGCTCAACCCTTTTTTTCGCCACTATTCGGGTCACATCTAGTAAAAATATTATCTCGAGATAAATGCCTGCTTTGCAAATTCCTTAAATTTTTGGTGACATTGATGGATTTTGTATTTTAGACCTTAACATTCTATAAAATGTGTAAAATACCCAATTTATGACACACAGAATGATTTGCGAAATTTCTTTCATGCAACATGACCTATTTTTATACCCGACAAATATTAAGAACCAACATGACGTGCCGAAACTCAAGTACATAACCTGATCAGTAATTTGTAACGGGTATTTTCTTTGCGACCTGAACATATGCTGTGGAAGCTCAATACAATTTTTCGCATTGTCAGGAGTGCTCGGCGGACGACGAGACTAGTTTTGGGGTCAAAAAGGGGTCCGAAACACACTCTTCTGCAGATGGGTGACATGCATACCGATATGAGAATGTTCGTTGCTATTTTAACTATTACTATTATTATGGCCAGAGAGACCGCGGGCCCGACTCTAACTTCGAGGGCAGCTCGATCACGGTAGCTAAAATGGCCCCGGTGCCACGCTGACGTGAATGAACGGCTCATGAACCTCCTAATTCACATTTTATAAAAAAGTATATCTGTCATCTTTGACTGTTAGACTGAGTTCGGTGTCGAAGAAATGACACTCTTTTCTTTTGCTGGACGTGGAGGACGGAATGATGGCAGACGCTATTTGTCATCACCAAATGTTAATTCCCCCCCGGGAACCTATATTTTATCCCGAAAATTAATGAATGGGATAGACTTCACACGGATGAAAACGATGGACGAACGAAAAAGTCGTCGATAGCTGCATACGTACACATGTTAACTGATGATGAGAATACTCAGTGTCATAGATTGTAGCATGAATCAACCTATGACACTGAGTATTCTATTATTAGGAAAAGCCGTGATCCCAGGAAATCATCGTACATCGCTGCTTGTTATTAATGACCCTTCCCTGTATTTCCCTTACTTCCTTACCTTTTAATATGGTCTTAGGACTTTTTGTTTCTTGAACTTCTGTCAATTATATGGTCGTTAGCCCCGCCATGGTTCGAGCCTTGTTGTAGCGGTGGGGTTCAGTAGCCTGGAGTGAAATCAGAGGGATCTTAAGCTAAGCCAATTAAACCGAGGGGCTGCTCTCTGTATCTTATAAGAAGTGGGGACTAAGCGGCAGGAGGCGCTTTTGTGCAGGGGGCGAGACTGTCCGCACTAAACTGTTCCAAAGTCGGCGACTCTCTGGAGTTGGTGTCAGTAATTTTAGGGACTGACTGGCCGTTGTGGTGTCCAGATGATTTGTAGTTCCGTGGCTCTCGCCAAAGACTCATGGTACTCGTGGTGGTTTCGGTGGGTATTCGTTACTATAATATGCCGCGAGTCCCAAACACGCCCAGGACCTGTGATGGCGCGTAAATATGTTTCTTCACATCAGCTAATGTCAATGTTCCCTTCGTGTGCCACACTTAAATCTCCTAAAAACGTGACCCAAGAAAAGATCACAGTTTATCCACGCAACGTGCTTTTTGACGTATTTTTGAAATATCAAAATTAAACTCCGCCTTTACCCCACCTCACCCCAATGTATACAATATTAACGTAAGTACTTTGAGCAAATCACCTGAAAAGCCCTCGATCAATAGCCTCCCAGGCTTTCACGCTTGGTATGAATAGCGAATTTCAGCCGAGTAACTTCGATGAAATTCCAAGTAAATTGTTATTTTAATAAGTAAACGAAAGTCGATGCAAACTGGCTGTTCGCTTTTTAATTCTATCAGCAATAAATTTTACATATTTTGCTTTCGAATCGGAATATAATAGTAAATTCTGCATTCTCTAGCGAAGTGATCAGCATAGATACATCAGTGACACGAACTCGTAGCAGTCATTAGTGTGGGATTCCTCTTGCTCGATACCGAGTTTCGTCCAGTGGTCCAAAACGAATTCGCGTGAAACGCCGCCTATATTTTTTTACCAGGCACTGGGGTCTTGGTCCTCCCCCAACCTTGGCGTGACCGCCTTTTGTGTAGATAGTAAGAGTCAGCCTGGGCCTACATAGACCTTCCTTCCCTAGGGAATATCTAATCACCGCGTGGTTTTGGTGGAGCACCGCGTGCTTTTAGTCGTGGTTTAGGCCCTGCAGAGTTTCCTGAGGGGGATACTACACGTAGAAAAAATTAAAAAGGGTCTTTATTTCCGTTCCGGAACTGTACAGTCTATACCTCTATGCTTTCTTATATCATTATTTTTATTTTTTTTAGTAATAATAATTCGTATGTAACGTCAGGATGATTTACAGAGAGATGGATAATTATCCAAATTGCTTTAACATCTTCAATTACATGGTTTCATTGGGCCATTACAGCTGTAGTCCTCACAACATAGACATATTTCTTCACGTGTGTATTACGCAAACCAAACGTACCTTCCTGATTATGTAGAGCGGATCCGTAGCATTGCTTCCTACTATACTATGTGAGTTGTAAGAGATTGTATTGTACGAGGAAACGGTACGTAATGGTCCTATATAACCAATAAAAACACGATAGTAAATATTGCTTATGTCATTATTAAAAAAAAATGTGGACACCGTGTAATATCGATGGAAAATCGCAACGGTCAAATGTCAGAGAAACTGGGCGCATTTGCTGTAGGGCATGTAGCGACCGCCCGATCAAGGTAACCGTATAGTAACAATTCAAAGACATTTAGGTCAAATTTTGAGTACCTATTTTTTATTTATTTGAAATCAGAATGAAGTACTGAATTTGCTCTGTGATTTTGTATAGTGTCTTACAAAACACTACGAAAAAGGAGTCATAATAGAAAATCTTTGTTTTTTATATCATAGGGGGACAAATGGATCGGATCCATTCATTGACTATCGACGTCTTTAGCGTCCACATGAATATAAGTTACCTCCCTGGCTCTGCTAGCTCAATTTAAAGAAAAAATAAACAATGTAGCATGGCACTACCTCTAATAATAACTTGTAAATTCATTTATTTATTGATGAGACGCGCTGAGTTTGTTTCGCCGGTTCTTTTCAGGACATGGCTAAGGTTGTACAGGTGATTTAATTGATTTAGTTCAAAAAATAATTTAAGCAATTCTATTTTGTGTAAAAATATTTTTATTTTCATAAGGTATTGCATAATTCAACATAACACTCCACTAACTCTCAACTCAGTTTTTCGTACATAAAGTGAAACTTTGTTTCCAATAAATCACGATATGACCCGATAAAAGTTGTGTTGTAATGAAGTTATAAGTTCTATCTTATTTTGTGAATTTTTTATTGAAATTCGTAAAGCCGGCACAAAGCCGGCTTAGAACAAACTAACCTAGAAACTAAATAGAACTTCTGTCTGTCAATTTTCTGACTGTCAGACGGAGAGTTCTATTTACACGCGGCCATTTTGGATGCATGCTATTATTAGCAGTTCACAATCAAATTTCAGCGCTCCTTTTTTAAATTATTTATCATTCCGTAGTAGTATGACTTATAACCTATGTACAGTACAGTATATTCTGTTAGTTTATATTAATAGCGGCTCCGGCATCGCCCGTGAACAACACGAGCCGCGTCGATAACAACAAGTACGGATAACCTAATGAAATTATACATTAAATTTATATCTATGTGTAAAACCAAATGAAAATCCGTTCAGTAGTTTTCGAGTGAATCGATTACATAAAGACAGACTGCTTTTGAGGATATTGTTTAATGATATGTACCAGTGATTCTCCCCGGCCACGACCGTGAATAAATTGTTAACTTAAAAAAGTACATTTTCTCAGGTATTGCTCGAGACATGGTTAGAAACCACATGAAAACTGTTCAGTCAATTTCATAAAATCGATTATTAACATATAGTTTTTGGGGAGTTTGTTAAAACAAATTATAAGTAATAAAATATTATTACCGACTACCGTCGCCCATAATTGTCTACTCAGTCTGGTAATAAATGCTGTTACAATTACACATAAAAGTATTACATTAGAATTTGGAATCTGTCATTTTACACGATTGTACACTGTGTTTTCTCATTTTGGCGTCAATACCTTATACAATATTTTGCGATATTAAAAAGGAGTGGGATGATGAAGAGAACAGAATCGCTGCGATTGCATTACACAAAGTAAAAATGGAGCCAAATGTAATTTTTAACTTTATATTAGTCAAATGTTCGTGTACCGGGCGATTAGTAGGTACAATGAGACCTCCTCGGTATGTGGCAGAGAAAGATCTGGCCGTCCACGTAGTGTTCGTACGTAAAAGGTGTTCAAAGAAGTATGGGAAAGAATTCGAAGAAATCCTTTCCGAAAGTGAAAAATTTTATCAGGAATGAAGGTAGCACCTAGAACCATGTCGCGTACTTTTTATCCGCAGGTCCTTTTTTAACTGATAAATTAAAGATGAAATTGAGTAACATTTTAATAAACTAAATGATCGTATTTATGCTCAAAGTTATAAGGAAACTTCCCAATTAGTGGATAGAGTGTAACATGGGCTTTATCCGACTTCATTGATGGTTTGGTGGGGTGTTAGCTATGAAGGAATGACTGAGCCATATTTTTGTGTAAAAAATGTCAAACATCATCACAGGTGTGTCAAGATACCATTCTTGAGAAGGTAGTTAAGCCCCTTAATCCACGCCGGGTCATAAAGGTCCGGTCCAAGCAGTCCAGGCTGGAAGTGAACATCTCGGATCCACCAGAGTTCAAGGCTGGCCGACGTCTAGTCCCGATCTTAATCCGCTCGATTATGATTTATGGTTACTTTTAGAGAACACAGCTTGCTCTAAGCGCTATAATAATTCGGAGCCCATAAAACAATCCATACGATTGGTAGTGAAGAATTTCCCCATGGAAAGTGTGCGTGCTTCTATTGATGACTGGGTTCACGTTGAAGGACAGTATTTCAGCCAGAGGAGACCACTTCGAATAAGCTTTTCATGATATTGATTGTTTTATATTTGTGTATTAAAGTAACATAGTGGAAGTAATAAATGTTATTTCATCATCATTATCATTATCCGATGGACATTGGCCTCTTTCAACGTACGCCTAGACGACCGATCTCATGCTACTCGCATTCATCACGGAATTAATTATAAATGTTATTTGCAATTTAATTTTTTTTTCTTTGATACGATATTTATGGCAAATGTAGGTACATATACTTATAGGTACACCGTTATCATAAATAATTAATAGTTCGATACAACCAAACATTGGTCAATTGGCAAAAATAATCAAATAAATAAATATCAAAAAGTTTACAATTACCTGAATTTCTGTTCAAATGGCTATGGTGAAGTGACGAGTTCCTGACTTCCAGCACACTCGGGGTCATGAACATTTCCAATGCGGTGATTGGTCCATCAAACCTGTCAGGGCTACGGGACATTTTAATTCATGAATTACAATAATATTGGAGTGATTTAATACTTATTTTGTATTTTAAAGTTGGACAGTACTACTAAATGACATGCATTCATAGAATTAAATATCGTTTCTGATGATGTTCTTGGCAGGAACAACAGGGATACGGTAGTTTACTGACCTACTACCCAGTACTAACGAGTACTGACGGTCACAAAAATCCCCACAATCAAAGGCTAAATTTCTTTATTCTACAGCCGAAATTATGTAGTCGTGACATGACTTCGCAATATTATAGACTTAAGAAGATATTCATCAACAAACAGATTGACAGACAGCCTGCGTTCCTCCATGTATGGGTCCATCGACCACGCAAATGTTTTTCTAAATAAACCCTGAGGTTAGCGGTTTCAACAAAAGAAATACGTTCATTATCTAATTTCTGAATGTCGGTATGCCTTATCACGTTTGTACTCTGTGTAAACAGGCAATATGAGCCCTTCAGCGGGCGCGGGGTAGATTATTAAAATTATTGTTGCGTCAGAAAACATATAATGCTAGATACGGGTGGTGAATTAAAAAACAAACAAACTGTAAACTTAACATAATATATTAGATTTTACAAGTTTTTTTTCGGGCGTTCACATTGATATATTTTTTTTATAAACACGCAAATGTCACCGGAATATATAACAAAAATAACGGTTTTTTTCCATTTCTCAGAGGGATAAACGAGCCATCGGAGCCTTTGAGTGCCGACTCCCATTAACAACCGCATAATTTATATACATATGCATTGCCCTGCTTTAATTCTCCTCTCCAATGGGCCACTGAAAACTCACAAACCGCATGAACCGTGAAAGTGTAGCTGTTACTTTAGGCCCGTATATGATAAGTGTATTTCCCCGGTCGTGCCAACTCATTCGTCATAGACTACTTTTATATATGTTGATGATGATATTGCAATCTGTTTATTCGGATCTTTAACCACCAGTTCCAATCTCGTAAACAGTTATATGGCGATATCCGTGAAGGCGATAACACGCCATTAGTCAGTCCCATGTCACGTTGACAAATGACAGCTGGAGGGTGGAGGCCGAGAATTGGGGATCGATTTAATTGTGATTATGATTAATCGTTACTTCAAAGTATTATAATGAGTTTGTCAATGAAAAGACACAATCATATTACTCACTAGCGGCGTCTCTATTCACCCAAATACTCCACCCCCATTAGGGGTCGAATTTCGCATAATTTCGTCTTAGTGAGCATCTATATCCTAAAAGGCATGCAATATTTGAGACTCACTTACTTATAGTTTTTTGTGATATCGTGATTAATGACTGAGTGGTATTTTGCTTTTATATATATGTCGTGGTCGTATTGTACAAATCGCATTCACTTTAAAAAACAGGGCCATTTTGTTTTGTGGCGGACTAACGACTAGTCGGATCATCATCACGAGACGTTCTTCAATATGGCGGCTGAGGCTTAGCCTCATTGAGTCTCATTATATTTCGACTAAACATGTGAATACGAACAGTAGCAGCAAGGAAATTAGGATGTCTAATGAAACGGATTTTTCTTATATTACGGAACAAACGAGTAATAGAAGTAATTTAGTGACTATCGATGCTTATTAATATCTGTACGGTCAATACATGCGTTTTCCTTGTTAAATCCATCTCCCCCATGGGCCTCCGATTACTTACAAAACGCGAGAGGGTATCATGTGAGTAAGAGGACAGCAAGACGGTGAAGGTCGAGAGCTTTGGATTGCTTTAACTTTTATTATAATTAATCGATGTTCCGAAGTACTATAGAGGATTCTTCAAAAAAAGGACAGATTTTATTACGCATTACGCTTACAAATTTGTTAAGTATGCGGCTGTTAGTAAAAAGTGCGAGCCATATACTTCTACTGTAAAATCTTATGGCAACCCACGATGGTTCAAATAAGGCATGGCTGTGGGGTTTAATAGCCGAAGGTCAACAGGTCAACCCAGGTATCCTGGGGAAAGCCAGCGAAATGAACAGATGTTCATTGTATAATCATATTAAAAAATAAAATATCATATTTTTATCAGAGATAAATAAATTTAAAAAAATCTTTTTATCTCTGTTAAGAATATGATACTAAAGAGTAGGCGGAGAAGTCGTTTTCGCGCACAATACGTGAGCATGGGTATACCACTGTCTCAAAGATGAAAAGATTGTCCTGTGAAGTGGGAAAGATCTTCTGTGGCGGTGGTATACTGAGATGCCATAGGGACTGTCTTGGGAGGTGTCCTGAATATTACAATGGCACTCGCGGAGTTTTATTGTGGGTGTTTGGCAGTGCTCTTTTCGTGCCAAAAAAAACAAATAACATAACACAAATGGCAAAATGCGTACAGCATCGGCGACAGGTAGAAGTACTGCCATCGATCACCGGCGAGTAAATTATAAAAACACATGTTCATGTTCGTTTCTCTGGGTCATAAGCATAACATATCGTTTTCATATCACTTATTCCTTTCTCAGAATGTGACATTGTTCAAGTGAAATGACTTAAGCGGGATAAGGCGCCTTCTGGTAAGTTCTGGAAAGTCCAATTTGTTCACGATACCATGATGTTAAATATACGAGTATTGCTTAAGGGTCTAATGTATATTTAAAAAGGGAAGGTGGATCACTTATTTTCTCTCGTGTTGTTGTCCGTCTGTCAAGACGTTAAGCTACTTAAACAGACATGATAGGGGTACGCAATTACGCAGCCAAGTATAGCGTGTGTGTATCTCGGTACCATACCGTGGCGAGCTACGTTTTCGTAACCTACAAGAATATTCCTTGTTACGCGTCGTTGCGACACACGCTATGTACTGCTTGTTTCGTTGTTTTCATTTATTATCTATATCTGCAGTCTAAAAGTTTGCCATTCAAAGAAATCATATCTTAATTGTCATTAAAGTTTTTTCACACTTTATCTGGCTAAAATGAATTTGGCTGATGCCGATATCTAATTGGGTTGTAGGACAACGTTCTTGTTGCATAACTGTCAAGGGATACACTGTCTTGTGATGACAGCTACGATAAGTGATGCATGTGATAGATGCATATAATTTCCTGTACGGCCCCAAAATTCATTAGATGAGGGTACATTGTGTTTGTTCCTCTTGATGTGTGAAGCTTGCCACTGACACGCAATATACACGTAATACTGGTCACCGAGAGACCATGGCCTAGGACGGTAAGAAAACCCTCCATATATCTTTCCGACGTAACACATCAACGCATATAAATATATAACAGTTCTCAGTCTCAACAACATGGAGATCTGGTGCGATCTGAAAGGTTTTTTTTCGCTTCTTCTTCAATTTGCCCATTGTGGATGTTCATGGGCGCCGGTAGTCGTAGAAGGATTCCAATTGCTCCTTTGTTCCCCTATACTATAAAAAAATCTTAAATTTGGCGTTATGTGGCGACTAAGCGATGGTGTCTCATGTGGTTTGAGAGATTGGATGGTGAAGTGGAAAATACGGTTGTGGGTAACGCATATTCCCTGGATAGGCGAATATTTGTAAACGTGGGTGGTTCGCTAATTTCAGTTATCTCAGTGGTTCTTCTAAGCTAATGTTGCTCCCATTGCAGCATTTACAAATGCATTTCCCTCTTCAACTTCTCACCGCCAGTGGGCCACTGGCTGTATATTGAAGCTGTTACTTTATATCGACAGCTACCTTACCGGACGTGCTGATTCTTTCTTTCCCGAATCAATAAATACGTCGAGTATTCCACGTAACCACGCCTTTCGCCACACTTTTTTCACCGCAGTAGCTACGTCATGACTAAATTATCTAAATAATGAATATAGATGATACGAAAACGGGCATGAATGAAAACCGATAATATACTTACCGAAAACCTTTTATTATAGGGGTGAATATAGAACAGGGAGCAGCGAAGGATTCCCTTAGCGGATTATCCTGGATCAGGGGGATAAAAACAACAATAAATAAAACGTATGGTGTTTAATGCGACACAGACGTTTCGCCTGCCGGGGTACCGGTTGCAAATACGGGGAGAACAAATGTTTGCAAGATTTGTGGAGTGGAATGAGTAATCATTGTCAGTACTGTACCTGATACGTTTTATTTTGTTGGTCGTTTGGTTCAGCAATAATAAATAGGGATTATTGCTACGTTGCTAAACTAGGCTCACTCTCTAGTCACTGAAGTGGGCTCACTGCAGCGTTATTCATTCCCTGTATGAACAGGGATCAAGATTGCTCACATACATCTCCAATTCTACATAATCGTACTAAAATTATAAATGCTATAGTTTGTATGTATCAGTTTCTCTTTCACGTAAATACTAAATTCATTAGAATGATCTCTCTGTGGTGTAACGGTTCGGGTGTCGCCTGTTAAGACCGTAAGCCGAGTGGGGTTATGGGTTCGATCCCCAGGTCGGGCAACTATTATTAAACGTTTTTCAGATTATTCTGAGCATGCATTACATTGTCCGGGATTGGAGTGTGTACGAACTGGCCATAGGCATGCTACCTATGACATCAAGGGCCTCAGTACCTTGGCTAATCGTGGGTGTTCTAGTATATCTACTGGGCTTACGAGTTGTGGATGTATTAGCACACCTCTACCTACCTCTTCGGGGATAATAGGCGTACAGAGATAGACTACAATCTGGAATAATATAAAAAAATAGCTATTATCCCGGGGGCAAACGCGCGATGGAGCCATCAGGTGAGTACCGACGCCCATTAGCACCCGCCTATGGAGATGTGATCGTCTGCGATTAAACATTTCACATTATACTGAAAATATATTATATTTTATTTTACTAATATTACAACGCTGATGAAACCGCGGGCACAGCTAGTATATTATATTGATATTCTCTCTTACGTCGAAACATAATCTCGCATATAATCTCCATGAGCGAGGTGTTATTGTACCTCACGTCAACTTGGTACTTAGATAACAATGCGTGACCGGGGCGCCATGTTGGAGCTATCATTGTCATCATTATTTTATATAATATAATACGAGTAGACAATATCACGGGATGGAATAGTTATATTAATTAATCGCAGGTTCTATTATATTGTTTCTTCTCAATTATTTTTTGTTTTATAGATGTGAAGAAATAAGATAACTTTAATTTAACATTTAGAACATTTTTTGTTGTTGTTGACATAAGAATGTCAAATAGAAAAAAATCCTAAAAATGGAAGATTCATTTTGTTAATGTATTCGAAAAGAGATACTTTAGACTAAATTAGAATAACTAGAATTAGTGTAGGAATAAACTGCAATTGTCGTTCTATGATATTGTTTATTGTAATGTATAATAGAAATATAATATCTTATATAGATTAAGGGGACAAATGTACAGTAACGAGCCTGACTACAACAGGCTATAGACACCTTAATGTCATCTTACATTTAAAATAAAATGCGTTTTAAATTGCCGCATATAAAAGTGTAGAAAGCCACGCTAATGTCACATTTGTAGCGTTTTCAGGGGAGTTACGTAACGCAGGTGCTACAAGCAACGGCGTTGTCATAACGACCGCCGGTATAAACAGAATAAACACTTCCGCTCTGAATAAGTGAGGTGGTTGGCAGGCGATGTGGAATGAATTTTAAAATGGGATTTTATTACTTATTTCGAGACTGTTCCGAGATTGCCAAAATGTATATTACATGCGCGAACTTATGAACGCGTTTTTAAGACACAGAATACGCGCATACTTAATAATACAATTATGTAATCTACGTACATACAAAATGTGTTATAGTTTCATAGTTGAATGAATGTATTGTCGATTCTTGATGGAAATTCATGTTATATAAATAATTTCTTTATATTTTTTCAACAATTATTCCTTTTTCAATTTACATTTACGACCGGTTTCGACTTATCGTCATTTATACCAGATTTATTTATTTATTCAAGTGTTATTATAGTTTTTATTATTTTAGGAGGTTTATGGACACTATTATGTGTGTAATCGATTCAGAAGAAGTGTTAGTGATGTAAAAAGTCGCTGGGTTCGAGTCCCTGGTCGTAACAAAGTTATTATATTTTTCAATCTGTAGTAACAATCGGAAGTCAGGAAGTTGGCGGTGTAACACCCCCGTGCCGCAAAGGGCATGTTAAGTCGTTGATCCTGGACCTGATTTATCTCCGGTCGTGTCGGATTGCCGTCCCATCGGAATAAGAGAAGAAGGGAACAGGGAGTGCATACATTTGTGCTCTATAATATGTCCTGCGCAGTTGGCTGGTCACTGTGGGGATGGCTGCCGTGACCGAATTCGGCTAGTGTAACATTATTATTATTATTACATGTATACAACTATTAGTCAGATATTTATATATCTTAAGATATCTTTATCCAATTAGAAAGACACGTAGGCACATAATTATTGATAAAGGCAATTTCACACGTTTCTCCCACCAATGTGTGAAACCACGTTCACTTGACGTTCAATTACGAAAACCACTGCCACTGACGATACTCGGAATGCGGGAATATTAATTATATTGTGAGGTCAACTTTTGGGGGCAAAAAATGGAAACATGTCAGCAACATTAATTCCGACGAGACGTAGGACGCAAAACGCCTACAGTTTTGTAATAGCAAATACGGATTAATGTTAAATATATTTTTCATTTTAACTTTATCATTCGTTTGAAATTAAGAATAATATTTTTTTTATGTTACGCTCTCTCACTCATCATCATCATCAGCCGTACGATGCACTCTGCTGGACATAGGTCTCTCCCATAGAGCGCCATTAGTCATTGTGACACTTGCACCCAGTGGCTCCCCGCCACCATAACCAAGATGCTCTTCCGTTCGCAGGCTCCCATTAGGGACATTATTATGAATTCGAACGTTACTATGACGTCAAATTTTTCATGCAACTAGTGATATGAACTTACAAGACGTTATCACGTCAAGAAATATTTGGGTCGGATGGAGATAGCACAAGCCGATACATCAAAGGATCCAGACATGACGTCGACGAATGCTCACTAAACTTGATGATAATGAGGTGCACACGATCAGATGCGGTCACAAGGTCAGGTCGGAGAAACCACACGCGAGCACGCGACTCCAACTGCGCAAATCGTCGATCCTGCAATGAGGCAAAGCATATTCATGTTTTAATGGTCTGATTTTGTACCTACACTGTAAATGGGTCTGTTTCGGCCTTCGACACAGTTCTTCGTCCATTTTATGTCGAGTCATTGTAGCACATGTACTATTATTTACAGTTTATTTTTCGGGTACTAAACAGACTTCAAAAATTAAGTGAAAATTGTGAAATGATTATACTTCTGATATTGGTTCCACTACAGTCGGCTAGTCAACCAATCAACTAAACGACTAACCTCTCGTCACACTTGATTAACTAGTCGGATAGACGGCCTTAGGTGACCAAACAGTTTTCCAACCGGTTCTTCTATTATTCTACCAACCAGTCCTGCTGCTGCCTGACCGATTAGCCTTCCAACCAATCTTCAAATTATTCAACGAACCAGCGGAACCAACCAAAAACATTTAAACTAACATCAATAAAACAAAATATTAATTTAAAAACTAAGTTCTTTCTAATTTTTTAAATCTAATAAATATATGGTATTATTATAATGTATTAGTATGATTATAACCACAGAGTAAAACAGCCATAATAACCTATATCCTATTGATTTTCCATGTTACAGGCCCCCCATCTGGCACTGGCACTTCAATCTCATCGCAGATGCATATAATAATATAATTAATTTAATGCAATATCATGCTCAAGCTTAATTATTCATACAGTTTTAAAATCTCTTGAGATCTGTACTGGTAATAAATACGTTTTGAACGAACTTCGACTTTGTCTGTCTGCAATAAGGTTCAGATGTATGTATGAGGTTGTATATTAAAACGTCGTGATTGCGCTGCATTGCTCGAAACGACCTTCAAGCCCTCACGCCTGTACTGACGTTAGGTAAAGTGAAATGAAATCTGTAAAAAACGATAATATTTTGCTTTTTGTTTCATCGCACATGTTATAAACTCTCAATACTTAAGACAATTATTATTTTCAAGTATGGATGGGTCTTCTTCATCAATATTATATCGTAATTGCTTAATCTAAATCACATTTGCAAGAAATAAACATAACAAATCTAGTAAAAAAAACTACGTTGAGAATGAATATGAAAAGGAAAAAAAAAGATTATTAGGTATAGAAACAGGATATAATAAAACTGTTTCTATTGTAGGCAGGTATCTAAACGACAATTCTCATCACCATCCAACACAGTTGTCTGCCGTGGGTAAACCTTTGTTCCAGAAAGCACAAGCAACACCAGGATACCGAACTTCAACATGTCAAGCAAGTTCTTCAAGACAACAAGCTTTGGGTTCCCCGTCTGATTCACAGAATTCGAGTGAAACCAGTCACCATCAAGCGCTTACCTGCAATATTACCATATTTAAAAGGAGTCGCTGACTAAATTGGATGTATTCTTAGCGAGCTACAATAGAAACTTATTTTAAGCAGCCAAAAAAGGTTAGTCAGTTAATACCATCAGTGGAATTTCTTATTCCCCTACCAGACGCAGGAGTTGTACAAGTTTGATTGTGACTGTGGACTCACTTATATAGGGCAAACTAAAAGATCTATAAAAACTCGCGTTAAAGACCATATACCTGATACGAAACCCCTACGTGTTACAAAATCTGCGGTCTGTAAGCATGCTGAAGTTGGCCCCTGTCCATTACATTAGATTTGATAATGGGCAAGTCCTCACTAGTTTACACCGATTCCTTCCGTGACGCTATTAGTATTAAAAAAAAACATCCAAATTTCAATAGAGAAGATGGTTGGGGGACACCCCAAGACAGCGAGATATAATAAGTACTGTTTGCGTTAATCGGAACAACTAAAATTATAATTCATCGGGTACTTTTGATAATTTGTGACAACATGATCCACCCGTGACCATGGTTGTTGTGACAACATGATCCACCCGTGACCATGGTTGTTGTGAAGCTTTTGAAACGTCGGGCTAGTCATATAATTAAATACACCGTGATAAAATCCGTTAAGGTAGTTTTATTGTAATTAGAACATTCGCGTAAGCTTAAGACATCAACAGTATATAATTAGGAAAAAAATGTATTATAGTGTGTTATAATTATTGGTCTTCTTGGTTTAAGTATATAAAAGCGAAATAAACAAACAAACACGTTTTCGCTAGTAACTATTATTAGTACCTATTATCTGGATAGAGTTCATAAAAACTAAGTTTGAAATGTAAACAAATTTTAGTAAGAGGTAGTGCCATCCTGCATTGCAGCAGATTTGGGACAGCAAGACCGGGGAAGTAACTGTCACTCAGATGACACCACCGTAAAGTGAAAGCTATACTGTCACGTTTATGGTTTTCGAGTAGCAGGTGGCCCTGTGAGAGGAGGAGGAAAGGAGGGCAACGGCAGATCCGAAGACAAAAATAATGCCAATGTTCGCCAAAAGGAAACGATTGCTCCTTTGCCAGCCAATATTATAAAAAACCTTTTTATACTATTCGTCGTGCAGTATCTAGTTGACAGCAACTAGTAGGAAATTGCAGATCAAGGGTTTTGGTTTGGACTGGATCCTCATTCTTGATGGTTTTGGAAGAGATCTTAGGTCTGGTTTTGTCAAGGGGCTGATTTTGATCGGAGGCTCGAACCCCCTAGCTCCCCCTCGGATCCACATTTCAATTCTTTGCGTTAATTCAGCATGGCTAATGGCCAGCTAGTACAGCCCATTGTAATTGGTTACAAACTGTTTTTAATCGATTTATTTAATCTCTGTTGTGCGCGAGTGTACTCGTTCATCAACTAAGTTGGAAGTCAAGTACAGTCGCAGCTTACATAACTTGGATGATGGAGGAAAACTAAATAGAGGCTAAATTGCACCTTGTATTTTATCCGATTGTGTCGATAGGATGTCATGTTATGAGTTGCTGGCGGTTTATTAGCTCGAATTAATTATTATTTACGTACTACTGTATAGGGCAGGGGTGACCAACTTGTTCGGTCTAGAAACGATTTTTACCGATGAAGCACCGATGATTATACCTAACCTTTAACATACTAATACAAAAATTTTAAGTAAAACAGAAAAAAAATTGCACATGTGCTTGTGTATTTGACTTGCCGTGATCAATTTGACTGTAGTCGGCGATCAAAAGAAAGGCTGACGTAATAAGAATTGATCGACTGGTTTGCCATCCCTGGTGTAGTCGACAGTGAACTGTTGGTTGGGATGAACTATATACTTTAGGAATAGGTAGTGGCATGCTGCATGCATGACACTACTTTCTCCTATGCAACGGAATTGGGCCGGCACGACCGGGAGGTATCTCTCCTTCACACAATACAGCCGTAAAGTGATATCTTCAGTGTCGCGTTTCATGCGCGTACCACCAGGTACTCCCTGGTGGCCCATTAGCGTAGTGAGGGAGGAGGGCAACGGTACGACGGTAGCCGCAAAAGGCCCCCTATTATATAAAAAAATAAAAAGTCTCTTGTTCCTTTGGGGGCTACTGACTTTCTAATACGTCCACAGTAACAGCCTGGATGTAAGGATGCCCTTTATCACACCATGTCCCAAAGGATCATCTGGTGAACGGCTCCAATCGCCACAGCATAGCTATCAATTCATGGTGATATTATTATGGAATTATGTACCAAAATTAAAATTTTATATCACCATTAGCATTAACCCGTGGGATCTATGATCGTAGCGTTACATTCGGAGTGGGGATTATAATAGCATGAAAATTAAAAGCACCAGTGGTACTAGCATTATCATCATCATCAGCCCTTATCGGTCCTCTGCTGGACATAGGCCTCTTTCAATGAACGCCAAGAATTCTGCTACTCGCATCGCCGGACCAGCCACTGCACGGGGATCGTCTTCCCACCTGGTGAACAGTCGACCAACACTTCGTTTTCCTAAACGCGGCCCCCACGCCAGAACCTCAGTGGCCCATCTGCCATCTGATCTACACAGTGTGTGACTAGCCCATTGCCACTTCTCTGCCTTATGCCTGTCGGACAAAGAAACACCCAACATATCACGTTCAATAGCCCGCTGAGCTACCGCAAACTTGCGGACCAGTCCTAAATTTAGAGGCCCCGTAGATCTTCACGGGGAGAAGGCATTGGTTGAAGACTTTCATCTTCAAGCTCTGCGGTAGAGGTGAAGTGAGAATCTGACGAAGCTTAAACGGCGTTTACGGCGCTGAATTAAAATTTGCAACAAAATTAAAATTGCGTTTATAGCCTGTAAGTAGACAACTTAATTAAGTCAAAACATAAATTAATTTTCATTGAACGGGATGTCTAAAAAACTCAATGTGACACATGAACACTGAAACTAAATCCGAAGTATTCTGACAAGATCGAGTAGGAGGTAGTGCCGCGCTGCATTGCAGTGGAATTGGGCCGGCACGACCGGGGAGGAATCTCCCGCTCACACGATACCGCCGTAAAGTGACATCTTCGGTATCAAATTGCGTGCGGTTTGGAAGTAGCCGGTGGCGCATCAAAGGGGACAGCGAATGAAACGCATCAGCATTGTAATTGCGTGAAGGTCGAAGGCCGTCGGTAGTGTTAAAAAGCTTCGATTTATCATTTGCGCCCCCTGAATTTAAAAATATGATTGTGGCTTAATAATAGAAAAAGTATCTTACCACATAAACAGCTTTTCTGTCTTGTGTGGACGCTCCCCTTCTGTTAGAGAAAGGAGGATTCTCTGTTTTACAGACCGCGTTAGATACGTTTTTACAAATTTTCAAAAAAGTCTTCAACGAAGAACCACCAAAATACATTGAAGATTTGACAACGTTATGTTTGGGACAAGCGTTTACAGCGCAATTTATGTTGAGCTCTGAGTCTTGTCCATTCACCCACAACATATGTCTCTTACTAAACATCGATTATGTAACAATCAGCTGGCCGTACATGTCGTTGACCGGCCTTGACATTGTGCTCTGAGCTTTCTAATTCTGCTGGAGTCATCTCAAGCGGCGAATACTTGAGATACCGAATTCTATACTGGAATGTCAATACCGCAGAGCTTTCGGAGATTTTTACATTTAGGCATTAAAGAAAGTGTAAATACGTAATCACGATAGAAATACTCAGAATAGGCATAAGATGTACTAGTGTATTTAATAGATTAGACGTCCACGATCAAGTTACACACAAGATTTCTATTGCCGCGCCGTGCAAACGCCGCCCCACTAGTGTAGGGACCAAACGAGATCTGTTTCCCCAAAAATTACTACTATAATACGCCAATATATAACCTGGTACATCTCTTTCTATCTGCGGGAAAAAAGCGCGGTCTAGCTCCTTATCGTCTGCCTTAGCTTTCTTTTTTTTTTCTTTTTTTTCTTTAGATGGTGAAAAAACCTTCGCTAGTCCGATGAACTGTTATGGCAAATACAATAGTGTCACCGCCAGTAGTACGTCCCTCTAAAAAGAAAAATAATTATTAAGGTAATCCCTCCCAGATTTTGATTAGTGCAGATAAGTAAATAAGAACAAATGTAATTTATAACCTGTGTTCATGTTTATGTGGATAATATTAAAAATGTATACACTTGTTAAATCAAAGATATAATTTATTAAGGGAGAACCCAATGGACGGAGCCATTTGCGTTTCGTGAGACTTGTGAGTAGTCGGTCGCCCATTGGAGGGGAGGAGGAATCGAGGGGAACGCGTATGCATTGAAAGTTTATTTAGATTCACATTACATCGTACAAGCATAATGACAGGTATACATTAAAAGAATGGTTGGTTAAGTATCTGTATGTTAAACATAAAATACTGTATTTGTGAAAGCATATATATCCATAGACTTTCGAATATAATCTATGTTATTGACATTAATAAGAAAGATAACACTTTTTTACTTCAATTCTTTTTCTTCTTTCCTGATTGTTCGGACTTAACTTTACAGGCGGACAATTTATAATAAATAATTCCCGATCATATTTAAAATATGTGAGACAATTGAGATCGAATTCCTTAAGTTAACGTCAGAAGTTTTACTAAAGCACGCTTGATTACCAAAATACTTTAATTACATTTTGAAATTTGAAGACTTGTTATTTCTTTAGTCTCGAGTGTAGTTTCTGTTGTGTGCAAAGGTAGTTGTAAGCTTAAGGCAGGATTAAGGTACTAGAATCATATGGTTCTGTTGGACTGCGCCCTTCTCATGTCTATAGGTCTCCACACAATTGATATGCAGTCGTCTTACACCCCTACACTTCTACCTAGGAGAGCAACGCATCGAAATAGCAATTATGTGGATGTTCATGAGCGTCGGCAGTCATAAAAAGGCTCCGCTTGTTCGTTTGCCCTCCTAATCAACAAAGAAAAATGTTTAAATGTACAACTATTTATTTCACTGTTCCTGCAAATATTCTAGTTCACGGAAAGCTGTACCAAGTTACGTCACAAGGAATAAGAACGCTGAAAATTGTATCGTATTTACCATGTTCGTAATATAGTTGAAATTTATAAATGCACTCTGATTTACAATTTATATACGAATAAACTTTATACCTGACACAATAGAGTTCAAAGTTAAATGCTTCCCAAGTTACGTCATATTTTTTTCCAAGTGTACCTGGCAGTACCATCTCGATGCTCGGATGTAAATAATAATTATTGCGATTATTAATTGTAATAGCTGTGAGTTTTTCCGACTTAAGTGTTTGACCATACTGCGGATGCTCATTAAGTTAATACATGCAAAATCAGTCTATACATAATGGGCATCTCAATGAGTTTTATTACAAACCAATGTTTGTTTCTTTATTATGGTATTATTGTAAATAAATAGTGTGCTATTTATATACTTTCGCTGCTTCGTTAGTCTATTGATAAACACCAGATCATGAGATTCTGCAATCGATACATACTATATATATTCCATCATTATTCATTGTAAGTGTAGCCATAGATGGCATCACACACAAATCGTTTACGTTTTACAATGATGAAGGAACAATCCGGACTTAGGAATGACGGTGTTGCACCGTGTAGCTGGAGCCGATCCAGGGATTTCCTTACTTAACACTAACGTGAGTAACGTGAAAATTCCTTTGAGATGGCCTGTTGGGCTGTTATATATGGTTATACACGAACTAAAACGAAGGTCGTTTAGACCACACGACTGACGTAAAATTTAACACTAACTTCACATTATTTCACATGCAGTAGCTATGGAAAAAGAAGAAAATGAACCTCTTTCAATCTTCATTAGCTTATATCTCCTTCTCAACTTTTTTCTTGTTTCGCGGGGAAATGCACTTACACACTACCGGACCTGGGTAGGATCCGATGGGTGTGTGGGACTCGCGGCTTTACCAAATACCCATTAAAACCATGCGGATGCCATCGGAAGTCTATACTGTCAGCTACACCGTAGATTTCTCTCTCAACTTCCGTTGGCATCGTTTTACTAACGATCTCATCACGCTCACCAGCTCAATAGATATATAATAAAGAAGATATCTACGAAGTATAGAATAAAGAAGATTTACTGCTATAATATTGACAAGGCGCGAAGTGTACAGGAAATACCTACTGCTATTTAAGCAAACTGAGTACATCTTTAGTCTACAGGTAAGCATTTAGCACTATACCACGAGGTCGCACGTTAAGGTTCCGCCGTTGCCATATGTTGGTATAAACAATTTTTGGTAAATGCCTTAACGTCTGACCTATTCTCTCCATAAAACCGGCTAAGTATGAATCGGACTCGGCTATGGCATCCCATAATAACAACAAATACTTAAAATTGACACGGAACCATCGTTCCGTGTCAATTTTAAGTATTTGTTGTTATAGCAGTAACAGAAATACGAGTACATAATCTGTTAAAATTTCAACTCTCTGGCTATAACTGTTCATGAGTTGCAGCCTGGCGACAGACAGAGACGGGCAGTCAGCGGAGCCTTAATACTAGCGATAATAGGGACATTTTGTATACAGAATCCTAAAAAATAACTGTCAGGTATATAAAGTAGGTTTCGGTTGCGTCATAAATGATATCCACGAAATATAACGTCGGGGTTGGATTTAAATTTATTTTGTCAAATGTTGTGCATCTGGGTCAAGTGTAAAAAAAAGCTGCATGTTTTAATGAGTAAGTTTTCGAGTTTCCCACGCCTAGTATGTTTAGATACTTTTATTTTTTAAAGCTGAAGAACCCCTAAATGTATACCTTTAGGGGTACTACGGCCTCCATTTTGTTACAGGAATGGATATTGAGTGAGATTCCCATATCATGAGATACCGGCCGGTCAGACTCGCGTATGAAGGGTTCTGTACCGTATAGTAATGTTTCAATATTTCAAGTTTCTGGAATTAAAAAAGAGAAAAAAAAATCACAAATATATTTTTGTATGGAAGCCCCAAAACTTTTTTGCTTTATTTACGTATTATGTATGTCATCCTTATTATCAGCCCTTATCGGTCCACTGCTGGACATAGATCTCCCTCACTGAACGCCAAGACGACCGATCTCCTGCTACTCGCGTCCATCCCGGACCGGCTACTGCACGGAGATCGTCTTCCCACCCGGTGAACGGTGGACCAACAAATCGTTTTCCTAAACGCGGCCTCCACTCCAGACCCTTACCGGCTCAACTACCATCTAATCTTCTGAGTGTGTGACCAGTCCATCGCCTATTTGTCGCGTGGTATCGGATACTTTAGTTCTCTGCCTTATGAATTCTGTCGGATAAAGAAACACCCAACGTAGCACGTTCAATAGCCCGTTGAGCCACCGCAAACTTGCGGACCAGTTCTAAATTAAGAGGCCATGTTTCGGCCTCGTAGGCCATCATCAAGCTCTACGGTAAAGTTCACTTGTCATGTGTCGTAGTACACTTTAATGAGGCTTCCGGAGTTACAATTTGAAAAGGTTTGTGAAAGTTCGTGTATGTATTGTAACTTTCGTCGAATATTTCGTAACGAAATAAAAATTAAATCGAATTGTAGTCGAAAAACTCGGTATGAATCGAATGACAAATTTGAATTTTAGATCGTTGGTACAAAATATATTTTTAAACGTGAATTTTTAATGAAAGTAGTAACGATATTATCACTGAATGTGAATATTTAAATTTATAGTCCGGATTCCCAATATATCTATTAAAGCAATTACCGTCGAGTTAATTTTCTGTGAATTGTAATGCATTACATTTGTCCTATATAGAGTCCTCCTCCTCCTTTCATTTTTGTGGAGAAATCCTCATAGGAGAGGATTCGTCACCCAGGTGTAAGCCGTGACCGGTTATGTCGGACTTTTATCGACTAAAATCCCACGGTGGTCATCTTCAAACCTTTTAAAGTTTAGGGCCCCGGGATCTCTTTGAAGGAACGCACGCAGAGCACTGTGAAGTGGAATGTGAAGTCTCATGGCGAGACTCTCCTCATACAAACAAATTCGTTGGAAACATTCCTGAACTCCACCCTTGCGGCCCTTTCTGCGTAAAAATGGGTTCGCTAGCTACCTATCATCTTCAGCACTATCTTTTCGATCTATGGACTACTTTACGGACTATCATCTTCAGCACTATCTTTTCGATCTATAGACTACTTTACGGACTATCATCTTCAGCACTATCTTTTCGATCTATGGACTACTTTACGGAGTATCATCTTCAGCACTATCTTTTCGATCTATAGACTACTTTACGGAGTATCATCTTCAGCACTATCTTTTCGATCTATGGACTATTTTACGGACTATCATCTTCGGCACTATCTTTTCGATCT
>JAFELO010000253.1:28107-66373 GCA_017140195.1 Eumaeus atala | reverse complement strand
TCCATCCTGGACTGAAGATACGCGGAGAAAACTGCGAGGCGCTTCTATACAAATACAACACTAATGCATATGCTTTATAATTAAAATACAAATTAATGGCTATGAATACAAACAGATGTTATTTTATTTCCTACTGTTGCTTATTGCTGAATCTGTTGTCTTTACGTTTCCAGTCTTTTATATTTTACGAAGTTGCATGTTTTTCTCTCTATGTTTTTCTCTCTAAAATGATGTAGTATAATTTTTAATGATTGGGGAAGGAAACTGTTTTTCAAGGGAATTTCTACGTCTGGGGTGTTGGGTGCATAGGCCTTTAACTGCTTTTTAAATGGGATAGAGATTTAAAAACATTTTTTTGATTGCTTAACACTTTTTGAGATATTCGTTCCTAAAATGACAAAAACTGTGTGACAAAAACTGTAAAAAAAGGGAAAATTGTAAAAAGGGGCCCCACACAGCTTTAGAACTCTCAAAGGGAAAATTGTAAAAATCCAAAACTTTAAATGAAAATTGGTATGAACAATATCAGTTTGGTATTTTAGAAAATATGGGATTTCTTTTTTTTTTTGCTGCGACCGAACCCTCTCTAGGCGGGGGTTGCTCACGACCAGTTTTTTTATTACAACAGGAGCCTGCCGTTGCTTGGATGAGTTGCATGTTTCTATCGTTACTTTAAATAGGTTTTCCTCAATTCAAAATGTATCTAGTAAGTAAATCATGCCCCTAGCGACTAACACACTAAAACTAAATGGACCAAACCATTAACAAAAAATCAATGCGTTATTAGTTGAGGTTCAATTGGTGACAAAGATTGTAACTTTGTACATATTTGTGATGCAATAAAACAAAGAGTTTGGATTACTAATAGCTTCTTGATTGGAATGTATTGATTACTCACTCGGGATTCTTGTACATAGCTTATCTTACAGCATAGGGCTGACGAGGAATCGGAGCCTTTAATTTCACCCGACGCCCATAGACATCCACACAATTAATTTGCATATGTGCTATCTCCCTTCCATCCCACCCCTAATGGGCCATCGGCTAGTCACAAACTGAAGCAAACTTAGTAAGTAAGTCCCATTTGCACAGCAAGTGGGGTCTGGATTCATCCTAGTGCAAGATAATGCCCGTGCACACACAGCTCGATCAACCCAAACTGTCCTAGAAGGGTCTCATATTGAGGTATTACCATGGCCAGCTAACAGTTCGGATTTAAATCCAATCGAGCAATTGTGGGACCAATTGTGAGGAAGAGTTAGAGAGAATGAGCAAGGGGTCTACAACCAACAGCAGCTGATTAACGTTTTAAAAGATGCTTGGGAGGAGATTCCAGATGAAAACATGAGGAATTTAATCCAGAATATGCATACGAGGCTACTGGAATGAGTTGCTTTTTAATAACGAGTATGTCCACTCGTTATTAAAAAGAAGAAACAAAAGTGACAAGAACGTTTGTCTTTTTCTGGAGATTTTTTTTATTCATGTTTTTCATTCAAAATGGCCAGTTTTCTTATGAACATAAAAAACAATCATTATTTTAAGTAATTATTAGTCTACATTATAATCAATAACATTATTTTGTAGTTACATAAGTTAAACAAGTTAATGTCTTTATTATTTTCATGATACATTAAAAAAATCTTAGCGGCCCTTATTTTGTTTTATATATATATTTGGGTTATAGGAACCTGTAAGGCCTACCTTTAATATGTACATCTTTACAATATGGAGTATTTTGGCAACTGTAGGTCGCGGGTTCGATTCCCGCCTAGGTTATGGATGTTTGTTTGGTAGATCATGGATTTATGTTTTTTCATACTGAAATATTTAAATATATAAAATTAATAGAAAATATTATATAGACTGTCCTTTGACTAGTATCTATAACACAAGACCATGAGGTACTAAGCTCAGGGCTAGGCTAACATGGCGTAATAATTCTACAGATTGTTATTATTTCTGTAAAGTTTGTGATATACTTATATTTAAGTTGAATGATGGATCGCAGTGAAGTGCTCGGTGAACCGAGAAGTGAGATGTGCCGACTCGATTGTTTATACACCGTGACGCGATTTCACTTTGGGTAACGATACTTGTAATATCGATTTTATTTACAACCTTTTCTATTAATCACCATTACGGGTGTAACAATTTATTTTTAGGGTTCTCTATGTGAATAATAGGTGGAACCCTTATAGGAACACTATCTGTTCGTCTGTTTGTCTGCCACGACCCTTTTCTCATTGTTAACGCTCTTTAAATTTGTTGTTAAATGTAAAAAAAAAATTGGCATGTTGAATGTTCAAGTTAGCGGACCTCAGTATTTAACATGAATTGGAGTACAGAAAAAATCAAACTTTTAGTCAAAACATACGGATCTTAATGTACACAAGGCAAACCTAAAGGTTAAATCTTGTTGCTTTAGAATCATGAAACTTTGTAGGAGGTAACATTCAAAAAGGAAGTTGTAGGTGGGTATATTACTATTTTAAATATTCTGTTTCAGTTATATTTGTAATTTATTTCATACAGAATGAGTGCAGGCGCCGGCAAATGAAATTTTGATAACCTTCGTAAGTTGTCATGATCGCGCTGGTATTTGGTACGGTCTACGGAATCCTCGGTGCGGTGAGTAGCGACACGAACTTGACCGGTTTTTATTCATTCTATGAACAAACGAACAGTAATTTATGACTACCGACTCTATATACTGTTATATAGCAAAAGTTTATGTACATACGTTATCCTTCACGGTTATCTCCACAATAGGCCACCTGGAACAACATAAGCAACATGAAACGCGACATGCTGCACAACGACGCTACAAAATCGCTGTAGGAATCGCTGTTCAATATATTATATAATATATTACAAATGTAAATTCTAATATAACTTTTAACTAAAAAAATGTTACTTACCAGCTAGGAGTCAATGATACTTGAAATAAAAATGTGATAATAATTATTATTCGTGAATAAGAGGTGCCCGGTTGTGCGGATCCTAATCGTCAGCAATGCAACAATGAATCTACCCTTTGTAATACATCAATAGCTCGTTAGAGAATTATAACGATAATCACATGAAAGAGATAAATGTATTTTCATTTTTCACTTTTTAGGATTGACTCCTAAGAGACAAGCGGACCCTTGATGACTATCGATGCCAGATACCATAGGAAAATAGCCTTATGCTATAGCTTTATCCGCAAAGTGACAGCAGTAAGCTACTTCGCCTACTGCTGTCACTTTGCGAATCATGCCATGGGTACCTCACCGGTTGTGCTGCTCTTAATGAATCATAGCACTACCACTTACAAAAACTCCCGACAATATTTGTTTAAAAAGCCGAGAAACAACTTAGTTTTACTAATTTTATTTATACTTCTCCACAGGATATCAAAGGACAATAACCCAACACGAAACAGGTTTGACATGCTAATATATTTACTCGAATGAAACTTTTTTTTTCCAAACCCATTAATAATATCGTAACTTGGTCGATGACCGCAATATGTGTACATATGAGAAAAACAGGAGCACAAATGTTTTGAAGCAATGGGTTTTTTGACTGTCCTCATCGGTGTCCATTTGAGATCTCTATGGTTTCCACGAACCATTGTCTATCTGGATTCAAAACACCTGCCAAAATATCTTTACTGTTGATGCTGTAGAATCTTCTAGGAACCAGACTCAGCTTTCTATTATGGATATGCTTTTAAAGGGCCTGCCCCTTTAAGAGCATATATATTCAGGGTTGTCTGATGCTTAATCAATTTAAGGGCCTTAGTGAGGATCTTATCACATTTAAGGTTAAAGTTCTTGGGTTCTATTATATTGTTGCTTTTAAAGATCGTTGCCATATGCTTAAGCACTTGAAGATGCAGGGGAAGGGTTTTGAAGGGTAAGGAACAATGTCTTATTATGCACAACCGTTTAAAGGATGAGAGCCTGACTCTCATCCTTTAAACGTTTAAGCTTTTCAAGAGCCAGAGTTAGAGTTTTATCATGCTTAAGCATTTAAAGGGGCAGAGTTAGGGTTGTACCATGCCTAATCATTTAAAGGGGTAGGGTTGCAGCATGGTTAATCATTTAAAAGGCCAGGATGAAAGTCTTTTCATCCCTAATTATTTAATGGGCCAGAATCTTATGCCTAATCTCATGAGGGTCAGAGTCAAGGCTGTATCAAGATTAACATTTGAGATGCCAGATTCAGTGCTAAACTTTTAACCCAAGCACAACCCTGACGTTGACCTTCCACGCCTTGGTAAACGAATTCTTCCCATAAATTGTAACATAGTTTAGGCATATAATGTTCATCAGCCTCTAATCTTCATAGGCCGTGCAATAAGTAAAGAGCGCTCGGCGTAGTGGACATGTTTGGCCTCTACTCAGTCACGTGTTGTGCTGACAGGTGTGAAATTGCAACATAACCAACACGCGTCGGCACATGCCGCTTTCCGCATCGCCCTTCTCTCCCGCGCAAGAATCTAAAACGTTAAGCACATTTCAGCGCATCACTCATAACTCGAGACGCTAACTACACCAATTTATTACCATATTTTATTCAGCGTAACGAATTTACACATTATGTAACACTAATGTATGTATGTATAACTGACATAGCGTGTAGCGCCAACAACTTGAGCGTACAGCCAGCAAAACCATTCGATGAATGCTAATTTAATGCGTGCTCCACATACATACTGGAGTTGTTTTGCTAGTTCCACATTTTTTCTCTTTCATTTCATAACAGGCAAACGAGATATCAGAACAGCATAACATTAACAATTGTGTAAGTGCGTTGTTGTCATTTTCTACATCAGCATCAGAGTATTCATTCATATTTTTCGAAGAATATTATACAATTTGTATTAACTGGGTATCAGGTTTGAACATATAAAAATGTAACATTTTTGTGCTCATGGTTGCTATAAACTCTGATTTTTTAAGCTTACGTATAGGAAATATTCGACTATCTCATACTATATTGAACGCGATGGCGTACATGCAGTAGGATTTCAGTTTGATGCCACTATAAGCCTTTATTTATTGTTTTGGACTTGCACTCCATAAGAATATTTCCTACTAATGTCTTAGACGCGAAAGATTCTAAGTACGGATGTATTGTATCTATATTTCATGTAAAAAAATTACTTAATGAATTTTAGTGAACCTCACAATAATATAGCTTATACATAAGATTAACACATGGTGTAGAGTGGCCCTTAGAGCGTATGTCGGCACTGGGAGGTGTGATACCGACTCAACCCCTCCAGTTACTATGATTGGAGGGTCCGGGATCTGCAGGCAGGAGCGATCTCACAAAGTCGAATATATATACTGATATAATTTGGACAACTTATATCAATAATTTAGCTCCACTTAATATGTAGTAATTGATAGATAAGGTCTCTTGTGGTTTCGCTTCAAATTTAATTTACCTAAAATACAAATATACATTTTGAAATTAAGATTGATATGAGGGGCACAGAAACCCAGTAAATCGCTTTACTAATGAAGGTTTAGCTTCGTCTTAGACGGACGGTGGTATGTTCTTTACAAAAGAATAAGGCACTTCTTGTCCTTTGTTATTTTGCAATTCTAATTACCAATTAAACTTGCTAGTGCAAGTTATATTACACTTTAACGTTACTAATTAATTCATGCTCAAGTATACATTCCTCACTATAAAATTCTGAAAAATTGGCTATTTTGGATGTGGGTGGCCAACTAGTCCATTACAATCGGTTTAGCCTGCCCAGACCAGCTATACCTATCGTACTTTTAAGCTGGGGAATGCTTTTACGAAGACGGGAAAATCCTGAAGGGTATGTGGGTCAGGGGATTAGGAAAAAGCAGCTCTCCGTACCCACTGAACACCAACGGTGTTCCTAATCGGCCGTCAGTGGACGAGCCACGGGAACGCCACCGCGTTCACGTCATCTTTCTAAGGTGGCCTAATACAACGTCAGATTTTCAGCTCAAGTCCCTGTGACAGTTGAGACTGTGGCGAGCGGGTATTTGCACAGTGATCGAGTCTGTTAAACAGAGCAGCGCCATGAGAAGTATCTAATCCTTCTGATAGCCGTCCTCTGTTTAAGTGTGGTTCTAAAGTATCCGCATATTCTAGTCAAGTGTACGTGCCACTTTCGAAATTGACCGATCTGAGCACTTTATAATAATAATATCTGTGTAATATTAGTTATATCACTACGTTATCCTAGCCCAGTGCTACGATTACTGGACCGCCCCAGTTACGGGTACGGGTTTTGGTATCAAGCATTGCCTATACGCACTGCGGCCAGTCCTAGGTGTGAGGCTCTCACGGTTGAACAGAATGCTCGCTAAAACCCATCCATCCGTGCCATCAGCCGGGCACCTCGACGACTGGCCAGTCCTTCCGAAGGACTTCTCTAAAATGTTGCTTATCCGATAACCCTAATTCACCCGCCCCAAGCTTACACCTAGCCTTGTTAATTGCTAATAAAAAATAATGAGTAAATAATTTCCTATCTTGCTAGCTGTACTTTTGTTCAATGCCCAAAGCCGACACAAACTTTTTTTATCATTCGATTTTCGTCAACAATAGACATAAAAGAAAACGTCTAACAAAACATTGACTTTTATATTATAATTTACAAACAGAACCTTTTACTCTGATGCGTGGAATCAAAGTGGACAAAATTCAATTATCAAAGTGCGATAATTGTGTGTACATTCGCGATAGACAAAAATGTTAGTAAGAAAAATCTGATTGTTGATACCTAGCTTTACGGCTGTATCACGTGAGCGAGAGGTACCCCCCAGGTCGTGTCGACTTAATGCGGCCACTATCTCTTACTAAAAATTAAATTCACTTGCGTTATAATATGCTATATATTGTTTCTGCGAGAGATAGTGGTTTTTGGATTTCCGGTAGTCCTTTGGAGGAAAAATAATATAATAGAAGTAAAGATAGTGAACAACACTAAAGGAACACGTCAGTATCACAGCCATAATGGTGGAAATGCTCCTGAAGTTAGATTTTTTAAATCTCAGAATTGGCGTGTGTTGATTTTTAGTCAAGCTACTACAACACCAAGCACTAGCTGTGCCGCGCTTATCCATCCACGTAAAATCTACCCCAACACCCAACGGGCCAATATCGTGATTTTTTTTATAATTATTTTTATATTATGATTGATATGTTTAAAAGTATTTCTTAATTACTTTGGATTGTTTTCATTAAAATCTATTCTGAAGTTTTTATGCGAAAGCGTTACAAATGTTGCTGTTGATATTTCCTTGAAATTCGTTTATTACTATGAGATGTCTAGTATATGTTGGTTTCCAAGTAAAGCAGGTAGTTGTTGATGTGGTTATCATCATCATCATCAGCGAGGTGACGTACACTGCTGGACATAGGCCTGCCCCATAGAGCGGAATAGGCCACGGTCAAGTGCCACTTGCATCCATATTTTGTTATGTTCGTGTGGCACATAAGTGTTACACAAAACAAATATTCGCTTTAAGTACAATACGGCCACTATAAAATCTTTTCAAAAATATAGGGAAGATATTGCATTGAATTGTTTCCACGATTGGGTGACCAAATTGCTTAATTCCTCTACGTTCTATATGAAAAATAGCATCCCAATATCTGAGAGGGCGGGTAATTCGAGACTCCGCAAGTGTCACACTGGTGCCAGACTTCGATCACAGTGCTACTATGACATAACATAACAACATTAAAATAAATCCCGCTAACGAATCTATCCTCGCTCTTCGCATTTACACCTGTCCAACCTTGTGCGAGCAAACAACGAATTGATGTCACTTGTATCAACAAAAAAAATCGATTTTATTCGATTGTAAGGTTAATCGATATCGATTTATAAATACCCTTGTATCATTTAGCGATATAAACAAACGATTCATTGTTTTCTGGTTGATAGAAGGAAAACTAGGTGTTCTTTGCGCGGGCCGGTCTCAGTCGTCTCGCGTCCGTTCAGCGGCGCAGACTGTTCGGCGTTCCAAATTCAACTGACCTTTATTTGAATTGCCGTGTCGTGTGTGTTGTGATTTTTTTAAACCTGTGCATTGTACAAGGATTTATATACAGCCAGCATAAGGTTTGTTTGTTCATTATATTATTAAGTTAAATGTATACGTTAATATTATATGTTTATTTTTTTTATGCTTGAAAGCAACATTTAGGGTTGTATTTTTAATTATATTTTTTAAATAAAAAAAAATCTGCCTTTAACTAAAGAAAAAATATTAAACTAATTCCAGGTATAAAACAAAATTTATTAATTAAGAAACATACTAAACTTGTGTTTTGTTACTTATGATGATAGCAATCAACAGGAGTTATAATTCCTGTGCTATGATTATTTTACTAAAGTACTTCACAAATTTACCTACTTCAGTAAAATACTACGCATTTAAATAAGATATACTTTTCGTAATTATCAGCAGGAATAAAATAAAAAATATAAAACAAGAAATTAAAGCAGATAATTCATAATCATAGCTCGTAATAATATTTATTATAAAATATAAGATACAAATAATTTTGTTATTTAAGATTTATTACTAAAATAATTTTAAGATTATTTTAAATGTATTAAAAAATAAGTTAAATAAAAGTACATACACTAATTATACTATAAACATACTTTTGTCGTGATCAGATTTCAAGAGTGCAAGGATAACCTGGATGTTTGTTTGGTCAATAAAATTTTTTGCTAGAACAATATTCCGTTGGTTGGTATTCGTTATATGATTGATGATATGCAGCAGTGATAGGTCTTAGCTTAGCTTATTTATCTTGGCATCACATGACCTAACGACAATATATCCTTGATTTTACTGTGTACACTTTACACCTAACTATACATCGATTTACAAAAATAGTTATACACGAGCTCATACTGAACTATTTCTCTAAAACATTTCTGATTGTAAATAAACATTTCTTTTGCAAAATCAACCTTACACGCATAATTTTATGTAGCCTTTACAAAACAGATTCCATCTGAAAGAAGTGCATTATTTGACATACTTTTTTCGAAGGCAACCTTGCACGCATGATTTTAAGTTGTTTTTACAAAGTTCATAATTTGACATATGCACATGCTCTATGCGGACGGTGTTGAGACGCTGACTGTGTTTTCTTTTACTTGTGTCATTTATTTATTTTATTTTTCATTTACAGTATAGGGGGGAAACGATAAATCGAAGCCTTTGGACGACTATCGGCGTCCATGGACATCCACTTTATTGTCATGCAGACGCGTTGCCGTCCTTCCATCCCTCCCTCCAATGCGTTCCTAAAGTTTTGAAAGAATGATGTTACTGTACTGCAGGTTTGTCGGACTGACGAGATTTCGGTAGTCTCTCTCGCTAGCTAATTTCCGGCGTAACGCGATGGCTATGCTGGCGCGTATTGTGCCGCCTGTTCGGACTGTAACTTGTTACCGGCCCAACAAAAAAACGATGGCAGCGATGGATAACAATAAACTAATTGACGTGATACCGCCATATTGCTATGCTATCGCGCTTAGCAAAGTTTGTAAATAGCCGGTGGATTGGGGGATTCGCAATGGTCCACCGGCAATGATGAAACAGGACTTTTCTTCTGAGCATTCCTGGACACCTTTCTTTTATTTGCTCTCGTAAACGACGAGGTAAGATCCAATGGTAATCAGAGTACCTTCGAGTACCAGATTACTGAAGCCTTATTTGTCGACAAAATTGCCTTAGCCTTTTTAGAGGGTGGTGAATCTGGTGTTCTCCACTGTTTCGATTGTTGTTTTGTTTCTGGCGTACAGTAGTGACCCTGTGTTACGTCCAATATAACAAACCGATTCAGAAAAGCATCTACATTGGCTTCAAATAACACGAAACAGTCACGTGAAATATCAATCGCGTCCTTTTTTGTTCAACTAAAAGCTGTGGCGGAACCCACCGCGCAGTCAGACACCTTGTGAAAACCCAATGTTTGAGTTCGCTCATAAGAGACGCCAGTAACATCGGCTATCTCTCATATTTTTAATCTGCTGTCTTCCATAATTCAATCAAGTGCTTTTTTAATATTTTCATCAGTAGCGGACGTCGAAGGCCTTCCAGTGTGGGGTTCATCTTTCACACTCTATCTACCACGCTTGAATTCTAAATAGGATAGAGTAGCGGTCCTAAAGTACTGGCCATATCATCATGGATGGGTTTCGGTGATAGCCCAATGTTATGGAGTTACTTAATAAAGACTGCACGCTGCTCAATTTGCTCCATTCGTAGAAACTATGTCCGATTTGCTTTTTTAATTTAAAGAAATTATAACATCACAACTAGAAGTAAATAATGTGGGTAGACCTGATTTTTAAAATTGAATAAATCTATGTTAGGCCGAGTACTTTTCAATACACCACCAGTATAGTACATACTGGTATCATCCCCACCCTCCCCGGTTTCACTTGCCAAACTCCGCTCTTATTAGTGGTAGAGTCATGGTATATGCCCTATACATGGCGGATTGTCTTCCTCGATAAATTGATTGTTCAAAACATAACTGCTATTTGTAATCCGATGCGTCTTACTGCCGTTTTTAATATTTTATCTGTCGATGGCCCATTAGGCTACTGGAGATAGAATTATGACATAATTTCCGTACGATATGTACCGAAATTATATCTCTGGTTGTATTATCCATCCGTAGATAGAATATTGAAAACGCCCGTTAGCGATATAAAAAACTGAGCATCCTTTTTTCTTAAAGGCCGGCCACGCGAATGCAATACGTCTAATTTTGCGGATGTCTATGGGCCACAGTAGTATATAATCATTAGTTGGTTGTCAAAAAGACAAGAGTTATAGGTATTTCCTTACTTCTTGTCAAAGATATATCTTCTTATAAAATAAAGACAAAAATCCGAAAATAAATAAGTTTTTCGATTAAAAAGAGCGAATGTAATTTAAGACTAATGTAAAAACAAAATATAAAAAAGAAGTGTGTACACTTACGAGCACGCGTTAAAAATTATACTCCTTAGGCGTAACAAGAGGAAAACTAAAATTTTCTTAACTTTTCACCAACGCGCCAAAAGAGTAGTATTGGTTTCTCTTCGTGTGCACAGCATAAGTTCAGGTCGGAAAGAATGTGAACATACACATGATCGAAAAAATTAGCGACTTCAATTTGAACTCTCAGTACCAAAATACTGTGACCACACGTAAAAAGAGTTACAGCACAATTATATAGGATTTCTTCGTATCCACAAAGATATTGAACAAAAATTCTCATAACATTTAACTGAAACGCAATAACTCTTAAGACATAACATGACGACGTTTACTAATCCAAGATCATTGTATATTATCATATTGTATTCATATTATATTGTATTGTGTTGTTTCGGTATTATTTACAGTCTTTTAATTTTTATTTATTTTCCAAGGATGCAGAGTTCTTGGAAGTTTATTTATTTGCTTCCGCATCATAATCAACGTATAAAGAAATGATATTTCAAATAAATATCATTTATATTATAACTGAAGGTTCTACAGAGCTACAAAATGGCTACACATGACGAAGACTTTTAACAGAAATGTTGGACGATTATGGACACCTCGACGGACCATATCCTCGCAGCTGAGTTTCAGCTATGAGGGTACAACTAAATGATACTTAGTATGAACTAACGTGACGTAAGGTAACGTACTAATTCTGTGATAAATAAAAAAGTGAAATAATAAAGTAACTGTCGGGGCATCTCTATGGAGGTGCGCTAAATGCGCAGGAAATGTTATGGAGCAAACGTGTGTGAGCTGACTAAAGCACAAAAGTGCACTGTCTACTCCCACAATCTGTTACTCTCATGGGATGACCGTCTGACACGACCTGAGAGAAATCAGATGTACGATCTGCGACTTCGCATAGTCTTCGAGGTACTGGCCTTTCGCACCCCAACCTCCTGACTCGTATCTGTTATTAGATACTGGAAAAATCCAATAACACTTTTCGATCCGAGGCTTGAACTCAGGACCATATGATCTGTGGTTGAACATGCAAACCCCAGACTACGACGAGAGTGACATAGAAATAGAGGATCGGCCAAGTTGGTGTTGATATAGGAATGCTCGATGCTTGATAGGCCACGTCCTAGTAGCAGTGGTCACGTCCTTCGGGACAAGAAAAATAGCAGTTAAAATTATAATTTGAACGAAGGTTAGTAAACCGATCGTACAAAGATACCAATAGCCCAGGCACATAAACATATGTGCATACGCACTCAGAGGTCAACATGACCTCGCATCAACCACAGCCTCGTATTGACAAGGCTCGAACAACACATCTCCAGTAGGGAGCTAAGCTCCGGTCTGGACCCCCCTCGACCCGGCAACGGGAAGAGTGCGAAGACGTAACGAGAGAGAGAGAAGAGAGTTAACTAACCCTTAGTTAACTCTCTTCTCGAACTCGTAATTTGGGAATACTTAAAATGAGATACGAGAACCAAAGAAGTAGATGGAGAACTATACAATTTATATTTTACACGGTTAAAGTTGTAAAGTAAAAATGATCGCTCCAGAAGCCATTGAGAAATATCATCTTTCAAGCGGTAGGCTACGTCTTTAATTTCTTATTTCTCATCTTATTTTTTTTATATTTTTGATTCGCAATTTGAATTCCTGTGGTCATCGTCCTCTATTATTGAACTGGAGACTATACATCTTTATGATTGCCTCGTGGCCTAGTGGTGGTAAGCTTGTTCAACCACAATCGTGGACCTTGATTTCGAGTCCCGGGAAGTATCAAATTGTCGTTGGGCTTTCTCAACTTATAACCAAAGTCCGAAGTCAGGATGTTGGCGGTGTTCCACCACCTCAAATGGCACGTTAAGCCGTCGCCGTCGGTCCTGCGCATGATTTCTCTTCGGTCGTGTTAGACTGCCGTCCCATCGGAAGAGGAGAACGAGGGAACAAGGAGTGCACTTGAGCCTGCGCACACGATTTTGCACTGCACAATAGGTCCTGCGTAGTAGGTTCGTCTCTATAGAGTCTACCGCCTTGGCCGAAATTCTGCTTCATTTTTGTGAAAGCTTTTGGTTAAATGTTAGCACGTCTGAGATACCGTAAAGTGATAGCATGTTTTGTCCGGTTTGTGAGTTTCCCGTGGCCCACTTGTCAAGACGTCTTCCCACACTTTAATTTTTTTCTAGACAGACGTCTACAGTTCAAAGTAGTTCTCTTGAGATGAGAAATTGATGTCAATATTCAGGAATATGTCACTTTGCTCCGGTGTCAAGTGAGCGAGAGATACCTCCCCACTCGTGCCAGTCCAGTTTCGTTGCAGTGTAGTATGGCCTACCTCCTGTTACAGTTTCGTAATCCACCAGCCAATGATTATATAACAGTCTAATATTAATAGCCCTTCATTGTGATGATCGAGATATATGAACGTACACAATCATCACTGATATTTGGGTCAATAAGTATACACGGTGCCAGCCGCATCAATTGGTCGTTAATAAAAATAAACTAGCTTCTACCTGAGAACTCATGCGCCAGTAATGTAGCTTGCTGCATGCATCCGTATTATACCAGGCCGGAAGTACCTCCGTTTTTTACCCTTCCGGTTCGAAAACCTAAAAGGATTAGGACTGCTGCTGTGCGAGCTGAGTGATGTGAGCCGAGCTGAGCGCTGATGATGAACTGTTTCCATCATTCGTTACAGCCTTCAGTTATTAGAGCAGCGACATTCTGCGTAACAATTTGGATGAAACTCCCCGGGGCGAAGTTTCAGCCGGATCGAAATTAATTACGGGGATAAGCGCTTGGGGCGCTTCAAATGTGACATAAATCTAGATTATAATTTGAACTCATCACGGGAGTTTTCCCTGGAGGAGTAGGAGGGGATGGGGAGGGCAGAAATGTCATGTAATTAGTAAAGCAATAAAGATTAAATCATTAGTGATGGGTTGTTTTATGTTTAATATATTTGTAAACGTGTGATGATTGCTATATTATGTTAAATGATTACTAACTATCCGCCCCGGATACGTCCGTGAATAACTCGGGCCGGATACCATAACGTTTGTGCATATACGCTGAACAAAACTTGGGATCTATCTATTACTGAGAACAGCATGAAATCCATCCGTCTAATACAATTAAGTTTATCTCCAACAGATAGATGGACATTCGGACGGACAGACAGACGCGGCAAGGAAACTAACGCGACGCAATCAATATTTCGCAGTTCGATTGAATAAAGCGCCGTATTACGACTAGTCATTTTTAAAAACAGGGCCGTTTTATTTTGTGGCGGGTCAACGATTATCTAGATTGAATTCGGCTGAGCGAAATTGCGCCAGAAAGATTTAACTGTTATACGACATTTAATAAAGCTAGCCTTATTGAAATAAAGTGAATAATTAATAATCCACCCTTTTGACACGTTTTAATCCCTAATTTTAACACTCGCGGTGCGGCTTGACATGACAACAAAAATGGCGTAGATTCAAAGGTTTAGGCGGGAGCCTAGCTGGCGACTAAGCCTTCGTGGTTAGGTAATTTTTTATCTGCACTCAAAACATTTGGCCTAATTTCACACTTGTATCGATCACCATCACTGCCTAAAATCGAAAGACTTAATGAGGCTAAACGTAAGCCGCCATACTGAAAAACTATGATCCAGCTAATAGTTGGCCAGCCATAACACAAAACGGCCCTGTTTTTGAAAATGGCTAGCCGTACTGTTATAAAGCGATTTGTACAATACGACTACGACAAGCACTTGGTATAAAACAAAGTCCTCAAAACCTGTCCGTCCGTACGTTATCGATTTTCTCAAAAGTTTCTAAATGGATTTTCCTGCAGTACTCACCAAAGGATAGAGTGATACTCGAGAGCAGATTTAGTAAAAATTGATGAAGTTGGTATCTCAATAACGAGCGAATCCGGGGCGAATCGCTATTATAACATAACTTATGAACATCGCCAACATAAAACCATTAAAAATTCTTAGAATTGAACAATTACGTTAATTTATCTCTGCATGATTTCCTTCCTTCTTCACCTAACATGCAAATACTATAAAATGTTACTCTTTGAGTAAAATGAGTCATTAATATAATGTATTTGTAAGTATGTTTCTATGTGTAAGGGGATGTGCCTAGCTATGTTGGTGCCGAATTAGGCCGTTACGACCAGGGATATTCCTCCCCTCACATGATACCTGCGTAAAGTGAAATCTTCGCTGGCGCGTTACATACGGTTTGAGATTAGCCGGTGGTCGGCCCATTGGAGGGGAGAGGGAAAGGAGGACAACGCATTTGCATTAATGTTATACTGATGTTTATGATCGTTGTTAGTCAAAAGGATCCGACTAATCATTTGTACAACTACTTTGTTAAAAAAAATCTGTGGAAAATATACTTCAGGTGAGTCTATTATACATACGTTTTTCCCATTCCCATGAAAACAACTGAAGAGGAATTAAAAAATCCTAACGACAGTCTGACGCGGAAATCGAACCGGGGGCCTTGTGATCACATCGTATCGCAATTAACGCCTGAATTGCTAAGCCGAGCAGCAGCCAGTATTTCTCATACATAATCTCAGAGGTATTATTTATGTAAAGTGTTAATTGATTAAAAACAGTCATGTGATTTTCTGTTATAACGAGCATCGGGATGGTCAAAAACTAGTGCTTAGGTATTTAGTGCAAGAGTGGCAGTGGATGTGGTTCTTCTCGAGTTCCCGCAGCCCTTCTACGGTACCGAGGCCAGTCGTCGTAAGGGTTTTAGTAGGTAAAAATCCCACATAACCTGGTTGCCGTTCCCCCTAAAATGGCTCCAGGTTTCTTTCGAAGATTTCCCCTGCGTAAAAAAAAGGTATTTATTGCAAAGATGTGTGAGCAAGCACAGGTGCAATAATTATTCCATTGTAAGATATTAACCATCGAATTAATATTACATAAATAAATCTACGATGACAAACGACATGTTACAATTCGATTTCACAAACATTTTAGAGGTACCAAAAATATTAAAAGGGTCATATTGTGTAAATTCACTATGAACAATAAACACGCTTCAGCTAAAACGGCGAGCGATCCACATTCCACACTGAGACCTCACAGAGTATTTGGGTGTGTACTGCACGTTTGGGTGTCATTTTGCCTACAAGTACGAGTATATATTACGAAAATGAAGCTATGATGAATACGTGAGTAAAACCGCCAGTTGCTGCTAGTCCATCGATTAAACTTTTTGATTTACTCCACCCACAGATCTATAGATTCCTCGAAATTCTATTTTAAAATACATAAATATTTTATTTGAAAATGGAAACCGATATTCAATATTTATACCAACAACAGCACTATTGTTCTAGAAGTGTTTTCCGACCAAACGTCCTTCATGGTTAGGCACACGAATATAAATAGTTTTGACATACACATTATGACTTATTTATGTTAATTCTGTGCATTATGTGTAATTTAAAAAAAAAAACACATTAAGAACAATTCAAACTTATAATTTATTTATAACGCAGAAGAGGCCAAGGAACAATTAGATCAGCTGATAAAATATGATATTAATATTTTAGAAAGAGATAGTTCCATGCTGCGTTGCAGCCGAGTTTTGCCGGTACGAACGTTGTCCCTCGCTAACGGTAAAACGACAACGCTTTTGCATTTCTAGTGGTTTGTGAGCAGCCGGTGGCTCATCGAAGGCGAGGAGGTAAGGATGTAACGTTTTTGCGTGACAATTATACGAATATCAATGGACGTGGTTATGTCCCTCCCTGTATAAAAAATGCGAATTTTATACATTAAGTTAAAGAAAAGTAAGAAAAGGAAATCCGCCCCGGATTTAATATGAACGATGCACTGGGGGGAGGGGAAAGGGCTCTGATTCTCCCCTCCATTGATATGTTGGTCTGTCACCTTACAAAAATAGTTTAATATTTAGTATATTTTCGTATATTAAATACTAGTTATAAGCAGAATTAAAAAAAATCAGCAACAAATATTTGTTTGTTTTTTGTTTTGACGTTCTAGAGTGTACTTTTTGTACTGATGGCCACTGGCCTTCACGGTCAGCAAAAAAGTGAAAAACCATTATCCGCGTGTTTTTGCTGTTCGTACTTAGCTGTGGCCTTGAAACCAGTACTAAGGCTGCGTGTACACTTATTAGTACGTGCTGTGTTATTAGTGATAATTATGTGTTGAACTAGTTATACACTTGCGTTATAGTATCGTATTGTTACGGAAAATATAGCTGTTGCTTTTCTACTAATGTAACCATTTTTTAGAAGAATAAAAAATTATTTATGAAATTGCTATATATCTAAACTATGTTGCTGTATGTCCGTACTGCGGTATATTCGTTGACTAACTTTTATTTTTTTTGATTGATGCGGGGAAACGCATTTACGCGCCATAATCGGCCCTGGGTCCAGTGGGCTCGCGCTAGCCCCACTGCCACGACAAGGCTACCCCAATGGGCTATGAGCTGGCCGGACTGTGACAAACATACAGAGTACTTTGAAGTATACTGAAAGGCAAACTGACAATGCTTGAAAAAAGAAAGGACAAAACGCAAAACGACAGCACATTATGTGACTACCAACACCCACAGACATCAGCATAATTGTTAAACAGATATGTTGCCTTCCTTCCCCCCCCCCCTCTCGACCAGTAGGTAATCGGACACTCTCAAACCACACGAAACGCTGTGGCGTCACTTTTCGATGATAAGTACCTCGTTCGTACCAGCCCAACATCGGCTGCAATGCATGATGGCACCTCTTCTATACTAATATTATAAATAGGAAGAATTTGATTGTGAATCCTACATTATTTGTGATGAATGTAGGCATGAATATGAACATTGTTAAAACGATGAAGTTTTGATAATGTAACCAAAGTTGTGAAAAAAAAAATCAAAGTAAATCCTTATTTCGCTGCAAAAATTAATGACAAATAGCTGTTCCGACTGACGCTGTTCTGTTATAAACTTAACTTGTAGTCATTATCACGACATTGAATCATCATTAGCACGACCATACCGGACTGCTAGTACTATATAATCCACTAAACTTTTTAACATAATCACATGGCTAATTTGTATAAAATCAACACCTCATTTCGTAGCTTCCAGTGGCTTCATTTATTTTTCTTTAAAAATTTTTGTGGACCTAAAACTCATTGTGCCACAGCCTATCTGGAGGTCATTTTAAATAGTTACGTAAGAATTTCGAGTCTAACGATTTTGTGCCATATCGGCCACCGCGCGACGTTAAGGTAACTTTAATTGCACTTGTAATTAACTATCTCTGAAATGTGTGGGAGATAATTTACTTTTACGGAATAATGTCATTACGGAATTTTATCGGCCGCGGCGTGGTATCTCCTACACAATTCACTTGGATAATACCGCTGTAAGGTGACAGCTACTCTGTTGAGTTTCCTACAATTTGTGAGTTCGCGGTGGCCCAATGGAGGAACAAATCTTCGGCAACGTACCTGTACGACAATTTTACGCATGCTTACTTGTGTCGGCAGTCATAGCGCGACCGGCTACTACGGTTTTATGGTTTCTTATACATTATCGTAACACGAGACTCGTTTAGCACGTATGCTACTTATACAGGGTGCTCGGTACAAAATCACAGAGTATTTAGTACACGATTCTGACTGCCTACGTATAACAAAAACTTGACTTCATTTGTTTGAAATTTTTAACATACGGTACAAACACTATAAAATAGTAATGTAAAACTTTATTTTACTATTTTTTTCGAAAATATACCAAGTAGTAGTATGTTGTGACAGCTATGCGCTTAGTGTACTTTGCGACAATCCCTTGGAGCCCATTGGAGGGGAGGAGGAAAGGAGGGTAGCGAATCTGAATGACAACAATAATGCGGATGTCTATGGGCGTCGGTAGTCGGTAGGCTTCGATTTCCCGTTTGCACTCCTAAGCTATAAAAAGTTAAAGTCTTGTCCCACTTGTGTTCTTTTATAATTCGTAGATATACATTTATTTAAAAAAAAAAACAGCTGGCTGTAGGTTTTTTTTAAGAATAAAAATATTTTTATTTAATTGAAATTGAAAAGTTTCTAGATACTCTAAGTACTATTCGTATTTCAATTTTAGATACGAGTACATAAAAAACATGCAAGAGACGTAACAATGAGTCTTTGGAAAAGGGCAAATGTGAAAACGAAGGAATCTTGCTACAAAGAACCTGGATTTAGGTTAATGAGTTATGCTAGACCTATGGCTGTTACCTGGAAAATGGCGTGTTTAAGATTCCGACACAAAACAGTCCTGTAATTACAGGCAAGAAGTGACGTTGATACTTTATCGTAAGAAGTGTAATGTAAGTGTAGAAAGTAGACACCAAAGTTCGAATTTGGTGTCATGGTGATTTCATAATGAATTTAAATATCAAAATTTCATGATCCAATTCATCCAAAACGGCTCGATTGATTTTTGTTAGATTTTTATGAGTAGCCGCCAAATATGAGAGGCCAGATCCAATATGTGAAATTGAACAATAAACATGGACTCATGTCTGTTAATCGACGTCGTGAAGAATCCGTTTTCAAGTACTAAAAGCAATGGTAGGGGCAGGACAGTGGCCCCCTAGACATTGAGATCAAAAGGGACAGGCTCTTACAGGGATGAGGTTCCTCTAGAATTTCGCGCACCCTCTTGAAACTTCTCTCTGCTTGGGACCTTTGAGTGATAAAAATAATCAAATCAAAAACTACACAGTACCACATGACATCAAAATATAACGAGGTAATCTTTGCGCTAATGGGAACAACTGAATAATTATAATTCTTCGGGTGCTTTTAATAAATTGTGACAGGATACATTTCGTGTCAGTCCACCCGTGACCATGGTTGCTGTATAGCTTTTGAAACTTCGGGCTAGTTAAATATGTAAATAAACCGCGACGGAATCCCTAAAAGTGGCTTTATTGTAATGTAGAGTTAGAAGTATAACATTTTAATATATTATAATCCCGACGTATACGACGTAAGCTCACATATCTTCTGGCCTCTATAGGCGCACTTCCAACACCTGCCTTAATTGCTGTGGAGGGAATTCGTCTTGATGTACAATGCTGACTGCGTCCACTTGTCGATGGGTTTAAACTGAATGAGGAAGAAATTAATTCATAATATACAAGGAATCCTCCTCGTCTTCGCCCGTGGCATGCGAATCATATACTAAAATTCTCCTCGGGAGTCGTTTTATCCATGGATGAAAAGCGCAGGAATCCATTCAGTATATTTTGAGAAAATGGATCACGTACACATAGGTTTTGGGGACTTAAAACGTATATAATAAATTGAACCATAAAAATTACTTTTTGAACGTCAGCAAAAAAATCTACCACCGAAGGTAACGAAAAGAATATAAGAAAGCTGAAGATGTTATTGACTATAGTCTAACTTGAATTATTGAGTTTGTAAATCATTAGCGTAAAGACAAAGGGCTGTGCCTTATGTAGGTATAACATCAACCTAACAATCTGTGGGATAAAGTAAAATGGAAACAGTTTCATTCATCATCATCATTATCAGGCCTTATAGGTCCGCTGCTGGACATAGGCCTCACTCAATGAACGCCAAGACGACCGATCTCCTGCTACTCGCATCCATCCCGGACCGGCTACTGCACGGAGATCATCTTCCCATCTGGTGTACGGTCGGCCAACACTTCATTTTCCTAAACGCGGCCTCCACTCCAGTACCTTCTCGCCCATCTGCCATCTGTTCCCTGAGTGTCGACCAGCCCATTGCCACTTCAGCGAGCTTATTCGTCGCGTGTTATCGGATACTTTAGTTCCCTGCCTTTATGACTTCGTTACGGATTATGAGAAAGCTTTTGACTCTGTCGAAACCTGGGCTGTTCTGGAAGCTTTACAGCGATGTTAGGTCGACTGGAGATACGTGGAAGTACTGAGAGCATTGTATGGCGCCGCGTTTATGTCCGCTCTGATTCCGGGAGGTCAAACAAGGCCATATCCAATCCAATTGCATCGAGTATTGCGACAGGGGGATGTTATTTCCCGTTGCTATATTACCATACTTAGAAGGGGTGACTGATAAAATTGGGTATATTCTCATCGATCGATCGCGATCTTCAATAAAAACTTATTTCAAACCGCCAAAGAAGATTAGTCAGTTCTTTCCATCAATGAAATGCCATATCCCTCTGCAAGATTCAGAAGTGTACAAGCTTGATTGTGACTGTGGACTTATATAGGGCAAACTAAAAGATCTATAAAAACTTGCGTTAAAGAAAGCGTTTTACAAAATCTGCAATCTGTGAGCATGCTGAAGTTGACCCCTGCCATTTCATTAAATTTGATGAAGCGCAAATCCGCGCTAGGGAACACCGATTCCTTCCAAGGATGATCCGTTAGGCTATTGAAATTTAAAAAACATCAAAATGTCAATAGAGAAGATGGCTGGGTTCTTCCCTCTGCTTGGGACCCAGTAGTGAACATAATCAAATCAAAAAGTAAACATAACACCTCAATACAGCAAGATATAATAAGTACTGTTTGCATTAATCGGAACAACTAAAATTATAATTCATCGGGTACTTTTAAAAACTTTGCAATTACGTAGATATAACTTCGAGAAGGAAGCCGATAGTAGGATTCAGTTGGGTTTGGCAGCATTCCGGAAGCTTCGTCGCATTCTCACGTCGTCTATACCGCAGAGCTTGAGGACGAAAGTCATCAACCAATGCGTTCTCCCCGTGATGATATACGGGGCCGAAACATGGCTTTATTTAGGACTGGTCCGCAAGTTTGAGGTAGCTCAACGGGCAATTGGACGTGCTATGTTGGGTGTTTCTCTGTCCGACAGAGTAAATAGTTTAATTTATAGATATTATATTATATATGGCACTCGGACAGGGAGCTGGAGTGAATTAGTGTTGTTGTTATATTACCATGTTTGTGTTTAACTTAAAAAGAATTCACGCCTGTGATAGGCAGGCCGTGAGTATAAGAAACAAATGTAAAAAAAATGACCTTGGCGGGATCCGAATTTGCATCCGCGTGGGATGACTGGTCAGTCAGCTGACCCCAACCGACGTTTGGCAAAATGCGTATAGAATCTTTGGCTAGTAATAAGAAAGAAAACATGACTAAACCGGAAGCAATAATTGATATCTATTAAACATTTGTAGAATATATATTTGAATATAGAGAATTTATTTGAAGTGGCATAATTGCGAATAAATTTGTGTAAAAATTATATTTTTATATTCAATCTGGAATGTTATAGTCGAGTCGGAGAGACCGTACAAAACACGGCTAAGCAAAGCTCGTGAGAAAAATTAATTCTGTGTCGAAGGAATTAGGAGAACAAAATCAGACACGAGATATACTAGGGTGGATCTAAAAGTTCGTGGCCTAACCTACATGGAGCTATGACATGTTTTTAAATCTACAGTCATTTGTTAGTATGTGTCATATTGATTTATTGTGCGCAGTTTCATTCCGACACTGCACAATATAAATTTTCTGTGATTATTTGTTTGAAGCAATCTGACGCAATTTTCAATAATGGAGAAAATTGAACACCTTGCAGTCATTAAGTACCTCAATAAAAAGGCCTATCACCAAAAGACATCCATCAAGATATGGTGAGCACTTTGGGGGAGTCTGCTCCATCGTATTCCAGTGTTAAGAAGTGGGTAGCTGAGTTTAAGCGAGGTCGTGAGAGCATTAAAGATGATCCTAGGAGTGGAAGGCCTACATCCTCTACCACGAAAGAAAACGTCGATAAAATTTGTGATCTCGTATTATATATATTATTTTTGTAGATTATTTACAGAAAGGTCAAACTATAAATTCTAGTTATTATTGTAACCTTTTACGAAGACTCCGGGAAGAAATAAAAGAAAATAGGCCGGGAATGTTACGTAAGAAAGTTTTGTTTCATCAAGACAATGCACGTGTTCACACTTCGGTTGAAACAATGTCTGTAATCCATGATTGTGGCTACGAATTGCTGCCCCACCCACCTCATTCGCCGGATTTAGCCCCCTCGGATTATCATTTATTTCCAAATTTAAAAAATACATTTGGGTGGCTCGAAATTTTCGATCGAAGATGAGGTGATAGTCGCAGTAAACGATTATTTCGCCGACCTTCCGGAATCTTTTTTTTTCGAGGGGATAAACAGGTTGCAGGTTAGGTGGGAGAAGTGTGTTGAACTAGATGGAGACTATGTCGAAAAATAAAAATAAATTTAGATCCACTTTTCTTTCATTTTCTTGGTCGGGCTTAGAACTTTTAGGTCCACCCTCGTATAAAACCAATTCGAGCTTACAACGTGCGTAGGACGCATTTCCCAATTTTCCCAATTGGTAAATTGGAAAACGGTAAAAACGAAACGGATTCATAAATATCATTGACATCAATATGATGTTCCACAAGTATCAGACAAAGGCTTGTAATTACAGTACACCTAACAAATTACCTTCGAAAATAATTCACGCGATGTTCAATCTTATCACGTGCACACACGTACTACAAGCGCATGCCGGTATAAATAGAACCTTAAACTTTACCATGTCACGGCCATCTTACATAACAAAGGTTTTTTATTGCTTTCGGTTAAATAAAAATATGGATGTATGAAATGGATTCGCGAGGCCGGGATGTTGGACGGTTCGCAAAAAACTGGCGTGACTTTTCAATAAGCAATCTGTAAGGGATTATGTACGGTCCACACAAAAATATTTTTTCTTGTTTCGCAAAGAATATATTTTTTTAGTAGGTATATGGAGGCAAACGAAGCCTTTTGAAGATATTCGCGTTATTGTCATACAGATGTGTTTCTCTTTTTTCTTTCTCCCCCTCAAATGGGCAACCAACTACTCACAAACTGTACGAAACGGGACAGCATAGTCCGTCTCTTTACGGCGGTATCATGCGGGATATTTTCCCGATCATGCCGGCCCAGTACCCGGCTGTAATGTAGCATGATGCTACCTATTATTAGTTCTTAGTATTTTGGAAATTTAAATTAAATTCTAAAATAAATTTTAATTATTATTTTTTAACTAAATTTAAATTTATTTTTTCTTAGGGAAAAATATTTGTTTAGAAGTAGTAGTGCTTACGAAAGTTACAGAATTTAGTCTTTTCAGCTGTTCGCTTTTTGCCCACGAAAAAATCATTGCAACAAAATCACTAATACTTCTAGATATATCTAATTTCGAGATAATACGAGTACTTATCCCAAACTTCAGCCAATTCCGTCCCATAGTTTTTACGCAAAAAAATAACTAACGTTCATTCAAAGTGCATTTGCAATATGTATTAGGAAGACTTTCATATTTCTTTTTTTTCTTCTTGATGAGCCTAAATGCTTAACATAAAAAATATAAAACAAAGTTCCCAACTCATGTGAACCCATCAAACTGATGTGATCGATTTTCCCAAAATATATTTAGCGGATTTTACTATTTGTATGTGATGGATTTTCTCAAAATCTATTGAGCGGATTTTTACATCTGTATGTGATCGATTTTCTCAAAATCTAATGAGCAGATTTTACTATCTGTATACGATCGATTTTCTCAAAATCTATTGCGCAGATTTTACTATCTGTATGTGATCGATTTTCTCAAAATCTAATGAGCAGATTTTAATGTCTGTATGCGATCTTTTTCCTCAAAATTTATTGAGCGGCTTGTCTTGTGATCGTTGGACCCGGAGTGGTTCCCGAGGAAAGTTCTAGTTATTTACAGACGATGCCGGGGCGGATCGCTAATTAAAATTATATTTGTGCCATTTTTACCCTCCATGTTACCTATGAACACTAAAAAAGACACTGACAACCCTATCCGGTACTTGCTCCGGCGTAAAATATTCACACAACACCTGAGGCGTACCTAGTTGAGAATTCAATTATAGATGCGTGCTTTCAACGGATGCCAAGTGAAAATATCAAACATTATACCGTACAGCGTGGACGAGGCACTTACTTATCCAAATAAACCTGGGTCCTGGCCTGAACAAACAGCTGAGGTTGCGGTATATTGATTGGACAGTGCCGCCGATCTTCACGCCTGGATGTCCCGTATACATAGTAGCGTAATTTCATGTCCATTTTGACAATAGTTTTCCTACTTTATTCTTTTCCCAGTTTTTTTGGGGTGGGAGGGATACAAATGTTATCGTTTTCGTGGTAGGTCTATGTCTGCGTTGCACTCTGCACGATCTAAAGATACCCTGGTAATACTGCAAAATGTCCCCTATATGGTCGGGTTTCGTGCGGTTTGTGAGTTTTCCATAGCCCATTTGATCTCTATGCAGATGTTTATAGGGTACGATAGTCACACTCGAATTCTTTTCCCTTATAAAAAGAGGGAGCCAGAGCGACTGAAATGATGAAAAATACTGGCGTGAATTCATGGCTATGATGTCTTGTTTCAAGCGGTTCTTTTGAGTTTCACCTGTCGAATTCTCCTGTCGAAAGCGAATAAAGACTTTTGGAAACGTTTTTTGTTTTAAAAAGGCTTATTAATTTTTCATAGTCCGTTGATTTCATAACGATTATGTGCCCATCCAGCACCGACCAATAAATTTGAACAATAAACCTTGAAGAATTGAAGACCGAAGGTTCGTTTCATAACATGGCATGTCTATCTTTATAAATCTGTGTAATCGCGGCATTCATGGAACCTCTAATTCGCGGTTTATCTGGTAATAGAACTTTAATTGGGAATCTAACTCGATAGATTGGAAACTGGAACCAATTATCATCATCATTCGGTATGTTATGGAATCCATTGACGACCAGAGGGTACAGTAAGCTCATTAAATAGTAATTTGTATTGCTGTTGTTTACAATGTAGGCTCTGTTCGTAGTTAATTCGCGTCATTTCTAATATATAACTAAATTACAAACTCTATACAAAAATAATTCATGACCACTGTAGGACATACGCCTCTTTTACTGAACGCCAAGACGACCGATCTCCTGCACGGAGATCGTCTTCACACTTGGTGGACGGTCGTTGTCGACTTCACACTTCGTTTTCATAAACGCGGCCTCCACTTCAGAACCTTACCAATGCGTCAACCCTGTGATCAATAAAATATAGATATTAAAATCTTTCTTGAAGTCGGTAAAAATCATACCAACATCAAACAGAGAATCTTCTTCTTTGATTTAGGTTAATACCACGCCTTCCTAAGTATAGCAAATACTCATCTGAAAACCGCATTAAAAGAGGTTGAATTAAAAGTGGAACATTCGCAGACAAACATACATACATACGTGTCAAAACGAATCTCCTTTTTTGTAGTTGTTTAAAAATAAGGATACCCAAACTCATTTATCCGGTCACGTCAGTTTTTTTACTAATATTTAATTGGCTTCGCACAGACATTTTCTATGAACATGTAGTGAAGTAATTCCTTTTGAACCCTACTAAATTAAAAGCTTTCTTTCGCGTTTCTTGAAGCTCTTAGTTTAATGGTCGACTTCACTTTTTAAATGATTGATAGTACCTGCCTTAAGTAATTAATAAAGACTTAAAAGCAATATTCGTTCTTTGCTCAGGGAACTTTAACAAAACTGAATAAAGACAAAAACATTACATCGACATTTTAAAAGTAAACAGTAGAAATAGTATAAACAATATATTGTATTCAAGTTACATTATGAATTTCAATCAAAACGTGACAATGCATTCCATCAACAATGCAAGAAACATAGTTAATTCACCAAAAAATATATGAATATATAAGGATAAAGTAATTTCATCACTACATCTTACACGACAAGATACATCCTGTTCGCGTATTTGGATTCGAAATGTTTTGTTATAACACTTCAGGTTATGATCAGCTTCTTAGAACATCGGCATAGTATTTATGTGGATGTTCATGGGCGTCCGTAGTTGTAAGAAGGCTCCGATTGCTCGTTTGCCCCTTACTCCATAAAAAAAACTAACTCATTCCGACCTAATTCTACCGTAATCCGCTCTAAAGGACTTACATACTTTATCATTGCTTTTTAGGAAAATATTTTCAACTTAAATAATGTGTCCTATGTCCAATGACTCGTGTAATGGATCTAGGGACCACCGTACTTGTGGACTTTGTATAATATTGGTATTTCCTAGCACTAAGACGAGAAATTGATTTTTGCGATTTGTGATACTGTTAAACTTTGTAAGATTGTTGAGCGATACGCAATCCAAACGCAACTGTATACGATCCATCATACGTAGAATAGGAATCCGTGACTACAGTACTATCAGACCAAGTAATGCGGCTTAAATTAAAATCTCCTACAACACAAACACTGTCTACAAAATGACTCACACTGTCGAATTTGTCTAAAAAATATTCCAATATGATCCTAGTTAGTGCAGGAGTAGTCGCAAACAGTCAGATAACGAGTTTACTTATTTCGATCTTAACATAAACATCTTATAGACAACTTCGAAAACAGTACATGGAAATGAGTTGAATTTGCATGAGGCTGCGATCAAGGCGCCCCCTCCGTGCTTATTAGCATGAAACCCAGCGCTTTCGCGGTCTCTTCGGTACACCTTGTGCCGATTGTATAACAATTCCACTCCATTAATTTTATTATTTAGCCACGTTTCCGTCAGCACAGTTATGTTTTAGTCTATATTGGCAATGTTACAAAGGAACTTATGAGTTTTGGTCCTAAGACCTCTTATATTTTGGTAATATATATTCCATGAATATCTTATCAATAACATTATGTGGATGTTCATAAAGTAATCATTTAATAGATTGCTACTTAAGTTTTAGAAGTACTTGAAGATTTTTTATGTAAATTGAGTTTTCTGTTTCATTTTACGCATAAAAATTCTACCTTGTTTGATGAAAACAAATTTGTAGCCCTTTTCTTTGGCATTACGGCGAGCAGCCGCATGTAGCTTTTCGTTTGGCGGTGATAAGTGTTCCTTGATGTAAATTGGTGTCTTGACTTCTTCTACTCCTATGTCTTGGGTATATGTTTTATCTTTAGGGTCGTTCTTATTAAATATTATGGATTTTGTCAGAAATGTGACACGAATTTTCAGCGTTGGTAGCTTTATAATGATTGCTCGAGGTCTCTTGTCGTCCTTGTTAGCTCTCGCCACGCGAGTTGAATGACGTATATCGCTTCTTTTAAATGTTGGTGAGTTTTATAACCAATGTGTTCAGATTTCTGCCTACGTTCTGGAATGTACTGAATTTCTATGTTGTTAAGTGTATAGTATGGTTCCAACACTTGTAGTCGGATAAGCAAATCATTCATTGTACAGATTAATTTGTTTTTGATTTTTTGGGGTTCTATTAATTCGTATTGACATATAGTCGTTATAGTTTTGGTAGATACATAACTACATAGCTCATAGACCTCATCCCCCCGCCAAAGGACCACCACCAATATGAGCTAAAATATAAACTACCAGATGTGGCAAAATATAGAAAACTCAATCATTGAACAGTCCAGATGAATAATTTATGAATATATTTTTATATAGCACCAGATACAGACGTCAGACAGATACAGTGAAACAAAGCCATATTCTCAAAGCTCGCAGTTTGTTTAAAGCTCATACACGTTGTCAGATGTACAATAAAAAACATACAGCTCAAAACAAATGTATCATTTTTCCAAGATTTCTTTCTTAATTTGCCCCACACATGTACTCCGCCAGGTGGGTAATAAATCAGGCCTAAGCATTTCAAACGCGAGGGAAATATTCAAATGAGTATTTATTTTTTATACGCAACGGTGTGTGGTTCATATAATAAGTCCGTAGCGGCCAGACTTTTCGACAGTGTCTCTTCCCGGCTGCAAAGATCTCTTCAGATAACAAAAAATATGTTTGCAGAATGATAAAAATACTGTTCATAATTACACGATGTACGCAATGCTAGATTTTTATTCCGAATATGTAAAAATCAGAATGAACGCGCATAGCCCAGAATTAAATGTTAACTTATTGTAACAACAACACATTTGATATAACTCCTCCCAATTTGTCAATGCTTGTTGTCAATTCTTAGAATCTTGTTAACGTAATGTATTGTGTATACATTGTTAACGTATGTCGTAGATATTTATTTATAATAATTGTAAGTATGTCTTGCGATGTGTATACGTTTGTTTGTTGTGCGCCTTTGTTTTAACTGCATTTGTGCAACAAATGTAAATTTAAATTAATAAAATATACTATAAAAAATACATAGCTATTTATGCTCATCTAATGACTTCTCAATATTTTAACAGCTACCCTGTATCTTCCAGTTCAATTCCAATAGCATGTACACTCATAGCAACTGTTGGTGGTATGCTAATACGTGTGAATGAAAAATGTTAAGAGAGACATGGGCTCTTCAGATAACCTATTTAGCTGAAGGGAGGGCCCATGCGGTTTCTTTTATGAGAGACAAGACTAGGCGTGGTGTCTGTAACGTTGCCAGCCTTCAGGGAATATGTATGCTCTTTTCTTGTCCTCTAAGTCGTATGGGATTGGAAATACCGAGGGAGGCTGCTGGTTCCATAGTACAGTTGTGCGCGGTAATCGCCTTTAACTTGCACCACCCTCTAACGTGCTAGCTTTTACTCGGTTCTCTTTAAACTATATTTGAGATACTCTTGAAGTCTTTCTCAAAGCTAGTTGATTTTAATGTAAAACGCTTTTACGTAAATTTGTGATATTGTTGTAAATAATTGACGTGACTTTGTCATAAAGACGACAAACTGTATGTAGTTAATAAATCATCTCGCGCGTACCTATATATTTTATCAGTAATACTTTAGGCAGTTCCTCAAGGGCTATCAGTACCTACACCACAACCTACCCTACCCAATGTGTCAAATGTACGTCTATGTTGCTACTAGCTATCCGTTCCGGCTTCGTACGGATATTTTACAATATTTATAGAACAAAAATTCAATGATTTCCCGAAAACAATAATTATAAATGTAAATTTTGGCCTCGTAAATGTTACACGTTACCATGACAACAAATTTAATTTATAACGGAACAACGTCCTTCGTGACGAACTAGTCATTAGTTATGCACAACATAATGCACACAAATATAATTTATGTAGGTACTACTTTGATTTTTTTCATACCGTTGGCTACATTATCGAAGTTTTCGTAGTGATTTATACCTTTTTAGAATATGTTCATCAGATATAATGTAGTATTCTAATGGAGAAAGAGTTCTTCAAATCGGTTTAGTAGTTTTAAAGCCTATTCAAAACAAACAATCACATGTTTTCTCTTTATAATATTAGTATAGATATACGAATAGATAAAAAAATATTATAAAATAGACAGGGAGGGAAAGAAACAGTCGGACTCTACTACTCCCGTATTGGTGCTGTATGTGCTCTGATTATACACATGTGCATAGGCATGACTATTGATCGATCATTAAAATCTAATAAGTAATTTTTGACCAATTTCAGTACCTATATTTAAAACGAAAAAAAAATTATCTTTATTATGCATTCTATTTTCGAATTCAAAGAGAATTTCGTTCAGAAATAGAACAAAAGATTCAAGCATTCATCAAAGGAATGGAAATAAGACTATCGAGTTTTCAAAAATCCAACGTCCGCAATTTTGAGCGAGATAAGAATTCCGTAATACATTTTGGAGCGCTTCATTATGGGGCCCTAAATTATAATGTGGGTTCCGTAATTTGCGCAGACATTACTATGATGGTCTGATCATCCCTCATTCGTAATCTCGTAAGCCCGACGTACAGTCATCGGCGTAAGTAGGCTTTTAGAACGTTTAACATTTCATATAATAATTTTGTTTGTAGACTGACCAATTTTTAAAGTTATTTACAATGATTAAATTTGATATTGTGCCTTTTCATAAAAAATAATTCGGTTTTGATGGATTTTGAGGTTTCGATTCTTAGATGAATTTAACTAATATGTGTGTTGAAATAAATAATTATATTTTGAAGAATGTGTTTCAATGAGAGTATTTTGTACTAGTGAAATTTGTTAAATGTTTTAAGTAATTATAAGATTTCATAAGTTTTTCAACAATAATAATCAACTCGTGTAGCGAACCTCGAGTAATCGTTGATCACTAGATATTTAATAATACATATTTTAATATTATTTTTACAGTATGGGGGGACAAACGAGCAATCGGAGCCTTTCAACGACTACCGACGCCCATGAACAACAGCATAATTATGCGGATGTGTTGCCTTCCTTTTCATCTCCCCACCAATGGGCTATCGGCTACACAGAAATCGCACGAATCGCGACACCGTAGGTGTCACTTTACGGCGGTATTATGTGAGCGAGAGGTATCTCCACGGTCGTGCTGGCCCAATTCCGTTGCATAGGAGGATGTAGCGTCGTGCACCATGTATGGCAGACCTCCTATGCAGCATGGCACTACCTCCTACAAAAAAAAAAGACTTCATTGCATAGTGTATACAGGTATGTGTTTTCCGTGTGTATGCAGATAGAAAATAAGTGTACGGTGTATAAACACAAAAGAATTATTTTCCAATGGGCGACACAAATCAATTGACTTTTGAATCATTGCCAATTGCAATATAAATAAATGCATCAACTTTTGTCGGTTTTAGAGAAAGGAAGAGTTGTTTTACTGTCTGTTTTACCATCATCATAATGTCAGGCCAACGACGTCCACTGCTGGACACATGCCTCACCCATGGAGCGCCATATGTCACGGCAACTATTTATTTTACAAGTATTACTTTTTGTTTTGTTTTCTATACAATAATTATTGAGGTTTTCACCATATGATATGTCAACCCCATCGCACCTTATGAAAACGTAAAGAACTATGTTGTATCCTTAAAAAATATCGTAATTGTAATCACGATTGATGAAGGTTCAAAGTAAAAGGGATTGTTTTATTTTAACGTTGCTTGTTGGGAGTTTATCGTTTTTAACTTTCCGCCAGCAAAATTGTTTTTTTCTTACTTTTTATTCTTTTTCTTCTTTATAGTGCCAAGATAAAGACTTCCCAATTGAAGATTTACATTGCACCAATTATCAACTAAAAGATTACTATCACACACCTTAAGTAGAAATCTTGATCTTGCAAACAAGGGTCAAAATGATTCACCATATAAATGTGGTTATCAACTCCAAGAAGACAAACTCGTAAAAAGAATCGACTTTAATGTTCCCTACAATATAATTTTGGCAACCGCAAATATAAAATTTTATCAATTTTAATAATATAAAATTTAAATTTCATAAATAACTAAGTTTTAATATCGCTGTAAATTTTATTTGCGTATTCGAACGTCTCAGACAGAATTCCGGATTGGCCATAAACAAGTTTATTGTATGGACTTTGTGGCTTTACGACGGACGTGCATTTTGCAAATTGGTTTTTAATTTAACGAACACTCTTCATTAACATATAGTAAATAGTATTAACGAGTATTTAATACTAAGTATGTTTGCTAAGGTAATTGTGTGTAAATTGCTCGTAACTGCCACGCTGAGCGGGCGGATCGGCAATCGCAGATTAGGTTCCGGACCAACGCCATTGCTGCCTGTCGCCGATGCGATAGATGGTACCGCCTACATCAGTAGCCGGCCCGGGATGTATGCGAGTAGTAGGAGATTCATCGTCTTGGCGTTCATTGAAAGAGGCCTGTGCCCAGTAGTGGACCGACGAGGGTTGATAACGATGATGATGATGTTTGCTAATGCGTGGCTGGATGACTCTTATGTTTTTCGATGATGCAACGATTTAAAGTCAACACCAACAACTTTCTCGCGACATTGGCTGACAAAACTCTGGCTCCATTTCTTGGGCGGGTGTACACATGGAGTGTACGAGAGTAAATTTTGCAAGGGGTATTTTTATGATGTAGGTGCTCTCTAAGACTTAGGTTGATAGTCTGCTAAGAAGGGGTCCCGTGAAATTCGATACCTAATGTTGCGTTCTTAAAGGTGGAGTACGTGAGTGAAGCTGCGGATAGCTGCTAGTTATTATTTTTATTATTAACTGTCGTGTCAGAAATTAGTAAGAACTGCACTCGTAGTAGTATATCATTGGATATATATATATATATATATATATATATATATATATATATATATCTGTGATCTTACCACACCACGTCAACCTAGCTCTGTACAAAGTACCTTACATAAATTTATAAAATTATATATTTAGGACTTTAATGTAGAAATTCACATAATACACAGATAAATGTAAGTGTATGACTTAGCGTATCTTCTTACAAATAATAATAACTGTTACTATAAATAGCCACGACTTAGGCGGAATAACCACATTACCAACTGAGCCAGCCTGATGTCTCAGAATATCCTTAATGGGTTTTGTGACAATGCGGTGTGATAAGTCCACAGATATTATTATTATTCTAGTTGGCCATTAGCTTGGAGGCGTTCAGGAGAGGTGAATATTATTCAGAAATGAATTGACATAGTTGTCAAGTCAAACGCTCGCGCCGCCTCAGGAAGTTAAGTGATTAAAACTTGGCGCTCAATTAAGATGCAAACAGTTTCTTCTAGACCATTGTATTGATACAAAAACTTTCGTCGTCAGCATAATCTGATGAATTTTATTTTGTGCATTTCATTTTGGTCTCATCTAGGTGATGTAAGTTTGGGCAGATTAAAAACAGTCCTTATACTTACACCGACGCCTGTAGTCGTTGAAATTCGGTCATAAGTATAAAAGTACACTCGGCTTTAAATACAGCTTGACTATTAAACCTTTTTATAGGTATATAGAAAATACTAGAGCTCGTAATATGCATACAGTAGTGTGGTAACGTTTTATTTCATTAAGATAATCAAATCTAATGCATATTATATAACAATGTTAGCGTTCTGCACTTCGCCTACATATATACTGCAAGTGTGGCAAATTTCACACATTTCCGTTCGCGCGGTTTTCATTAAAAGGGACCAAAGTTTTTGCTTCACGTAATAATAAATAGATTCAAAAGTAAAGTATGGGTTACAATAATTGACAACAATAATCGGTTGAACGTGCAGAAACTCCTGGACCAGTTAAAAAAAAGCAAGCAATAATATACCATCTTTCCAATGGGAACTGAGTACGCATGGACCTCGTATACGAATGGAAGAAAAGAATGAATGAACCAATCAATCAGCCTATAGCCATCCACTGTTGAACGGAGGCCTCATTATGATCATCACAAATATGAATTTCACTCAGGCCTGCGGATTTGAAAACGAGATAGTCGTATTCCAATGGTATTGTGAAAACATAAACAACTCCTTGATCAACATTTGATATTCAAAACCCACTCGAAAAAGATCTTATGAAACGTTGTATTGCATCTTTTATAAAAAATATGAAATGTGCCAGTCATACGAAGTATCAACGGGTCTCTGCGTACCGTAAGGAGGGTCGGACAACCTGCTGTCACATGTGACAGTCGGTTTTAATGCATCATCCGATACTCACATATCCCAACAGAAATGTTACTACACTAGCAGTCTGTCCCGGATATTTTACAACATATGGCAGAAATATTTAAAAAAAAATATTAATTTTAATTTGGACCTAGTAAATGTTACACGTTCCCATGACAATAAATTCAATGTATTTGGGAACAAAGTCTCTTGGGACAGCGAGTTGTCAATAATTTCTGCGGCCATATAAGGATTTACTCTTCACGCATTTGGTTAAATTATCTTTTCGTAATGATTTGTAACGTTTTAGCTAATGTTATAAATTATAGCATATGTTTAGCAGAGGTAATGTAGAATAAAGTAGCGTATTCCAATGGTGAAATAGTTTTTCAATTCGGTTCAGTGATTTCTTGAGCCAATTCAATGCAAACAAACATAAAGACAGACAATCGAATGTCTTATTGTTATTTCATAATAAGGTTAATACGGGAGCAGCACAAAGGGCATGCTACGTTGGTCCGGACACACAGAAGGAATGGGCAGATGCAAGGGTTAACAAAAGAGAAACAACGCGAATGTGGAAGGAAGGGAAGATCTAGTATGGTATACCATGATAAAATCGATGGAGCGCTATCTGAAGATGGGTCAAGAGACAACCGGCGTGTTCTTATGGAGATAGTGATGAATGGGGAAGGGCAAATTAAAAAAGTCCCAGTATGTGACGACTCCGTGCGCCTGGAGTGATAATAGTTTAGCTTCATTAATAGCCCATATCTATGGTGCTTGGGATCTGTACATAATGTGGTGATATTTTATAATGATTAATGCAAAAAGATGCATTAGGTTCAGATACTTCGGAATATATATTCTATCTAGTGGGCAAACGAGGAATTCTTTGGTGGCAGTACCATACTGCGTTGCATCGGAATTGGGCCGACGAGACCGGGGAAGTTCCTCTCGCTCACATGATACCGGCGTAAAGTGACATCCTCGTTGTCGCGCTTCGTGCGGTTGCCAATTGGCGAGAGGAGGAAAGGAGGGCAACGCATCGGCATAGTAAAGGTGCAGATGTTTATGGGCGTTGGTAGTCGTAAAAATGCTCATATTGTCACGTTTTTATACTATAAAAAAACCCATTTTTTACTCTAGTATAGTAGCCATCCAGGAACTATGGAGCAGATGGCGAGTTTACATATTTAGCGTAGAAAACTGTCAAGATTATTGCACACCACTATCAATGGCGCTTTGGGGTTGACAGCCGTTAAAACCGTATTTAAACGGGTTCCTTGAGTTTAAATAATAGTTATAATAAGCAATAGTTTTTAAATAAAAAATCTCTAGCGTATATTTTTTTATTACATGCTCCTGTTTTAGTTTTTACAAGTGAAATCTCGCAATAGAGTTAATGACGAGTATGATGATATATAAAAATGGTAGGCTATAGAAGTAGGGATTTCTGACGCCCACAGGTATCCACACAATCATACCTTACGCAAATACTCTAACCCCACTTCATCCTTTCCCACCTTATGGACCATCTAAACATTATTTTGTCGCACCGGTACGCGACAATATATTTATCACTTCGCGCCGGTGTTAAGTGATAAGTGCCTACCCGGTGGTGTTGACGAGATTTGGTTGCAGTGCAGCAAAGTCTTAAACACATAATCATTTAAAAAAGATCACTATAAATAATTTAAATCTTCACTTAGCCCTGCTAAGTAAAGATTTAAATTATATCCAAAATATGCCAAAAAACAAGGAATTTACATTACTTTATTATATTTCGGGCTGATTATAAAACAGAAATCCAATCGAATTTCCAATAGAAGCTACGGAGCTACCAATTAGAAAGATAAATATATATATCAGAGGTGTATCGCATTTGGATTGTTGTACATGCTGTAATCGTATTGTGTGAATCGCCGTATTACATTACGGCTAGTCGCTTTTAAAAGCAGGGCTGTTTTGTTCTGTGGCGGGCCATGAATGGACAATGACACTTTAGTCTTTAGCATCACTTTTAGTCTGGGGTCCACATAACACCAGGATTTTGAGGAAATCACAATTATTAACTGAGTGGTCACCTTTTGCACCATTGGTGCACCCAATGTCAATACCCAAAAGGTGACTGTTATGCATCTGTCGGCGCGAACATATTTTTTTTCTACTTTAATTGTAATTAAATTTAATTGTTTTTCATTATATTTTTTGCTGCTTATCCTCTTGTAAGGTCACGTTCATACTAATAAATATGTCCATTGTCTTGCTGTTTTATGTTTTGTGCCGTAAATATGAATGTCATATCTTTTACTCAACAATATTTTTTACTAGTGCTATGTACAATATTTTTATTGTGTAACAGTGTCTTTATCTTTACATCCTCAATAAATGTTTCTTTCTTTTTTTCTTTATATAGATTAAATTATTGTAGTCCAGTACTGTCCATAATTTAGAAATCCAATAATCATAATAAAGAAGAAATAAGAAATCCATAAAATAGAATGAAAAAAATAGTAAATGTTTATTATTCCCATTATTTCACTTTTTTCCAACACTTCACTGCGCGGCAGTCAGATTTATTACTTATTTCTAACACTTCAATGCGCGGCAGTCAGATTCATTACTTATTTCCAACACTTCACTGCGCGGCAGTCAGATTTATTACTTATTTCAACTTTTGTTGCCACATATTATGGTTTTATTCGTTGTCCATTACTATTACGAAGTCTTAAAAATAGTGTAGTCCCACCTGTGCTACTCACGCTCTCTAAATTGTCACTTATTAATTATTCTGAACTCTATAAACTTTCTCTTTTCTCTTATTAATTACCTACTATTACTAAACATTATTCCTTGTAATGATTAAGCCAGAATTAATAAAAAAAATAGAATTAATGTAAACATGACAAACCTTTTTTAATAATGAAAAATATAAAACCCATCAGCTTAAAATATATTTTAATGTACTCGTACCCAGTGTCACTTGCATTACAAAGGCAAACCTAGCTCAGAACATTAACCTCACGTGCTATAATGCCAAAAGGCTTTCAGACAATAGTAGGGAACCTTGAAAAATTACATACATAAATATGCTTCAAACACATTAACCTCCTTTTTATAGTATAAGGGGGCAAACGAGCAGTTGGATCATTTACGCACGTAGACATCCGCACATTTATTATGCCGACATGTTTCCTCCGTTCAATAGGCTAACCGTAAGCTCACAGATCATCACAGCCTGTCTCTTTGCTGCGGTAACATGCCAGCAAGAGATAAGTCGGCCGTGCCCAATTTGGCTGCAACTAATAAAGAACTATAATTGTACGAAAAAGAGTGTTTATTTTTCCTTCAAGTAACTTAGTTTTAATCTAACGTTAAGATTAATAGTATTTAATGTGAATACTTAAAGTTTAACGTCTGAGTAAAATTAATAAAGTTTTACAGATCATATTTTCGTATAAAACATTCCATTCTTTTTCTCATTTGTGGCAGAGCCGAATAAGAAAAGTAATTTCATCAAGGAAAGACTGCACGTTCAGTCCCCTGGCGGTTAGAGTTTCACACTTTATTAGTACTTCCCCAGTTAGGTACAATCCATCATTGCAAATTAGTCTTCAGGGAAGGTAGGCACATTCTATACGAGTATAATACGTAATAAAATATTTACCAAACGAAAATCCACTTCGTTTGGTAAATATATTTTTTTATAGTACAGGGGAACAAACGAATAATCGGAGCCTGTCAACGACTGCCGATGCTTATAAACATCAGCATAATTATGACAATGCGTTGCCCTCCTT
>JAFELO010000253.1:0-28084 GCA_017140195.1 Eumaeus atala | reverse complement strand
CCCCCCCCCCCCCCCCCAATGGTCACCGGCTACTCACAAACCGCACAACACACGACACCGTATGTCACTTTACGGTGGTATCAAGTGAGCGAGAGTCACCTTCCCGTTCGTGCCGGCCCAATTCTACTCCTCCTATGCAGCCATACTACCTCCTATTCCCGTGTTTCCTTTTGGTATCATCACGTGAGACCGGTTGGCGCAGTGGTAACGTAATCGGGTATGCCAAGCGCGTTACGCTAGAAGCCGCGGGTTCGGATTCTGCCAAACACATTAAATCAAAGTATTATATATAGATCTATCATAAATATATATATATATATATATATATATATATAAAAGTTCTTAAACTCATAAACTCTGTGAAATATATTTACGTTGTCAAGGACATGTACCACAAGTTTACGGTACTCGGCACAGGGCTGGGCTTGCTGTGATAAGTACATGAATTATAATTCATTAGCTTCAGAGCGGGGATCTTGTCTCTATAGGTCTTGCCATTAGGTGGTCGGCCCAGGCTCCTCAGGTCCCCCACCATGGTTCAAGCCTTGTCGTGGTGGTGGGGCTCTACTGAGCCCCTCCTGGGTGATCCGAGGCACCTTGGGCGAAGCTAATTGAACCAAGGAGGTGTATGCTCTTTGTCCCCCCTCTTAAGAGAAGAGGGGACTAAAGAGCAGGAGGAGGACCTGCTCTTTGTACCCCTCTTATAAGAAGAGGGGACAAAACAGCAAAACAATGAGGCGGCGCTATTGCGCACGGGCCAAGGGCGGGGATGGAAACCTCGCCCCATTGCACTGTCCCAATGTTAGCGGGGTTGTCCTGTGGTGCGGACAACCCCATCTGTAGAGGTGGCGGCTGGCTGTGGAGGTCCCTTAGCGGGCTGACTAACCGTCGAAGTGGCCTGATAACTTGCTCTTCCAGTGCACCTCACCAACTGCACTGATGGCACTCGCGGTGGGTTTTGTGGGTATTCGGCACTATAATGTGCCACGACCCCCACACACCACTGGACCCCACCTAGGGCCAGTGAAGGCGCGTAAATGAATTTCCCTGCATCATGGTCATGGTCTCCGCAGAACATGGCATTTGTTTTTCCTTTAGCTGCTCTGTATATCTGTGACTCTGCCTTCCTCTGCTTTGCTTTCCTTATATCTTTGAGTGAATGATATAAATTGTCTGATCATGCGGCCAACCATTTTGCACCGCCTGCTTCCAATTGTCCTCCGCTGGGACCTCTTCACCTTCACCTTTTCCAACATTTCATGTTTGGTGACCTTTTCCATCTATTTTGTCTATTAGATCCCTTGCTAACACCACATCTCCAGTATCATATGAATGTCCGGTGGCTCATTGCACGACGAAGAGGGAGGGTAACACGTCTGCATATCAATTATGCGGGTGTCTATGGACTACTCGTTTTCGCTTTTATCTCATAAAAATGAAAAGCAACTCCAAGATATTACCAATATTTTTTTTTTTTTTTCTGTACGGTGTAGAGCCTATTAAATATTTCGTCGTAATATGAATCGTTGAAGTGAAAACATGGTTTTCCCTCAAATATGTCAAAGCAAAACTAATGTTACGAAATATCTGTTTTAATATCCCCATAGTTTCAACCAATGACATTCATAACTTTACATGAGAACATTGTACAAATATTCAGGTTTGCAAATTGTTTATTGTACGTACTGATTTAACATTGTGTTTGTTTATATTTGGCGTTTATTATAGATATTTCATTACCGTGTACAGTCTACGATCAGTAAATGGACATTTTCTATTGCATTGCATCATCATCATCAGCCGAACGACATCAATCGTTGGAAATACGCCTACCCCATAGAGAGCCATAGGATACGGTCTCCAGTCACTTGCATCAAGCGGCTCCACGCTACCTGAGACACCTTATTATTATAAAGCCAGAGGAAGTGGCATGCCGCATTGCAGATGAATAGGGCCGGCGCAGCTGTAAGGGGGTAGCTCTCACAAGTTGCTCATCTCCATATGACCGTGCTATCGTGCCTCGTGCGGTTTGCGATTTTCGCATCTGCATATCGATTATTCGGATAATTATGGGCGTCTGCGTCGGTAGACACCAAATGGCTTCTACTTTTCGCATACCCATTATGTATACATATAATAAAAAAGTAAAAAAGTGTGTCTGTACAATCAAAAGTAAAAAAATAAATAAAATTGTGTGACAAGGAAACAGTAGTAAAGAAAAAAAATCATAAAAAATTGTCTGTTTTTGTGTCTGATTGTACATGCTAATTCCTGAATTAAGGGACGGCTTTGAATTAAACTTTTTGCTTTAAGCCTGGACAGCATATAGGCTGTAATAAGAAATAAGTCGAACGAAGTCGCGGGCACCAACTGGTACTATATAAAAAATAGGACGATAACTTGAACTGCGGGGGTTGCTCAAATACGTAGCGCGCCTCCGTTACTGTCACGACCGACCCATTTGTCAGCAATGCAGCAGTTGCACACACAATAGGGTTGCCAGATTAAATAAAAGGCGCTCGATGATGATGCAACAAAGACCATTCCTGTCCATATTCATCTGTCCCACAGGATGTGGCCATTACGAACATTTGTTCCTTTATTATACATTACAGCAAGCCATTGTTGGACGTAGCCACAACCAGCTTATTGTGTTGCCGTCCCTCTCGCACGTTTGCTCCTAATCATGCGAAAAGAAGGGACGGTGTGTAGAATGGGTCTGGCGTTTCTTGAGATATGGAATAAAGCAGAAATGACAATTGCCATCTTCCAGGCTATTTAGTTCGGTTTAGTTCCACTCAACCGGCTAGTCATGCTTTCGTGTGCAATCTAAATGGTTCCTTACTTTCTTATTCCAAAAACCGCTAGATGGCATTCCATCATTAAACTCTGGGGTCTCAGATGGTACACACGTGGGTAATATTGGGTGAACTTGATCGATCATCCATGAGCTATGATGGAAATCTTTTAATATGTTTACTTTTCTTGACGCTGGGAAACGCATTTTCACTTGCCCTAACCGGCTCTGGGTAGGGTGGTGGCGGTAGGTGGTGATGGTCTTGCTTCACTAGCCTTGCTGTAAAATAGCCACTAAAACCACCGTAAGCGCCATCAGTGCCGTATCTGATGAGGACGTGTCGAACGAGGAAATACCAGGCTAGACGGTTTCTTAAGAGGACCGACGGCTGTGCGCCAGTTCTGCTGAAGGGTGGTTCCACACATCGGTACAGTCTAATGGGGGTGGATACCCATTCTTATTTTAGTCTGGTGTCCCGTGTGAAAATACCCATCTTCTCATACGAGGGGTAGAAAGGGCAGCCTCGTTTCCATCGGCTTCGCTGAAGTTATCTGGTTTGATCTTGAGTACTGAGCCCCACTGCCAACACAAGTCTCGAACTATGCTAAGTAATTGTAATAATTATGTACTTCTATCGTCTGGTAAACTCCTAGACTGCACTAAAAATAGGTCGACCGTTGCGTAGGAGTTCAGCCATACACTGTGTCATTAGATTTTATAGGTCTGCAATATTAGCAATAATTCCTTTTGAATGAATACAGCCTCACGATAATGAGTACCTAAACAAATATATAAATACTTGCAAAATAAATGTATACAGAAAACGATAGAACCAAAGGAAACGCTTCAATTTGTACACTGTTTGCATGCTGCCTTTGAAGTCGTTTAAAATTAAATTTTAAAGTGAAATTTGGTGAGGACATCCAACCGCTTTTTTAAGGCGACTTAAAAATAATGATTTTGAGTTTCGTCAACATCATCAGCAGCATATAAGTCATGACGTAATATTCAAACAAATATAGTTTGTGTTGGAAGAGGCCGATGTGGCCGTCCTGATAACGCACATTATGTGGGTACATCAAAATATATTTTAAGCAGTCAAGTTTTATTTAATGTTAGGTTATTTTTCGCACACACAAAATCTAAATGTGTGATTACTTACTCTCTACTACACACTCTTAAGTGTTAAGGGGAGATACAATTTTCCAAGTTCCATCAAAACTCAACTCATCAGTAGTTTTGTTACGGTTGAGTGATAAGACATCCATCGAAACATCCAAATTTTGGCACATATAGTAGGTACTAGTTTTTGTCGGTGGCTTTGTCCGCGTGAAATACAGAAAAAACTGCAAGTAAAAGGAAGTATTTAATAGCTTATGTGCTGTTCTAGTATGTTGGCTACATTGCAAAGATTCAACGATATCTGTCTTGTAGTTTTAGCGTGATCGTTTAACCATACATCGAAACATCCCAACTTTTGCATATTTTTTTTATTTTAGCAAGTATAAGTGGTAATATATATTATTTTCTAACATTTAAATTGTAAACAAAAGAAAAAAGGTTTAAGTGTAATAATAAAGTGAAATATTTCAATGGGCGTTTATTGAAAATTCTCATAAGCGGGCCCCTCGTTTGTAATCCGCCTCTAACTAATCTTAGGGCATGTTTTGACGTAAGGCTTGTAACACACGGTGTCTTTTATGAGGCAAAAGATCAGTCACTTAATGGCAAGTAAATGGCCATTGTAGGAGTCGATGCCACTGTGAACGGGTGCCTCGATGGGAGACTCTTCTACACTCGCTCATTATCATCATTATCAGCCCTTATAGGTCCACGCTCGCTGAATGAACGCTAAGGCGACCTATCTCCTACTACTCTCGCACACATAATATTTATTACCAATGTGCTGAATTTCGTGTAGGTTATTAGCAGATCTAGTAGAGGATTTCGTGATAGAACTACACCCGTAAACTAGAGATACTTGTTTCCATCGCATATGATCTGATTTGTTCAGTCGTTTATCTGACAGTACTGCTTCTATGTACAGTGGAAGTTCAACTACTGACTACTACTATTGATTTTATAACTATAGAATTTTATTTTGCTTTATGCAAAACATTCAATAACAAAAAGACAAAAAATTTACATTACTTCAGTCCACATTTTATTCATAAGGATTAGCGGACGTAGGTTAAGACGTGGCTCGGCCATCTGGAAATACCACAAACCTCAATAATATTTCCCACGCCTGTACATTGTGCGGGACAAGTTCTTCGGCCGCGGCGGCAAGTGCTTTTAGTTTTCAGTTAATACATTTTTTATCCTATGCTGGAACTTTGAACTTGCCTCTGTGCAGTGGGAGAAAAAAAACAGAGACAGAGACAGGTCCATTGGAGGGGAGGAGGAACGGAAGACGCATCAAGACAAGACAACAATATTGCTGATACCTACGGGTGCCGGTAATAGTTAAAAAGCACCCCCTTATACTAGAAAAGAAAACAGGCTAGTGAAAGACGGGAAAAGACAGTATAGGAAAATAGTAAGAGAAAGCGCCTGCTATATCTCGTATCACGTGTAGTTCACCAGAGACGGTGGAGAAAATGCAGTACTTTCCTCCCTTCTTATAGGGGAACAAAGTACGACATTTCCTATTATCTTTGTTTATACTATTTTATATTAGTTTGTAAATTTACTATAATCGACCGAAAACTACAGATGCAGGATCTTTAATTTTCCTTTTGTTGTCCTAGAATTTTCTTAGCCCGTAAAATCAATATGGCAATCAACTTTGCCACATGTGGCACAATAAAACTATCGTGCATATTAAACTTTCTACATCATCAATGTTCTTTCTTCTCTAAAACTAGGAACGGAAATTTTATTACAACGCTTCTATACCGTATTGTAATTCACATGCCTTTGATGTGTGCACTAAGCTTAATATTATTAAGCGCTGTTCGAGATTCTTTCGAGTAATTAAAAAAGACTTTCACGGAATTTAATTTTATAGTCGACGTGCAAAAGTCCTCATGTACGAAAGTTGCTCTGAAAGGGTACCCTTTCATAGCAATTAATTATAGTAAGGCCTACTTACCTATAAATAATATAGTGTCTTAATATAGATGAAGAAGTGCAAGACTATTTTGTTTGTTTTGAGAAAAAAAAACGGAAAATGATTCATCCGTCAGACAAGATTAACATTTTATCCAGGAATCACAATCTCAAGTCGGCTTGTATATCAATTAGATCGCAACTACAATAATCGTAAGTAATTATAGCGCCAAATATATAGTGGCCCAATTATAGCGCCATACTCCTTGGCAGCCGAATTGGGCCGGTACCTCTAGCTTACATGAAACCACCATGGATTTCTATGGATGGACCGTGGATATTATGTCCATGATCAAGGCGGACCATCTAATACTGCAACCGGTACATTACCGTATTGTCTAACTTGCCAACGGCTCCCTAATTGATCTCTTGACGTACCGCCAAATAGAGTAAAAGAGATAACTTCTTACGCCCCTTTGGAACATTACTTTGACTTATGAGTCATAGTTGTGTTACTATGACGTCTTAATTTATCGAGCAGGCAGCTAACGTTACTTATAGTATTTTACTGGATGTTATCACTTCAATATTATAATCATCAGATACTTCTAGTATTATGTTGACATTTTAAGCAAACTCTCAGGTCAATGTAAATAATGATTTTATTTTATATTGATAATAAATGTTAAACAGCATAGCAAGTTGCCCTCGTTGCCCTCTTCGCCCTCGTTGCCCGGCGGGCACTCAGAGCAATGAAGCTATGTTAGGCTTCTCTTCGCTTCCACAGCATAGGTTCAGGTATGAAAAAGGAAACAAAAGCGGCAAATTATTGGATATCTCTGGAATAAAATAAACATCCAAATCTATAATGTTCTTAAACCTAGAATATTAAACAAGCCAATTAGTACAAAAATATTTTAATGACACGAAGAAGACAGACTGGACAGGGAATAATTTTGTTACAATTCGATAACTCTTCAAATTAGGAATTTCCATAAGTTGAATTAATCTCGTCTCTCAGATTTAAATTTCGTACGCCGGAATTTGAGTTAACGAATTTGAATTTCGGCTGTTTTTAAAACTTACCTACGTGATATTATGAAAGCTGTGCTCAATGTGCACTAGTTTTTGATTTGTAAGTGTGTGTGTGTGTGTGTGTGTGTGTGTGTGTGTGAGTGAGTGGTGAAGCGCAATGTACGGAGCGATATGCGTCGATGCCTATTGGTTATTAGTCGCAATTTGAATTCTAAGTAATGGCGTACGTGAATAGTGCCATTCATTGCAACTGAATTGGCCCGGTATGACCGGGGATGCATGGCCAACGCACACTCACTAGCTTTATTACTAGTTTGTGTATGGTATACGAGTATTTCTTGAAAATAAAAAGATTTGTACTCAGAAGGACATTGTGTGTCAACATTACACTCTGTGATAAACTGCGGACGCAATTAATTTCGTTATTAGTGGCATAACGTAATGCGAGCAATTGTCTGTGGAAATGGCGCCCACGCAATGCACTGTGGTCATATTTCCAGTAATTCAGTACATGACTGTTGTTTCTGCGGGAAAGGAAGGCCCTCCTTCTTTTAAAAGGGAACAAACCCCCCCTGGGTTTGTTCCCCTTTCGTCGCCCTAAATTAGAAGACGAAATTCTTGGCTAGACTGGTGAATTTATATGGCAAATACAATATCATCACCAAAAGCACTAGATCTCTCGGAAAAAAATCGTGTCTTGAGCTATGTCTATAGGCTAGTTCCCGGATTCCATTCCAGGATCTCTGATCTCATCATCTCAGATCAGGACAGAAATGAAAGAGTAATTTTTCAATTTCTTGAAACACTCTGAAATAAGGAAATAGACGTCGTAGACCCATAGCATGTATATACGGTCCTGAGGCTTATTTCTCTACAAAGGTTCCCTCTCAGGAGTAGAGAATATCGCTACACAAAGGATGAAAGTCACGTTAGGTGTAGTCGAACACACTGACTAGTGTTTAAATTATTTGCGGTATTTAATATTTATTTAAAGCATAAACGGGAAAAGGAGCAGTCGACTTTTTGGCCTTTGGATTACGACCCCCATACAAACTTGGTATGTAGTCGTGTTGCCCTCCTTCCCTCATCCTCTCGTGTGATGCACCCAAAACTTAGAAACGTAACACAATCACGGTAACTTTTCAACTGTGTTATATGAGCGGGATGTACCTCCGGTGGTGCCAACCAGATTTAGGTATGCAGCGGACACCGCCTCCTACAAACCTGATAAACTTAATTGCTAACCTTCATATTGATGTCTCAAGTCTCCACGAATGTAACACATTACAATAAAACTAATTTTACGGATTTTATCGCGCTTTATTAATTGTTTAACTAGCCGGAGGTTTCTTCTCTCTGCTTGGGACCCAGTGATAAACATAATCAAATCAAAAACTGAACATAACACCTCAAGACCGCAAGGTATAAAAAGTACCGTTTTCGTTAATCGGTATTACTAAAGAATTATAATTCAGGTACTTTTAATACTGAAACGTCAAGCTAGTGAAATAATTAATAAACCGCGATGAAATCCGTAAAAGTAGTTTTACTGTAATGATAACCTTCACCTATGTAATTTTCATACATGTTCTTTAATAAAGAGTGATAATTATACTAAGGGCGTAATGATCTTTATTTATTTTATTAATTGATGTTAAACTGATGTAACATAATATGACGTATGAGTTAACATACTTAATGTGCATGATGCACATGTAATTGTATAAGATATATATTATTATTTTTTATTTTTCAGGTAAATTACTCGGGTTCGACCTTGCCAGCGCGGCTTGTACTAGAGGTTAACTTCTAAATTACATATTATATTCCTAAGGTAGTATGTATTACATAACTACATTTTTGTAATACGTTTTTAATTCATCATTATAACTTACCTTTAGTTAGTTAAAATAGTAGTTTCCTTATACAATCCGAATGGTGAGACTTTTTATCGTCACACTAAGCGATTCTCATCCAAAATGTGTAATAAAATATCATAAGTTCTTTTTTCATCAAAATATCTTACAAATTACTCAATGCGTTGACACAAGGTGCGTCACTGGCTGTGACGAGTTTGCACCGCACACCACACCTAACGCCACAGAGAGACTACGGTGACCACAGAATGCGATTTTAGTCCTGTTGCGTTTTCTTCAGGGTAACTTTACATATTTTTTTAATAAAAATATTTTTAAAGTAGTATACCAACTGCTATGTTTTACTTCTATGAGTGATAATAATACTGACTAAAATAATAACAACATGCCAGTCCCCTAAAATTCTTTAATGTTTGTTATGAAAGGGTTAAGGCCAGACAAGAGGAGGTGGATGGCGCCACGCTGAATTTATGCCGCTTCCCTAGATGGGACCCAGAGTCAACATGGGAACCTGACTCTGTACGTTCCTGACGGTAGAGGGTTGTCGGATCAGCTTCCTTTTTGGAGAGGGCGGGTCCCTCAGGAGGGGCTGGCTAGTCGCCGGGGTTCCCTGTAGCTGACAGATCCGGGGCACCTCAGGATAGGCGGCCGATGGCATCCGCGGGATTTTAGTGGGTATTTGGTAAGCCGCGAGTCCCACACACCCATCGGATCTCACCCTATATCACTATATTAAATAAAGTTTACGTCGTCCACGTTAACATAAATTGCTGGCTATGGATTGGATCCAAGTTCTTTATGAATTTTAAGTTATTCCAATCTCGCATGATTTTTTTTTCGTAAGTTGAATAATCTAGAATCAAAATGGCGACTATTGTACACAAAATGGGCGAATCTGTTTAAGGGCAAATAAAGTGTAAAACGATTCAATCTGAACGTTGTTTTACGGTGGCAGTAATTATAGGGAAATCTATTGCTGTAGTCATAAATAACTTAAGGTTTATTCGAAATCGAACTGGAACGTATACTTCCTAATTGATTTTATTTTGGTAACGCGTTACTACAACGGTTGCGGGTTACCATGCAAATAAATTGAATTAATAAAATATGTAATATATTTCCCCTATATTACAGTACAAGTGACATGGGGGCTAGACTTGGAGTGCCGAGACCGCTCCATAGTGAATACGAGGCTTTATACCATCGATTTACATGAAACGTAAATAATTGCTTTTTTTTAATCAATTCTTATGATGATAATTAAACCTTACGTTTTATTTTACCCTTGGTGATAATTACCTTCCTGGTACGTTTCTTCCGACGGGATCATTGTTATGCCGCTCCCACACTGTTGAGTATTTATTTACATTATCTTTAGATCTTGTGGTCATAGATAGGGTTGCCAGATCATAATATTTTATTTAGATTCTTCTAAGAGGTAACTAATGCTATTGCATAGCTACGGATTCGGGCCCGTACGGCTAGGATAGCTTTAACACGCCTAAAGACCTACTTATGTGGATCTGGTGGTCCATTGGGAAGATGTAGTAAAGGAGAGCAACCGATCTACACTTTTTTATGTCTCTGTCTATCGTAATTAAAAGGTTATATATTTGTTATTTAAGTTTTTAAAGTTCTTAAAAATTGGGTATATAGCCTACTTACCTTTCAATCTGAATGGTAATTATTGATGGTAATAACAAATAGGTATGTAGTTAGAAATCTCATCATCATGAAACATCATCTAGAGTTAGTAGAATCTAATAACAGGCTGTTGTAATTTCTAAATATTTTAAAGTACTTGTAATATAAACAAAAAATATTTGTAATTATGTAATCATATTTTATCGAGTATTGCGCAAATGTAATTATATTCTTAATTACTTTTCTAACATAATGTTTTATGTAATTTTTATATTGAATTGTTGAAGCACTAAAATCTTGAAGTTGCCTGTAGTAACAAACTAGAGACTTCCCGATCATCTGGCAACCCTAGTCGGTGTACGACCAGTAGCGTCTTTTACATTTACATTATTCTCCTATAGATAAACCAACCAATACCAGTAACAATAAAATACCTTTTAAATTAATTGGTGTTCATTAAATGGTTTCTGGTACTAACGAAACGGGAATATTAACAATAATTACAGCACTCTCTTTTTAAAATAAAACCTTGGCCCGATTTAGTTACATCACAAATTTGTTACTAACGAAGGGCTATAATTGTTCCGCCATTTTCTTTCGGTCCAATAAAACTTTCTTTGTTATAACCGCTGACAAGGCGGTTTTGGCGCGTATTAATTTTTCAAAGATGGCGGCTTGCATTGACGTCCGCCGTAATTTGTAATTTTTCTGTGATGAAATAACCATCTTGTTTGGCACGTGATTGTTGTTTTAATTAAATTTTCATTGAAAATATTTTTATCTTTCTTTTCATTAGGAAATGGTGTCCTTACTTTTTACTAAGATATTATAAATTGACGTTTATTCGTATGCCTAATCCCTAATGCCCTTTTTAAGATATACCGAATTGTTGAGATTGTATTGTATAAAATGTTGTAAGTAATGCTATATAATAGCATGGTTTACATTCTATAATATACTTTCCATTATTTTTTATGATTCATTAATAAAGGCGGTCTGGGAATAGCGGGTGGACCTTTAGAATAAAGGATAACGCATTTTTTAATGAAAAAAACCTTTATGCCAGCATATGGATCAGTCATTCGACTAATCTACTAAAATCAATAATTTCAGTTCCAGCAAACAGACGGATGTGAATCGTAAAGTGGGCACTTTTTCTTTACGTAACGATGGCGTGAGGCGGCGGTGCGTTACCAGCATTTGTTAATGATATACATTATGTGCCGTAAAACATGAGCCACACCGATTATAAATATGATTATTATTATTATTTGGAATTGTTATTTTCTCCCTAAATAGTGGTACTTCTTCTTGAGAGGTACGAAATGTTGTTGGCGGAAATCATTTTGTACAAAAATGTACCTATTGTAAATTGGCCCGGATTATCTTCGTGTGACGACACGTCAGCCAAGATTTTTCGTCTACCGGCACATCAACAATCATTTAGTAATGTATGTGATATTCTTTATTCTATATATCTAGGGAGAGGTAGGTCCTGCCGAGTTGGACTGGCACGCCCGGGGCTGATTTGTGTCTGTAGCGTGCCGTTTGTGATTATGTGAGGGAGTAGGGAACCAACACATCTGCGTGACAATTATGCGGATGTCTATGGGAGTCGGTAATGCCGACCTCTCACATCGTTCAGTCGCCGTGTCGAAGTAAGTAGATATTACCCGCTCCCCGTTCATGACTCGGCGCGTATGCAAGGAAAGTGTTTCATTCGGTCGTGTAAGGTGGCGGCCGATTTCCGAGTCGGCGCGTGCTGCGCGTGACGTAACGTATTTGTCTCGCTGCACATTGCACAGATCTGAATGTTTATTGCTTTTTTATTGGATATTAGCGATTCGTCCCGGCTTCGCCCGTGAATAACACGGACTAGATTGCTAACTTAAAATATTATACACTGAAACCTTCTTCGGGAATAACTCTATTCATTGGTGAAAACTGCATGAAAATCCATTGCGTAGTTTTTAAGAAAATCGAGCACATACAGACATACAGCATTTGAATAGAATAGAATGAATCCTTAACCATTATACACTAGCAGTATCATATTTTTAATTATTTATCTTATTTTTTTTCAGTACTTTAATTTTATAATATGTGTAGATATCGATAAGGTTAATTCGGGTCTCCGAGAAATCCACCACAACTGATACACCATTGAGCGTTAATAATTTTTCTGATGCAATTAGTCATTAAATAAAACCTATATCACCTACTGAATACTGTAGCTTTCGGTTAGTGAACAAATTTTCATGAACTAATTAGTATATCCGAAGATCACTCCCCTTTTTATTACGTTGTTGAATGCATTGACATATACCGTAGAAAGTTCCCTCTCGTTCGCTCGAGGGCAGAGCCCGGGAACGCGTTAACATACATCCAGACCATACTAGCGCGTGCTAGCAGTAGACTCGGGGTAAAAGCTTACTCCATATAAGTCAGAAACATTAGTACCTAAATATTAATAGATACTTCTTATCCTGAAAATCTTTAACTTTGTCAAATTTCAAATTACCCAAATTCTAAAAAGGGTACAAAGCTAAAAGAAAGAAATGTTATTCCTACTAATGTTGTAAATGCGAAGTCTGTGTGTGTGTTTCATCCGTAATAATTTAAAATGTTTTTTATCCCAGATAACTAGATAATAATCAAGAGATTTAATAAACCCTTGGAATATCTTTCATGCGAGCGAACTTGGGGGACTCCTAGTATAAAGGTAAGCACTATAGCTCGTATAAAGATAAGCATATTCCGCCCCTGTTGTTCCTATATTGTAGAAAACCTATGCACAAAATGTTTCGCGTACGAGAAAAAACTCGAAATTAATTTCGGTTAAATTAAATTTCTTACGAGTTTATGCTGGTATTAAGTATGCATGATGCTTTTCAATTTTTATGTTTTAACTCCTGTTGTCGTCAAGGAATGGCAGCGTGTGAAATTACTCAAGGGACAGGATCGTCGGTGGTAGCACTTAAATGCGTCATTGCATCCAAGTTGGATACGCTCGACTGAGGTATTTCTCACTCACATTATACCGACGTGACATGATAGATAGAGTCACGTTCCGTTCGGTATGTTGCGACCTCTATGCGAATATTTATGGGCGTTGGTAGGCTAGCTCGGAGTGCTCGTTTGATTTGAATTGAATATTGATGTCAGACAGCATGTTTGCTGGAGGTGTAACATTGAAGGGTAGAAAAATTACCAGCATACGATTTAACTAGGAGAATATTGACGCAAACGAATTCATGAGCACAGCCAGCATTAGCTTTAACAGGAAAACGGTGGCGGCATTTAGCGGCCGTTGTAAAGTGGTGAATACTAATTGAAGTATGTAATATTCAAGCCTAAGGCTAGGACTAATGAGCTAAGCGCACGTCCCTACAACGCAACGATGGATACCATGACATTGTTAGGTTTACATAAGGAACATTCATTCGGATTTACCGCTGTACTACGGACGCTTTCTGACGACACTGCTAGTTCAAAATGTCAAAACTTTGTAAACCAAGAAATAATGCATCAAAGTATCCTATTGCTATCTATACTAATAATATAAAGCTGAAGAATTTCTTTGTTTGGACGCGTTAATCTTGGGAATACTGGCCCGAATTGAAAAATTCTTTTGTGTTGAATGGTAACGGCACGACGAATAGGATCGGCGTTACGCGGCAGAAACCGTAGGGTGATGCTAGTGAGAGTTATATTCTCACGTTTTGTGCAATATTAGGACCAGATAGATTGCCATTGGTCGTGAACTCACTTAGGCCTTATTTTACAGAGGCGCGGTCTATTATCACAGTTTTAGGAATTAACGACGTGGAAACGTTCAGATATCGTAATAGGCTCGGTTAATACAAGTTAGGAGTCCGCTGGGGTATAGTTAATATCGATGTTGGATTATCGATATCTCCAGTTTGCACTGATTTTATTGTTGTATCAGTGTTAGCCGTGTTGAGTCTCACTACCGGGGGTAAGATCTCTAAGTGACAAAAGTAGGCGTGAAGCGCTATTCCGCCATGTTGTTTCGTTCGGCTTGTGAAACCATTGTGTACTTTGTGAACGATGTAAACAGACAGAAGAAAGAAACTAGAAATAATTCTGTGTATTTTCCCCTCTCAAAAATACCTAATGCGCCTAAAAAACATTTCACTTCAAAAACTCAAATTAATGTTAATGGATTGTTTGGCGATATCTAACATGGTGTTGCGGCCTTGGTGGCTTATATGTTGTTGATGCCGATTGCATTGTCACTACTTCAATAGTAATTTCCCACTCCGAAGTCCCCAATCTTTCCTAAGAGTGGGTAGAGTGAATGAGGGAAGAATGTTTTTTATAGTTTAAGGGGCCAAATGTGGTGCATTCTGCTGACTACCGACGCCCATAGACGATATCTTAATTATTGTCCAGACTCTTCAGCCCTCAACTCAAATGAGCCACCGGAAACTCATTAACTGCATGAAATAGGACAGTATATCGCTTTGCCGCGGTATCATGATAAGGAAAAGTCATTCTGGACGTGCCTGCACAATGCGGCTGCAATGTACCATGACTCTATCTGTCATTACTAATATACTAATATTCAAACATACTGGTGCTAAGTCAAGTCTGTTAGACGCCGCTGGTGTGTAGCTAATATCGGTATTGGAGGATCATCGATATATCGAGTTCACTTCGAATGCTAATATCGTAACTCGAACAGCTCTTGAACGTGTAGTTGAAGCTACATCGCAACTACTTCACATAAGTAGTAGTACATTACTGGTGCATCTAGAAAAGATGGTCTGTTACATTTCGAATACGCAAATGATTTTCGAACGAGGTTAGATATGTGTTCTCTCCTTTTCCTTTTCGCTAATTTCTATTGCGTTTTCTTTTCTTTACAAATCCTCTTTTGGTCAGATTTTTGTATCACTTCTTATCAATAAAAATTAGAGATTTGGAATTTAGATTCACTTAACGGTTCATTACCCTTTTTGTTACGTAGAACATGAACAGCGAGAATTGCTCCGTCAAACTTGCAGTCATGTTACATCTCACCATGGAGCCGACTGAACCCAGATGATCACGGTCTCATCATGATATCTGAGACTAATTGATGAGCTATTGGTGCAATTGTAACGCAGTCGGTGTTCCGCGCACGTTACGTCAGAGGTCAGGAGATCAGTGGTACTTTTGAGGGGAGGAGGACGGGAAGGTAACGCATCTGCATGAGAACAATAATACGAATGTCTATGGGCGTCGGTAGGCGTCTAAATTCCCTAATGTCTCGTTTTCACCCCTATACTATAGATAAAAGAAAAATCTCTCTCCTGGTTTTTTCTGACTAAATTCGTTGCCGAGGAAGCTAAGCTTCAACCGCCTATCCGTGATAGTATCGAAAGTCATAAGTCGCTCCAGATCCCGAGGATACAATAATAGCAACAGCGGGAAAGTGTCCTGGTTGGTCCACCACACCGTCCGTTTTTTTTTTGTAGTAGGTATAGGGTAGACAAAAGAGCAATCGGAGCCTTTCAACGACTACCGACGCCCATGAACATCAGCATAATTATGCCGATGCGTTGCCCTCCTTTTGATATCGGTAGGAAGTTACCCCAATGGGCCACCGGCTACTCACAAACCGCATGAAACGCGATACCGTAGGTGTCACTTTACGGCGGTATCAAGTGAGCGAGATGTACCTCCCCGTTCATGCCGGGCCAATTTCGTTGCATAGGAGGATACAGTGTCACGCACTACCTCCTCCTATGCAGCATAGCACTACCTCTCACAACAAAAACTATACTGTCGCTGCATGCTTTTAGTACTCCCTCTTTTGTCATTCACAAATAATAGCGACGTGTGATTAGTGTAATTGACGTCCTTGGCAATGGAGTAACACTCCGGAAGTTTCATTCAAGAATGGTCCATTAAAAATGGCTGCTTCAGCTAATTGAGCTTATCGCCGCGTCGTGCGAAGTATCTTTCAATAAAACACACGTCAATTCTCATAGCATATAGCACTTCCTACATTCATATATACTAATATTATAGAATAGGAAGAAGAAGCATTTGTTTGTTTGCTTTTACTAGGCTCCGAAACTACAGGACTGAGTTGAAAAGAAAATACCACTAGAACCCTCCATTGCATGGGTAAACACATTTATGCGCTATCGTAGTTTTTGGGTGGGGTCCGTGGCACCTTAAAGTACCGAATAGCCACTAAATGCACCGCGATCAGTGACGCCTTTAGTGATGTGCCCCGGAACTACAAATCATCAGGACACCTCGACGGCAGAGGAACCAACACCACCTCCACGCGCGTTGCCATGCACAACATATATGTATATATGTATATATATATATATATATATATATATATATGAATATATATTGTAAATAAATATAATAAATATATACATATATGTACTCCATATATAATATAATTGCAAATAATTTAATATGTTTACAGATATAAATTATATAGTTAATAATTATAGTTACTTAATAAGTTGTTAGAAAATTAATATATACTTAAATAAATAAACAGCTACATAAATAAGCTGAAAAGCAACGAAAATTAAGAGCTGGAAATAAAATAATACTAGGACTGCTTCCCGGAAGCAGAAATTTCGTCACTAAGCGTAAATTCTATCCTGATCCCTCAAGTTTTATCATATCCTGACGTTTCGGCTGTCATGGTCACGGGCAGACTAAAGATTTTAGTCGTCTGGTTGAGTATTCATATGCAGCGGAATCATTATAATTAATTAGCCCGATTCATACAAAACGAGCTTATTGTGTCTTGCAGCTGGATGAGGCATATTCTCTTTTTGACTAAATTATATTTATCACCGGACCCTAACCAGGTGGTTAAACCCAACCATCCTGTCTGTTAAAATTTGGATGCTTTCTAATTTCAATCGCCTCACGAATCATCCTTGGACGGAATCGAGACTCTTTCGCGAGGATTTGAGGACTGTGGAATGTAACATAATGGCGGGCGTTATCTTGTACATGTTAATGAAATACTTTTAACAGCTTATGCGCCTGCCTAAATACAATTCTGGCGAATAAAGATTTATTTATTTAACAAACTGCAGACTTAGTGGAACGACGATGTTTAACATCTGCAATTTGTTCTTTAACGCGTGTTCTTATTGATCTCGTTGTTTGGTCTATGTATGAAAGGCCGCAGTCGCAATCGAGTTTGTATACACCTGCATCCTGTATGAGGATGCGAGGCTTTACCGGTGGTAAGATTTGACTTATCTCCTTTGGCGGCTTGAAGAAAGTTTTAATAGAAGCGCCCTTTAGGATGTAGCCAACCTTATCAGTGACTCCTTTCATGTATGGTAGTACAAGCGGTATTCGCTCAACTGTGGACGGTTTCACTTTATTTTTGAGATGTAGACGTGGAATTTGAAGCTTATTACTATTATTCAGTACTTGTTTGATATGCCCACGTTCGGTACCCGGGTGTTGTTCGTCACAAATACCTGTTTGTATGGGTAGGTTTATTTGTATAACAGGACAGCACAAGGATTTTGACATATTCGTTCATGACGTTGATTCTGTTTCATTCCACAAGAAAATCTAAAGAAACGTAATAAAATCAGTTAAATACGCACAACATTAAAACACAATCAGATTTGTGACAGTATAATGGGGTGAGGTTCCCATCCTCGCCCCTTGCCCCGTGCACAAAAACGCTTTTTCCTCCTGCTCTTTAATCCCCCCTGTTATAGGTGCGGTAAAAGAAGTCAATTGTCTTCGCCCAAGGTGTCTAGGTTCAGCCCCAACGCTATGACAAGGCTTGAACCATGTTAGAATCCTACATTATCCCTGATGAATATCGGCCGTCGAGTATTATCACGATATGGTTCCGTATGAAAACTTTGATAAATTAACCAAACATTAAAAATCCTATAAAGGGCACCCTTTATATGATCTTTAATATGTTTGATTAATATCAATGCATAGAAATGCATCAATGTCAATACATAATTATTAAGAAGTTTGTGTATTGTATCTGTTTGTGCGTGCGGGAGTTGGTATTTATATTTTTTATTGTAACATTGTATTCTTTTATTGTAACATTGTATTCTTTTATTGTAACATTGTATTCTTTTATTGCTAATGAACAGTACGAGACGTCTTTACATTATGCCTGGGTTTATGTAAATGTGGTACCCGAAAATAATTGCATCTCTTCTATGGAACTTATGGGCCCTCACATTTCACTGGCCTCGTTGTCCCCCGAGTAATGTGTGACAAACCGGCGAAGCTGCACTGGTCTCCTCTTTGCTTTCACAGCATAAGTTCAGGCCCGAAAAAAAGCACTTTACGACAATGTTAAGAGAGCAAAATATTTAGCCCTCTTTCTTTTTCGGGCCTGAACTTACGCTGTGAAAGCAAAGTGAAAACCACTGTATCCAGATATGTTGGACCAGCACGTGAGGGGAAGTGCCTCTTAATGACATGATACCGTCTTGAAGTGGTGTGGCTATCGCGTTTCTTAGGGCTTGTGAAATTTCAGGTGGTCCAAAGGTAACATCGCACATGTGTGTGCCCTAGTTGTAATAAACAGTTGTAAAGTCCACAATGTTAGCTCTCCTATGCAATTGATATACCTACTATGTACTTTTCGTAGAAGTATCTTTGGTATTTTTATGTAGGTACACAGTTGTGTCCCAAGATTATACCTCCCTCTCTCTTTCTCCCTTCAGATATCAGTCCACTGATGGAAATAGGCATCCCCCAAGGCGCGCCCGGCGGATGTCATCTGCATAACAATCAAAGGAACCCTTATTTTTTTTGGGTAAGAAATGTTTAAATTTTGGGTGAATCTATTTGTCGTATCATTTATAAATTAATAATATAATACCCGTTATGATAGTCACGTCGACCGATTTAATTTCAAAATTTCCGTTAGTTCCAAATGCGTTCAGTACTTTTCGTGAGAAACAATAGTAAACATACATACAGAGTTTCACAATTGTAATAATACTTGGATGTGTGTACAGCACCTGTGTAAGTTCTTTGAGTAATTTTGCTAAAAGCATGGCAGCTAGAAAGTGCGGGAACGCTTGAGGGTCCGCTCAAACGCTTGTATCAAACATTACAGAGAGAATTATTTACTTTCATTATCTCGAAGTGTCATATAAGTCTTAACCTATGCAAATTGTGTCAAGGTGAACGCACACTGATCGTACAGCACGAGACAACATGACGTTCACTGTAGGAGGCCATTTCTAGCAAAGTAGTGAAGATTAATGATGAGGGCCACCGGCTACTCATAAGCCACACGAAGATCTACACCGAAGCCACATTGCAGCATGGCACATATACGAGCATGACGTATATGACGTGAGGCGGTGTTTTTTGTGGGTATTCGGCATCATAATGTGCCGCGAGCCCCACACACCACTGGAACCCAGGGCCAGTGAAGGCGTGTAAATGCGTTCCCCCGCGTCAACAAAAAGAAAAAAAGGACGTATATGACGTGTCTCTTGCAATACGTGAGCTTCGCTCATTGGAAGTGTGAAAGACAGCAACACTTGTACAATAGATTATGCGAAGGACTATGGCGCTGGTAGGCAGGTAAAAACTTCGTCTGCCTCTTTGCCCTTTTGAACTATATCAAAAAAGAACTCTAAATCCTACATTTCATACTAGTTTTACGTTAGTCGTTAGTGTTGGCGCAGTAGGATTGTCTAAATCGCTGTATTTAATTACGGTTACCCATTTTAAAAAATAGGGCCGTTTTTTTTGTGGCGGGCCAACGATTGCCACATAGAATGCGGCTGAGTGAAATTCTTATAGAAATGAAGTGAGTTTAAATAAAGTGAGTAAGTTTTAGCTCCTAACTTTAACAGTCGCGGCGTTGCTTGTCGTAAGAACAACAATGGCGTCGATTGTAGAATACAGAGAAATAGAAAAACTCTGCCCAGATCGGTTCGAAGTTTTAAGCGGGAGCTACGCTTCCGACTAATCCTTTCGGGTTAGGTTATTTTTTTTATTTACGTCCAAAACACTTGGCCTAATTTCATATTTATATCGATCAAAATCACTGCCTAAAATCAAGAGATCGAAAGATGAACGACACGCCCCGCAATGACAATCCGTCTATTAATCCGCTATCCGACCACAAAACAAAACGGCCCTGTTCTTGAAAGTACTAGCCGTAATGTTAGACAGCGATTCGTACAAAAGGACCACGACATATACATGCGGCAAATTTCAGCCAAATTTAGTAGTATTTACGTGAAATAGTTTGTATGTTTTTGGGTTATTTCACCTACAATGACTGCATGTACATTGTACTATGTTATACACACTGGTTGTCCAATTCGTTGCAAGTCGGTCGGCCGCATAACTTACACGGTGGACGCCAGGACCGATGTAGGTCGTAGTCACCATTGGCTTTGAAAGTACCTACTGGACAGACCAACATACACTGGTAGTAATGTATATTTTAAAGCCGGTCAAATCTAGTGTACGCTCTCCTTAACACGTGGAAGTAATTACAGCTGGTAATTTGAACTGTCTCCGTTATATGGCTTTCATTTGTCGAGGATGAGAATACGGAGCTCCCGAGTTCAAGTTATATCTGTATGTGTGATCCGATAATATCGGTTAATGATACCCTATGATTGAATTTTCGTCACAGTTCTAACGCCTGTGGTGTTAGCCGTGGCCCATTGAAGGCGACGAGAGATAAATGTGTATGAGATGTTAGATATCGTTTACTGCTACACACACAAACATCAGTCTTGCCATAAATATTGTAACTAAGAAAAAGAAATGTTTTTTTAATTGCAAATAATATTTAACCTTTACAGTGTCTTCGTTTAATACAAAAATATAAAACAATTAAAAATATACAAAAGCTTATTCGAAGCGGTATTCATATTAACCCATAACAGTCCTTTAAACGTTATCCATCAATGGACGTTTTTCTTTCTTTCATAGCTGATGTGGATGTATTTTGATGGCCTGTCTATACACATACGTACAGATGGATTACATTCGTTGCCCTTCTTCACTAATGCTATAATAATATTACGGCTTCACGAGAGCGCCGGTCATAATATAATTGTAACTTGGAAGCTTTCTGAGTACCGTGTCAGTGGGCTTAATTTAGTGATTATATTACCTAGACATGTATTAATTACTTTGTTACTGCTTGTTTAAGACTAGGCCATAGATCATCGAATTCCAAATCTATTATTTATTCCGGTCAGATGTTTGCTTTTTTGAACGTATTAATTTCCGGGCCCACTGGTACTGAGTATTGCGATATGTAAACCTGTGCCAAATTTCACCCAATCATACCACCCATCAATATTTTTGAGTGAATGATTAATTGTTGTCAAACAACAGATATACTAACTTTCGCATTTATAATATCACTTGATACCGCCATAAAGTGATATCTACGGTGTCGCGTTTCGTGCGGTTTGTGAGTAGCCCATTGGGGGGGGGGGTTAAAAGGGAGGGCAACACATCGGCATAATTATGTAGATGTTCACGGGCGTCGGTAGTCTTTTAAAGGCTCTGATTTCTCGCTTGTCACCTATACTATAAAAAATGTACATACTAGCAGCGCCTCATGGTATCACCCGCACTCGCAGCATAGCGCATTTTGTTAGTTCGTAGCGCGGTGGTATATACGCCATAAGATTCGAAAAATAGTATCACTGACACTGTAAGTATTTTTCAAACCAATTGAATTAAGATAGGATTGGAGTAGAGGAGAAAAGGCAATACATCACAAATAACAATTACATGTCTATGGGCGTCGGTAGTACTGAATAAGCTCTGTCAGCTCGTTTTCCCCTTTATGTATAGCTACTGCTCTTCTGTCCCTAGCGGGGACAGTGGCTTTGGGAGTCTCGGATTTCTGTTTGAATCCAAAAATGAAATGCGTGGACTGTATGATTAGTATATTGTGAATTTAAAATGAATAGACCCCACAAGGAAAAGTGACGGAATCGTTCGCGCATCATGAGGCGTGTATCCGCTGTCACTCGAGCGACTCGCCGCTGTCACAGCGTAGCGTCGTCTTCACCAGTCCCCTATATAATAAAAAAGTACAATCACAGTTAAGGGTGTTACGATAATTTCCTTATAAGTACCCACATTTAGTGTAGGTCAATCTAATTTAAACCAAGCACATCCTAAATCTTCATCGAAGCCCTGGCATTGAGCGGTGGCATTGGCGTCCGGCCAAAAGACAGTTTGGCGTTGTGAGCACATGTGGTAATTATGAGTTATCTACAACGCATTCCTAGACGGAGTTAGTGCACTTCATTTAATATATCCAGAAGTCGGTTTGTACTCATTAGACGCTTGTAGGTCCGCAGATGGGCATGTAAGTTTCAGGAGCCGCGTTTAGGAAAACGAAGAGTTGGTCGACCGTTCACCAGGTGGGAAGACGATCTCCGACGACGATAGTTAGTAAATACATTTAAAGTCTTCCTCCGGGAGTAAATTCGGTAGTCACCTTAACAAATTAAACACTACAACGTTCCGTTCCGTTGGCTGAAATCGGCATGAAAATCCGTAGATCAGTAGATGTTGAAAAAATCGATCACATACAGACAGACATCTATTGCGTACTTTGTTTGATAGTGTATAGATGTGCAGACAAAATATTTTTACTTTTATTTCTTATTATAAGTATGGATAGAAGAGCTTTTGTTTGCTTGAACGCTCCGATCTCTGAAAGTATCTACAATTCATATTTGAAAGATAAACATTGTGTATGATAGCTCCATTCATGAGAAATGTCTCCGTCATAGGATGTAGCCTACAGGGGGGCTATGTACCATGACCGACCGTAGTTCCGCTAATAGTATGTTTCACATATAGCTTTTCTCGATAAAAACAAAAACATTTTTTTCAGCTCGGGCCAGTACTTCCTTAGATTAACGCGTTTGAACAAACACGCCATCTCCTCATATTTATATTATTAGAATTGTTGGATCTACATTATGACAAATAGGAACGGAGTCTGCGAGTTATATAGATGAAACCGCATGGTGCTATTAGTACATCGTGACTGATGACGCTAATAGTGTAAACACTCATGACCAATACAGCTGATTGTCTGCTCGTGCTTATCTATCATCAAGATTGATTGTATTGGGCCCTTGACAGATCGTGACATTCACACGGACCGAGGGATTACGCCGTGTAGTGTCGATATGCGTCACATCAAGCTATCATGATGTTCCTTATGCCACTGTTAAGGATCTGTTGCAATTTCGATGTCAATAGGTTGTGTAATACGTTTACACTTACATACACACAAATATACACACGCCTAGCTTTGCCATAAATTTTGTAACAAAGAAAAAACAACATTCATATTTCACAGAACTACTTTCTTTTCCTAATGGGTAACATGTAACCGACATGAAGAAATATGTCATCTTCTTATAGAATGTGATAGAAACGAATTACTACAAGTTTTGAGTTTACTATGATTGTCATTTGTACGTGGAGTAATTGTTATACATTTAATCACTTTTATATAACAAGCTTCTTTTAAAATAAGTTTAACGTGTAACCACTTGTTGATGGACCTAATAAATATAAATATAATAATTTAAAATAAGTTTAACGTGTAACCAATTGTTGATGGACCTAATAAATATAAATATAATAACTTAAAAAAATCTCAGAGAAGGATTTATGATGAACACAAAATGTAATAAAGATGATTTTTTTTTAAATTCCATGATATTGTTAGTTCTAGTTTTCAATTAGAATATAGCGACAGATGCTTAAGTTTTGTAATCCGTTCGCTATATATACGGGATTAAGAGTTAATTTTATAATTATTTTTCAGTAGATGAAAGGCTGACTTAATCTTTATGATGTATATATAGCCCTTAAATAAAGATTGAAAAAAAAAACAACAAATAGTATATTTTACTCCACAGTTCAATTAGAGAACATGTTCACGTGAATTGACATATCCGTAACCAGCTTTATAGTAGAGAGGGATACGCAAACAATAGGACCCATTTGGTGACTACCGCCATCCACTAACATCCGTCAGTCATTTTGACTCAGCCGAGTCTAAAAACATTTCACAAATCCGGTATAATTAACTCTAGGGGTGTTGTCAGAGTGGAAATAAGTACAGCACATTGTATACCTTAGTTGATATAGGTATAGATTGACATAAATATTTGTAACAAAGGAAAAAAAAAATATTGCAAATAACATTTACTACTTTTAGAGTGTTAGTTTAATACACAAATATGAAACAATAAAAAATATTAAAAGCTTATTTATTCAAAGTGCGTTGAGGCCAGTTATCAACAGAAGCACGGGAAATTATTCACTGCCAATCGTTTAGATTGTTTTAGGTGCTTTAAATTATCATGGCGTTTAAAACAAGCAGCTGTACTCTCTAAAAGTGACCATAAATCGTAATCCAGCGAATTAGGGTCGGGTCTCGGTGAAGAGTAGTCTTCAGCTCTAATCAAGCCCGGAACGTTCGTTTAACCAAGATTAGGTGTGTCGCCTCTTTGCGTACATTCGCGTACCGCTTCAGCAGTTCTTTCTATTTTACCACGTTATTCATGATTAATTTATCAGTTAAAAATGATCACTACGTCTGTCAAAAGCTGCAAGTCCTAAGTAATCTCTTAAAATACACGACATGGTTCTAATGCAGATAAAATCTTTTGCTTTCGAACATGATTTTTTCGAATTCATTCCTTTACTGCTTTGACCATCTTTTACGTACGAATACTATTAGTACGGTTAGCTCTATCACAAACAGAGGAAGTCTCACTGTACGTATTGATAGCCCGGTACACAAATATTTGACTGACACCAAGTGTATGGAGAGTTTTAAAAATTGTACTTATCTACTTTGTGTAATGGAATCATAGTAATTATGATCTCTTCACGCGCCTTCCTTGGCCCTGGGTGGGGTCCAGTGGTCTGTGGGGCTCACGGCACATTATGGTGCCGAACCACAAATACCACTACGAGTGCCATCAGTGCCGCTTTTGGTGAGGTGCCCCGGAACAACAAATCATCAGGGCACCTCGACGGCTAGTCAGTCCCCTAAGGGACCGACGCCTCCTCTACAAGCAGGGTTGCCCCGCACCACAGAAAAAACCCATCAACTTTGGGACAGTGCAATGTGGCGAGGTTCTCATTCTCGCCCCGTGCACAGAAGCACCACATCCTATTGCTCTTTTGTTCCCTTTTATTATAGGAGGGGTACAAAAGGCACTCCTCTATCTGATATTTAGCTCAGTCTTGTTATAAGAGGGGTGCAGACAGCATCCCTCGGTTCCATTGGCTTCGCCTGAGTTCACCCCAGTTGCTACTGAGCCCACCGCCACAGCAAAGCTTTAAGCATGGTCAGAGCGTCATGGTGGCCTTCCATAGCGTCATAGATTGCTATCTTCCCTGCTACAGCCTCTCGACGAATATTAACGTGTAGGTATGAGATATCGATATGTCCGTTTTGATAATGCGAATTTTTGTTTTATATGTACTTAGGATTTATCCTTAGGTTAGATTAGGTATAATCCTAGAAGTCCTCTGCCATTGTTGTCAGGTGGTTTTCAACGAGTCGATAGCGATTATTACATCTATCAACATTGTGCTTTTATGAGTATTGAAGCAATAAAAAATGAATTATGACGCAGTGCATAACAATTTTACAACGCAATAACTTTATGTGCGATGTGTGTATGTAAATTTAATAAAACACGTGCATGGAAAATATCATGCATATTTGTACTTCTAGTGTGCCTACGGCGCAGTTCCATTACTCGTTCGGAGGCTTCAACAAAGTTGAACAACGCTCGGTTTGGCGCAATTCGGATGGGTGTCCGCCATGCCGCCGAAGTTTAAATTTATAAAATGTAGTTAGTTATAAAACACGTGTGGTATCCCGTATTAGTGAGGTTATTACTACTTCGTAGGTTGTTGGTTTGTCAGATTCACAGAGCAGAGACATAAATGAATGTGTATTCACTAAAGCCATCGTCATCCTGACATGAATATTGGCTTCGACAATACACAACGTCGTTAGTGAACAAATACATTCGCGTATTCTTCAAAGTATTAGCTAAGACTAACTTAACCATCCTTAAGGCTATTCCTATATTCTACCAGACCTGCACCCCGCTCGGCCATACTCATATCTGTTTCTATTCAAATCTTATAACCAATGATTCAAACAGATTGAAGCATTATATTCACACGCTTTCTTATCTTTGCTTGACACTACATCCTCCTATGCAACGGAATTGAGCCGGCACGACCGTGTAGGACACATAATCGCTCACATAATACCGCCGTAAATTGACATATTCAGTGTCGCGTTTAGTGCAGTTTGTGAGTAGCCGGTGGCCCAAGGGGGGATTATTCAAGGAGGGCAACGCATCCGCATAGTGATTATGTGTGTTTTGTTCATGGGTGTCGGTAGTCGTAAAAAGCCGTAAAAATCTTTTACAACAATAATCCTATCATTTTACAACTCTAAGAGTTGTAAAGTGATAGAATTATTGTAAACCTTTTTTTTTTTTTTTTTGGTTACGAAGGGGAATGCATTTACGCATGATACCTGGGAGCCCGGGTAGACCCCCAGACCTATGTTGGACTCGGCCATTGGGTAGCAATACCAACTAAACCCCTACGGGAGCCATCAGCCGCTATAAGTGGAGGGTCCCGGATCTGCAGGCAACAGGACCCCTCCAGCGACAGGCTGGCCTCGGCGAAAAGGCAGGACTTCACCTCCTCGGAGACTGTCCGGTTACTCTAAGACAGTCCCCACGACGCCGTGTCATTGGAAGTGGACCGGGTTCCCATCCCGGCCCGACATGGATCACAGGGGCACTACTGAAGGCGCTGCAGATAGCGCCTCTTTCGTACCCCCATTCGTCGTCGGCGGGGAGAGGCCGCGTCGGCAGCCTCCTCTCTCATCCGCTCGTCGGCTTCCTTCTGGGACATGACGGTCTCGCAGAAGGAAGCCATCGCCTTGTAGGACTCGTCACTGCCGAGCATCGCGAGGATGATGCTCGACTCGACGCAGCGTCGCCCATCTCGGGCACACCTAGAGGGTGTGCTGGGCCGAGTCCACCGCCGCGTCACAATCGTGACATCGAGTCGTCGGCTCCCTGCGGGCCGTCTTGCACAGATACTCACCGAAGCAACCATGCCCGGTGAGCACCTGCGCCAAACGGAAGGTGAGGGGTTTGCGCCTACGGCGCATCCACCGCTCGAGGACCTTGCTTAAGGCAGCCGTTAACTCTCTACCGTACGGCTGCCGCGCCAGGTCCTGCCCCCACCTCTGCATTAATGCCTCATGCCCTAGTCGGCGAATCCGTATGATCTCGTCATGCGTGGGGTTCAGGCCGAGAGCCCTCCTATCCGAGACATAGGAGCAGCTCTCGGCAAGAACCTCCGCCACGAGCTCCCACGGGGGATCGCCGGCTAGGGCTGTCGCTGCAGCCCACGATACCGTACGGTACCCCCGGATCGACCTCACTGCGACGACCCTCTGCGCAGAGCGCAGATGGGCCTTATTCCTCGCAGTGAGACGATCCATCCAAACCGGGGCACCGTACGTCGCCATACTCCGACAGACACCGGAGTATAGCTGCCTGCAGGTGGCGCTGGGTCCTCCGAGGTTCGGGAGGAGTCTGCCCAG